>JAUCMT010000013.1:9809955-9820912 GCA_032357475.1 Enteromius thamalakanensis
AATCTCTGCTTCAAACAATTGCATATATATATATATATATATATATATATGTATATGTGTGTGTGTGTTTATGTATGTATGTTTATAATTACTACCGCCCAAAAGTTGGAGATCAGTTAGATTTTGAATGTTTTTTTAAGACATTTCTTATGCACATAAAGCACTCTGCATTTACTTGATCAAAAATACAGTTTTTCTCTGTATTTTTGATCAAGTAAATGCAGAGTGCTGAATGTAATTTATTCCTGTAATACAAAGCAAAATTTTCAGCATCATTATTAGTGTCGCATGCCCCTTTAGAAATTATTTAATATTCTGATTCTGACAGCATTCAGTAAAAACTTAAATCTTTTCTAACAATATACACTGCTGTCCAAACGTTTGGGGTCATGTCCTTTTTTTTTGTGGAAAGAAATTAGTGTTGTCAAATGATTAATAATGATGATTTGCATTCAAAATAAAAAGGTTTTCTTCAAATATATATATATATATAATGTTTATACTGGGTTCATTTATTATGTATATATTAAAAAATGTAAATGCATTTCTTTTAATATTTGATATTATATATAAATATATTTAACATAATAAATATATGCATGCATGTGTTTTATTTATACAGAATAAATACAGTATACACAGTAAAGATACTTTTATTCAAGGATTTATTCAATTAAAAAGTGATAGCATATATTTACATTGTTAGAAACGTTTTAGATTTTGAATATGTGCTGTTTTTACCTTTTTATAATTGTCAAAGAATCCTGAAAAAAAGTATTTAAAAAATAAAATAAATGAAAATTGGCAGCACAACTTCTTAAATTTTTTTTACAAGCCTTACTGACCTCAAACATTTGAGCGGTAGTGTAGTGTGTACAGTATATATATATATATCTTGCTGCACACTAAGAGAAAGGTCTGTGCTTTCCCAGAGAATGTCCAGTCGGGGTCAGTGGGTGCGTCCCTCATCAGAGCTCGATGGTGGACACTGGCACAGCATCAGTGGAGTCCAAGACCAAGAACGTCTGCAGAGACTCAGAAGGCATGTTGTGTTTGTACAGTGTCTCATCGTCAATCACAGTAAATGCTGTGTCAGAACAGACAGCCTGCCATTTACTGTGCTATTGGTTTTGCCAGACTTTTGTTTCCAAACGCAAAGCTACTTATTAAACTTTAAAATTATTTTCCTCTGGGCACATTATAACTTTCCTACACATGCTAGTAATTTATTTCAAAATTTAGACTCCTGAGAAAAACTTCCATGAGTAATCCATGAGTTTTCATAATGGTGTTCATATTTGCTCTTATTAGTGTGCAAACATATAAAATAAGTTATTTTTTATGATGGTGATGGTAATGATAAAATATTGCCTTTTTTTAACATAAAAATGTATATTTATTTGGTGGTGTTTCCCACATATTCTTTTGGTGTTCATTTATTTATTTATTTTTTGAGTATGACAAACAAAATTATTATTAGTGAATAATTTGTTGTTTTCATGAAGGAGTGCAAACAATTAAAAAATATATATTATCATTTAATCACTAAATTATTATTAATAGTAGTAGTATTCATCTTCCTCATCATTATCATTTTTAATTTATTATTAATAAAATAATACTCATAATTTATGGGAATCTGGATCTTAAAAATAAAATATTATCAACAATAATAGCATTCATCGTCATTAGTTGTGCTTTGCTACATATTCTGTTGATGAGTTTATTGTAATTTTGTTGTAAATATGGGCATGGGAGGAAAAATATAACTTACTATTAAACTTACTATTTAATAATATTTAGTATTTAGTAACTTACACTTACTATTACTATTGTTTTTCTTCATAAAAGTGTGCAGACAAACATCTAAAAAGTTATTTAGGAATAACATTTATTATACACAATTAACAATTATTTTTATCAAATAACTTTAAATAAAAGAAAATTGATAATAATATTCATTTTTAAAAAACATTCTAGAGAACAAACTAAAGAATGAGAATAATCAAAAACCAGGAATTCGAAACATAATTAAAAATAATACTATAAAAATATACTTAAAATGACGTATAAAATAAAGTATTTTGGCACATTTTCCCTAAATAATTTAGTATTATGTGTAAAATAGTATGTGATTTTTATGTCTGAATAATACATCGGAATAGTTTGTATATTTCAATAACAATTTGGAAATCTTCATATAGTACATGTATATACTGTAAGTATCTCACTGTATTTGCTCAGGAGGCAGCAGTGAGCTGTGGGACGAGCTGCAGAAGGTTCTCTCTGCTCTTGAGATGTCTAGTGGTCAGGGGAGGAAGATGCTCAAGCTACAGACTCAGAACGCTGAGACAATACAGGCAGGGCATCTCTCTGCAGCCCGGGAGAGCTGGGTTCAGGCCACACAGGTGCTCAGTTGTAGTATCCTGCATGTGCTGTACTCAATATGAACTTCCTCCAGCTCTGATCTCTGTGATCTGCCCCAGGTTCTGGAGGAGATGGAGAGGGATTTGGGGATCTCCTACCCCTCTGCTCTGCCCTCTGATGAGAGACGTCAGTATCAGCGGGATGTTCTCTCACTATACAAATACAACCAAGACCTCAACGCCTCCTTGAAGAGCCGCCAGGAAGAGCTTATAGGTGCTGAAAGAAATCTGATGGATCTTGAGGACGAGAAAAAGTGGCTGCATGAAAAGGTTGATGGGGTCATTCTTAAATCATTAATACAGAAAAGTTTTCCTTTATAAAACCCACTTACCACTACAGATATACTGCTGTCTGATATAAGACCACAAATATAAAATATATGGAAATATGTTATAATAAAATTAAAATGATTTAATTATTATTATTATTATTAACAATAATACTTTTACCAATAAAAAGTGATTGTGAGTTTTAGCAATGTGAATATTAATTACAATTAATGTTGTTTTTAATAAAAAAAGTAAAAATCAAACATTTACTGGTGGTGTTTTGCCACATTATTAATGATTTTCTTTGTAAGAATGGATGTGAATGTTAAGAGAAATAACAAACAAAAATAATTCATAAAACGTTTTGTTCATAAAAAATTATAAACATCTTATTGTAATAAATTATGTTATTATTTCCTAAATTATAATATAATAACATAAACACACGATAATATAATAATAATTATTATTGTTGTTGTTATGTATTAAAATAATAACAACAGTTTAATTAAAACAGCTACAGAATAAACTAAAGAATAATAATGATCATTGTATTATTATACCATCTGGTATAGGATTTAAATGAAATATTACAAATAAATTAAAATATAATTTCATATTTATAGTCCAAACTGCAACATTTATTGATAATTAAAATGCATCTCAGTGGAACACATTAATCAATAACTTGTGCTTCTGAACTTCTTTTGGCAGGTGGTGGACCTGAAGAGGAAATGGCTGTATGGAGTGAGTCGTTCTCCCTCTGTTAGTGTGTCATTGTCCTCCAGTCGAACTTCAAGCCCTTGCTTTTCCTCTCCTCCATATCCTGGATCCCCGTCACTGTCCCTCAAACTCCCCAGCTCCAGGCCGGACTCCCCTTCGTCTCCCGGCACCATTGATTCAGTGCTGCAGACTGAGATGGAAAAGCTGCAGAGGTGAGGGATTATTTGTTTTATTCCTCTATACTGACCTACATCCAAAGACAACAATACCAAACTCCCACTAAAATATTAAGCTGTAGTTCTCAGGCAGGGGACACAGATTTGAGTCCATCTAGGGAAGCTCTTGCTAGGGTTGCTAGGGCGTTCTGGAAAGCTGTTACCTGGTTGGACCCTAATCCAAATATCCCTGAAACTGAATCCAATATTGAATCTTATGCATGGACAACTAGGGATGGGTACCGAAACTCTGTACTTAATGGGTACCTGTGCTAAATTAAGAAAGGCCGAAGTATCGATAAGCTTTGACATTAACGGTTCTGCTATCGGTACTGCAGAAAAAAATATGTATATTGAAAATAACGATAGAATAATGTCACTCACAATAAAACCTCTCAACATCTCATCTGACCGCAGACACTGAATCGGGACTGTTCGTCTTTATACATTAAACTGCATTTGACAGAAGAACGGGCTTTCATGCACGTCTTTTAAAATAAAAAAATCTCTTATGTTAGCAGTCTTCCACAATATTGACATGAACATCACATAAGGTCTCTCTAAATTAGTATGTTGTAATAATGTTAATTTAATTAAATTAAATAATTTAATAAACACACATTTTGGTTACATCAGAAATAGTCATATAAATATTTAGAGTGTTTTTTTCCTTAAAAAAAACATTTTAAACACTAAAAATGCCTTTACAGTCCTACATTTACAAATAGATGGATAATAAGAAACTATGCTTATTAAGAAATAAAGCAGAGATAGAAAACAGGGAAAATTAAGAAATAAAGCAGAGCTTACCTTTTAAAAATTAATTTGTAGTGATGAAATTCATTCACTTTATTTAGTGTACATTGCAAGAGGTTCAAGTTAACTAATTTATGTGAATGTGTTTTAATAAAAACAAACATTAGCCACAGCTGATTGTTTAGCTTCATTTTGCAACTTTTTTGGTTAAAGCTGCAGTTAAATGGTTAAAAACTGTTAGTCCTCTTGCAGCCCACCTGCATGCCCCGACTATAACCACTGTCTCTTCTTTTACAGGAAAATTGCTGTGTTTATTTACTTGTTTTACAATCATTTGTTTTGTTTGTGTAATATTTGCTAAAATTATTGTAATTTTTTTTATATTAATAATACAACAAAAAGTACCGATAAGAGTACCGTTAAAGTTCAGGATGGTTTCGATGAAAGTAGTAATACCATTAAAACCTAAATGATACCCACCCCTATAAACAACTGAGAGCAAGTTAATGTGCCTCATCTTCACCATTTCAGGGCATTTTTATCAACCAGGCGAGTATGTTCTATGCAGTTGCTTTGATTAAGGTAAACAAGCTAGATTTCTAATATTTAATATTATTAGTTCTTACAGTAAGTATGGGAAGTGATCCACACTTGGTTAAAATTCAACTGTTTGGTCACACTGGTATTCCTGTATCTCTGGGATCTAACCATTTAAGGCCCTAAAATGAAATTTTTTAAAGAAAAAAAGCAGAACCTAAAATCATTCTTTAAACTGTCTTTAAACTTTGCAAAAAGAATATTTATAGCACTCAAACGCGTTTGTTCAATGCAGTTTTTTGGTAGAGTGGAAATAAGATGCATTTCTTAGTAAAGCATTATTAGTTTTTCAGACTTTATATTACAGTACAATATAACAGTTTAGCCAGAATAAAATCCTTATATATATATATATATATATGTATATATGTGTGTGTATATATAGCCTATATTTATATAACAATGTTTCTATCTTTCTAAATATGTACCCCTGTTGCCTTTAAATCTCAAGTTAAAATCATTTTGACCCTCTTTACAAAATAGTGTGGGTAAATAAATCAAAATTTAAAGCCACGGAATTTTGTAAAATTTGCATGTTATTTCACCGACCGCTTAACTCTAATTATTGAATAACCTTTGAATGCTGGATCTCCTCTGACAGGTGTGTTTTCTCTGAGCAGATGTCTGGAGCGTCTGAAAGCCAGGAACGAGCGTCTGAATGCCGCTCTGGTCAGAAGGAAAGGAGAATCGGAGCAGCTGAGCATGAGTCTTAGCCGACAGGAGGCGGACAGCTCGGCTTTACACATGGCTCTGACATACTGGTGTGTGCTACTGTCTTCACCTCTGTTGAGCGTAAAACACCTCTGAGTTATGTGTATATATCACAGTGGGTTCTAAAACTGATCCTGAATTGTAAACCTTGACCTTTGGCCTGGAGGAGCGTGCGTGTATGAGTGGTATGCTGATAATGGCTCTTTGATTGACAGTGAGGAGTGTGAGGAGGCCTACGGTGATCTGCTGTCTCTGTGCGAAGCCAGAAAACAACAGAAAGCAGGTGCTGCACACTCTAAATGACAGTGGAGCATAAACGTGCATATAGTGCATCCATGCACAAAGTAATGCAGCGTTTTTATCTTACAGAATCAATTAGCACACCCCAGCCTCTCTCAAAGTCAACTGAGGAGAACGTAAACAAAGAGGAGTCATCCTCCAGTCCACCAGAGAGCACTGCTGAGACCAAACCGAACAGGTTGTTGTTTTATCTCTTTAGGTGTGGTAACATCATTTTAATGGAGTATTCCTGTGTTCTTTCTTCATTTGAATGATAACACCGTTAAATGCACCTACAAAGCAACAGGAGAACCCAGATTATTACTTTGCTTTAGGACTGATTAAAACATTTGCATTTATATTTAAGACATTTAGCTGACGATTTTATCCAAAGCGTCTAACAAATAAGGACAACGGAAGGAATCCCAATCAACAGAAGAGCAATGATAAGAAAGTGTTATAGGACCAGTACATGACCAGTCTAGGACCATAAATACGTGTTCCTATAAATATGCTTTCTTTTCCAAACGTGTGTTCTGAATAATAATGAAATGGATGTCCTTGCCGACCTGCAGCAGCCTAGTTCTCTACTCATTAACACAGTTCTTCACATGAATGATTCAAATACAATGATGTAAAACATATTTAACTGTAAGCAGTAATGCATTAACAGGGGTACTACTATGCATATTAAATGATTCGAAAATGGAAGGGTTTTGCAAAACTGTGCAAGTAGTTTATTGGAATCAGTGCATTGAAGAATTTGACCTGAAGGAATGGAGAACAAGTTTATTTATGCAAAATCGGTCAGGTTCAATTTTGGTGAACAATGACATTGTCTGACCAATATACGTATAGCAAGCCTATTGGTTCATCAGTGACTTTTACATACATTTTTAATTTAGCAACAAAAAAATCACTGTCTGACTTGTTAATAGTATGAAATGATCCATAAAAAGAAGGCAGTTATTTATGATATTTGTACAGCAGATATTTAGGGTTTGCTTGTTTGCTAGCTGACAGAATATTTTTGGGTGCTTATTTTGTGCTTTTCGCATTCTTTGGCCTGTGAAATTGCAAAAATGGGGCACAATTTTAGGTTCAAGTAGCGCACTTAAAGTTTATTTAAGATTTAACTTGTTTCTCATTTGACATTTTAGGTTACAGAAAGGTGCTGTATTATGTCAAGGATCTCATGAGCTTAGGGTGACATTTGGGACAGGGCCTTAGTCAGAGATATCTGTCCCAAGTAGCATGCGATAGTAAGGTTAGAGCACTGAAAATGATGTTGTGTGCTGATTCCATAATTAGTAAAATTATCATATTATTAATATTTATATAATTTATTATTATAATATTATATAATATAATTATAATTATTATTATTAGTAGTATTAAACGTACATCGATAATATGCGCAATGAAAACAAGCTTGAGAGTTGGAATAGTACTGTTGTCACGGTCTACTCGTAGTGACTGAAGAAGACTTCAATATATTCGATTTCTTTAATTCCAACAGGCAGAGATTCAAACAGGTGGATACAAATCTATTAATAAGGACATAATGACAGGAACTCCAAATAAGGGCAAACAGGAGCTAAATACAAAAATGAAACTAAACCAGGAAGACATGAAAACGAAACTAAACCAAGAATACAAAGACACAGACTTAAACAGAACTATACAAACATAAAACGTGACAACTGTATGTAAGTAATGGGATATTAAAATGTCATTAAATCTTACTTTTTGATAAGACAGTGGCTTTTGTTACATCACTGTTTGCGTGAATAAGTTATGCCATCTAGCTATATAAAAAAAAAAATTAACAGGCTTTTTTTAATTCTTAACTTTAAGCTTAATTTAAAATGTAAAAAAATATATTTTACAATGATCCCTCTGTTTGTTTTAGTGCATTCCATAGATAAATATCTCATCTGCACACCTACTAATTTCAGTGAAAACTGGTATGCAGCTTGAATCTGAGTGCAATTATCTCAACAAAGGTTTTTAGTCCTAATTAAATAAATTACACTGGCTTAACATGCAATTACCTTCCCAAACCAATTCAATTAATCCACTTGTTTTGACCTGAAACAGACATCATCTTAGATCTAAAAAGCCTCTCTCATTTTTTTCTCTGCCTTTTTTTCTAAACTGCAGCTTGTGGGAGAAGGAGTTTGAGGACAAATCTGGTGTACTTCTGCAAAGGATCTCCAGGATGAAGCAGGACAGGGCCGCTGTGTGTATTCCGCGGCAGGGCGAAGCAGGAGAGGGCAAGATCAGTCCCGACACTGGCACGCTCGCAGGCGTCAGAGGTCGCGCCAGTTCACTTTCCAAAAACACCAAGGAAGAGAAAGCAGCTCTGCTGTATGAGCTTGTGACAGTCAGGGTGAGCCATTATGAAAGGTTTACAGATATTTCTATATTCAGAAGCAGTTATAACCCTGGCACATCAGTTTAAAAAAGTTACACAGAGGTCCTTAAAGGACAAATACCCAAACCAAACATAGTAAAATAGTTTTAAAATAAATAGTTTTTTCTGTTCTAACTGCAATATTTTTACCAACATCAGTCCTGATGCATACAAAAATGCATTTTGTTTTCAGGATTTTAACCCTTTAAATGTCAGTTTGTTCACGTAATGATTTTTCTATCAGTAGGTCTTAAAGGGGTCATACAAAGACAATTTCCACAAGCTAATATGAGTAGGTATCTTAATAGAAAGTTTGTAATATAGATTGCTTTAAAATTTCTCAAAGATAGTGTAAAAAAAGATTTTTTTACAATCTAATTTTACCCTGTCAAAACAGCTCTTTAGAAATCACTCTGTTCTGTGTACTTCCCCTTTAAATCTTCACAAGCTCCGCTAACCCCGCCCCTCTTTTCCGAACAGCTCACGGAGGATCTTTTTTTAGCGGTATTCATAGTAAAACTTGCTAATTAGCACATTACTAGGAAAGGCGATCTCATTAAACTGCACTGCTTCTGTAGGTGAGGCTGGATCATGAATGATTTGTGCGAACATAAACACATTTCGGTTGATCAAGAGCCAAATGTAATGTTAATCTTCCGCGTTTTCAATCACATTCAGATGTCGGAAGTAAATGACTACTGCTATTTTCATTATTACATTTAACAACAAAACAACTCAATCTCTTAGGAGTCTTGCTTGTCTCTGCGTCTCGGTCTGATGACAGCTCACTCAGGGTGGGTCTGAGGTAAGACACCAGTTCAGGCTGTGTGACACCCTGCTGTCAATCAACTATTGCCTCTGTCTGTGTGACGCAACACTGACATGCATTTGAGAATGGCTTGATTTCATTTTAGTCCAAACAGCTTAAAAAAGTGCATGAACCTTTTTAGCAGAAGCAGTTAACAGCCAAAAGGATGCCTTTCCAACAGAAATGTTTTTAACAAACAATGCATGAATGTATGCATAAATGGAATTAAATATTACATTATTAATGGTTTTCAGATGGGTCCTTTAGGTACAAAAAATAGACCCAGGATCATGTGTGATGATGCACACACAATGCACTCATATATGTGATGCAAAGCAGTTTTTATCATGGTTACTCATAACGTGATTTAATTGTTCACAGGAGGAGATGTCCGAGATGCGTGGGAATCTGCGGCTCCTGGAGAAAGAGAGGCGGTGTTTGGACCTAGCGCTGATGGTCCAGAGTGCCCAGGATTCAGCTGGTGCTCTAATCCTGGACAGTCTGCGAGATGAGCTGGGGGAAAGGAGAGCCACTCAGCAGGTGCTTTGAAATGCATCGCTAGTGTGTCAAAAATGTATATAACAGCCTTTTCCAATCCAACTTTATTTGTTAAGCACTTTTAGTAAACACAAAGGACCAAAGTGATGTACATAAAATAAGATGTAAAAACCTTTAATGTGTTATCTTAATTATGAACATACTGGTTTGTAGTGCAAACTGTTTTACCATTTCCTACACGTTGTTATTCTCATCGTTATTTATATTTAGCATCCCAACCTGCTAAAACTAATTTTAGGGAGATGAGATAATTAAGCTTAATTAGCTGATTCAGGTTTGTTTATTTGGGACTAGAATCTGCCTTGAAGGTTATGCTCCAAAAGCAGAATGAGACAACCCTGGGTTTTCTAATGAAAGTTACAATGTCTCGCAATACATGATATATTTTTAAAAATGTTCATACTGAAAAGTGATAAACCTTTTCTCGGTTGTAGAAAATTGCTGAAAATTTGGAAAAAGTAGAAAGTGGAGGCGGAATTCCTGGTCCTCGAAACCACTCTATCCTAAAAGAACTACAAGCAGCACTGCAAAGGTGGGAAAAGACATCAAAACACACCAGAAACTCATGAAAAAGACTCATTGTTTCATAGATATCTTATACTGACTAGATAGGCCCTCTGACGCTGCTGTCCATAGGAACGATGCGTCAACATGGCCGCCATCTTGTGTCGGGGGAAGCCGCATCTACTCTGCATTAGTTAACATTGGCAGAGAACTATCCACGGTTAAAATCACCTTCATCTGCTTAATTTTCAACCGATTTTCAAGCCGTTTGGTTTATTATAAATATCAGACATATATTTATGATAGAATAATTATAAGTAAAATAATTTATTAATCTATGTGTCACCCCGTAGGTGTTCTGTATGTAAAAATTTACCCCGTCCATGTGTTCTGTGTTTGTTATCATGTACCATGTGCTTTTACCTTTTGTATTCTCATGTTGTCCCTCGTATATGACTCCGCCCCGCTCTTTAGTGTTCACTCCTTGCCAGCCTTGTTTGTCCAGGTGTTCCCCATTATCCTTTGATTGTATCTTGTATTTAACCATTGTTGCGTCCGAAATCGCATACTGCGATAGGTATGGTAGGTACTACATTTAAAATTGAACATACTACTCGACCGTTAAAACAGTACATTCTATATAGTATGAATGTGAGTAGTATGAATGGAATTCGGACGTACTACATCCGCCATA
>JAUCMT010000013.1:9821012-9839763 GCA_032357475.1 Enteromius thamalakanensis
GCCAGAGACGCTCCTGTGGCCCTCCCTAGTCGTGTTTTGTATTATGTCCCTTATGTATCAGCTGTGCTATTCCTTTTACCCTCATGTATCTTTCTGTTTTTGTAAATAAACCCCCTGAAACCAGTCTGCGAATGGGTCCTCTTTCCCAAATTCCTGACAGATTGTGTTAAACGAGTGTAATTTAATCACAATAAACAATTTTTTTTTCCTGAGGTGCTTACACCTAAAAAGAGTGTTCTCGTTGAATATGACGCCTGATCTCCCGGAGCCTTATGGGATAGGAAAGTGTCCATGGTATGCTTACTACAGAATTCGGAAGGAAGTAGTAGGTCATCCGGGTATTTCTCGCCTACTGAATTTCGAATGCAATGAATTCGGACATACTACTCGCCTCGCATGCTGTTTTTCGCGTACTATATAGTAGGGAAGTAAGGGATTTCGGACGCAGCACATGTCTTGTTTAATGCCTTGTTGTCTGTCATTAAAGTTACGTGCGTAAATGTGTTTGTCTGCGTTAGTTGCGCTCCTTCGTCAGCACGCTGTATTTATATTATTAAATGTTCACTTTGGAATTCCTACCTCTGAGCCTCTCTGCACCCGAGAAGCTCAGCCGCAACAGCACCGGCGTGCAATCGTGACAGAACGACAGACCCACAAAGAGATGGCATTCACCACGGGACTCATCACGCTCGTTCACCGAGATCCGTAGTTCGAGGAATTTGCTGGGAATTACTACGAGCTGGCCGAATGATCTCGGTGTCTCGGTGACTCAGTTCTCTCCGCGGCATTCTGGAGCTCAGCTTGTCAGTTTAGTTCTGT
This sequence comes from Enteromius thamalakanensis, assembly GCA_032357475.1. Taxonomy (NCBI): domain Eukaryota; kingdom Metazoa; phylum Chordata; class Actinopteri; order Cypriniformes; family Cyprinidae; genus Enteromius; species Enteromius thamalakanensis. Next base: position 9,821,832 of record JAUCMT010000013.1, read on the forward strand.
GGACCGCATGGCCTGAGCCGTTTGAACCTTCTAATGACTAGGGCTGGGAATCACAGGGTACCTCATGATACGATACACGATACATGGCTCACGATACAATACTATTGCGATAATGCAATACTACGATTATCAATATAGTGCGCAGGATAACCTACAATATATAACGATATTTAAAGTAAAAAAAAGACACACACACACATATATATATATATATATATATAAAACTTTATTTTGCTCCATTACTGAAACACAATCAATGGCTTTTTTTCTGCACCACCCTGAGCTAAAAGTTGCCTGGACAGGTGTAGTGCAAAATCAAAGTAAACAGATCTGCAAGTGCAAGTTTTTAAGTGACAGACACTGTTTTAGTGTAACATAAAACAAAAAAATACTTTGAGAAACTAATGTTAGCATGGGTCAAAATGAAGCTTCACTGCACTGTAGTGCATTGCAGTGCACTAAAGAAAAAAATAATGTTTACAATATTTGGACAAAAATAGTTTTTTTTTTTTTTTCCAAGCAGTAATAGAATATTGTATAACAAACTTTAGATATTATGTGTCTGCATTTGAGGTTTTCCACAAATAAAACTTGAACAATAACTCTTGTGCAAACAAGGCAGACTTAATAATAAATGGGCGATATATATCAAACGATCACGTCAGTAAAGCCAGTTCTTTGATTAGCAGAGAAGGAATGCCAGCTTGTAAACAGCCATAACTTAGATCACGGAGAAGCTGCGCCATGACGAGCTCGTCAGTGAACAACGGCTGTGTGTAGTATATACTGCTCAATGTGAAATCACGCACGGCACAATATTGGTCTGTTGGACTTGGTTGATAATATTTAATAAATAATAATATTTTGTTGCTTAAGCTTATGTATTCAGTCATTATTCAATGGTATACTAAAACCCATATGAAAAAAACACTGTTCTCAGGTCAAATATTTATATGCGATTAAAATGATTAATTTCGATTAATTCATTACAAAGCCTGTAATTTATTAGATTAATTTTTTTAATCGAGTCCCAGCCCTACTGCTAATTAATTAATTTGTTCTACAATGCACAAAACAAAAATCTTCAGGCTGAAAATGACAGCTGCACAGTATGGTGGGGTCTTTTGGCTTAAACCCCTCTCTCCTGAGCGCTATTGCCCATGACTGTCGCCTCGGTTTATCATTTGGTAATCTGCAAAAAAAACAAATCCAAAAGCATTTTTTCATAGTATTTTTGTGTACTTCAAGGAACATAGCCACGCGAGAGCAGTGTAAATAGGCATTCATTCACCAATGAGGCCGACAGCAATAACTAACCATAGCAATAAAAGCATTCACACTGACCATTGACAAGCAAGGTCTCAAAATAAATACATTATGTTCATTGTTGGTTTTCATAACTGTCAAAAATAACTTACACTAGCATGAGTAACTAACTAACTAACTTACGTTAGCATGGATTAACTACGTTACTTGCGGTCGTCAACAAAGGACTGAAAAATGACACTGAAACAATATAATTTGGTAACCACAATGTCATAAAACGCACAAAACACACGCTCACCTGTGAAATGTTACCCCTTGCTGTTTGGGTTTTTTTTTTATTTCTTTCGTTCGAACATCCATATGCAGCACAAAAATCTTCAGAGCTGATCTGAACGGTGTGAAACTTTGGATCCTCGACACAAGATGGGGCGATGTTGACGTATGCTGAGAGGCCCCAAGGCGTTTCTAGTCAGTATAAGATATCTATGCTTATTGTTTGACCTATGGATGTTCTACTTCCTGTTGCAGGGAAAAGTCACTGAGGAAGAGAGTGGCAGCTTTACGTGAGTCGCTGGACTCTGCACTCACGGACAGCACTACTCAGAGAAGGATCAACAGAGAGGAGATTGCAAGTCTCTCCCGCTACTACACGTAATGCAAAACCACATCACAACACTATCATTAGCATAAGGAGGAGAATACATAGTCACATGACTGTCATTGTTACAGCTTGTATTGTCACATGATCAGAAATTCTGATAAATATTTAATGAAGGCTGTCAAGTCACCTTTACACAAAAGAAGATTGTCAAATCCCACAAACAAGAGCTTTTTTCCAGTGGTTTGTTAAATCTTCCCTAACCTGGTAACCATGCATGTGGACTCTCTCTGCAGTATGGAAAAATCACTGATAAGCTGAAAACATTCAATGTTGATTTGAATCTTATTCGGAATGGTGCAAAAACACCAATTTATATTGGTGCCGTGACCCTGATGGGTGCGAGGTTTTTAGCATCCTTGCTGGTGCGTCCAACTCCAGTTGATGCAGGTTTGTATCCTGCTCAGACTTGTATAAAACCAATGAGAATATTTACAGAAAGTAGCTTTATTTGTGTGCAATGATATTTCAAAAACCCCTTCATGCTAGAATAATCACAATCAGTTTTTTCCAACAGTAAAGTTTTGAGCACCCACAGAAGTTCTCGAAAGAAGCACCAGGAGCAGATGTGGCGGCTGGAGAAGCAAGTCACAGTCATGGGCGAACGTCATGCAAAAGAAGAGGCTGAGCTAAGTGCTACACTAGAAGCTATGGAGTGGAGGAAAGAGGAGACAATACTCTAGACAGAGCAGTTACTGACGAACATTTCTGAAAGATAATGATGAACATTGTTTTTGAGTGAGAGGCTGGGTTTAGAAACACTGAGCATATAAATCATTGACCCCGCAAAAATAAAATTCCAGCACCTGGAGGCAACATTTGACTTAGACTTTTTATTTGTCATTGTGCAGTTGCCTGAACAACGAAATTAAAATCAGTCAAAACAAGACAAGGGGGCTGAGGAACTAATGGGTGGCCATAGCGACAGACAAGGTGGGTGGAGACTACTGTTCATAATAAAAGTCCTTTAACGGGGAACGGAGGGACAGACAAACAAAGAACATAGTCCGGGCTGGATTGCCCTCTGGAGGCTTTCAAGGGCAACTCCAGTAAAGCTCTCGACAGCATGACTGGCATTTCACAAACTTTACAGAAGGGCAAAAAAAAAAAAGAAATTTAAAGAAAAAAAAGAGTATATATCTTATATCTTAATTTTACCCAAAATGTCACGCCCTTCTTGTTCTCACCGCTTGTTCGAAGGCATATTTTTTACCCATGTGAAAATGTTTAACAGAAAGTTTATTAGCCATTTTAACAGGTTGCTGTGAGTGCACATCATGTAAGTAGACTAGTAGTAAAGTGCAAGGATTGCAAGTATAGCTATTGGGAAAGGCCAGCTATTCTAGGCCTTGATATTACTAATATTTCTCTATATCATCATGTCAGTATACATAATTTTATAATTATTTGCTTGTAAGTATTCCTTTGTATTTGTTGACTTGGTGCAAAAATACTTTATGTTGGTGTCGTGACCCGGATGGGAGCGAGTTCTTTAGCATCCAACTCCAGTTGAGTTGATTTACCTTTGATATTGCTTGCCTGGTAAGTATTATTCCTTTCTATTTGTACAGATATATATATATGTGTGTGTGTGTGTGGATAAAATTGTATGCAAATTTTGTCTATCAGTTTAAGTACTGTTTTTTACATAACAAATAAAACAGTTACAGTTTTGTTCAGTTTTAAAACTATTATGTAGTTTGTTCATCTAACAATTCATATCACATTGACAGATATCACTATACAAACATTGTAATGGTTATTATAGTTAAAGTGCCCCATTATGCTGTTTTTAAGGTTCCTTATTTGGGGTCAGCCAATATTGAATCTTTACAGATACCAATAGGTAAGTTAGACCACAATTTTTAAAAGGGATACTGGATAATTAAAAAAAATATATATAACACTCCATGTAAAATAGTACTGAACTTTACAAAAAATCTACAAAAAAAGGAGGAATCGGCCGATTTTTTGTATGACCGGCCCATATTGGTGGTCAGGCTCACATCTGCCTGGTTTATGACTTGCCAACAGGGTTTGAGAAATAGCAGACACATGCCCAAAATAACAGGCGAATCGTGCTTTTTCACGCGAGTGACAGTCACGCAGTGTGATTAATCAAAACGCGATCTGAGAGAATTGACACCCGTGAGATATTAGGACCTGTCTGCGATTCTATTTCAAAATCATGCGGTATGAATGTGTTCACAGAGTATGTCACACAGTATGAAAATATCTGTGACAAGACTACTCTGAAAATCATGCAGTCTGAACTCTGCATAGAGCTAGCGCGCCGAGTTCAAGCCAAAGCTCGTCAGTCACAGGTCAGCAGCCTGCACTATCCTTTATTAACTGGTGACAATGCAGAAATGCTTCTCTTTGTCAAGACAAACTTGCCTTTAATGTTCAAGTAATAGTATTTAATACTAGCATTGTTATTTCTACCTGTTTGAAAAGTGTGCACTCTTTGTTGAAAAGTTATTTTTGTGAGACAGTCATGTAATTTATGTTTACAAAATTCTTCTATAATAATACTCACTGAGGAAAAGTAGATATTTGATAGTAAGCTTAGTTCTTGTTAGCAAGTTGTTAGTTATATATTTCTACATTTTCAAGGTGCAGAGCACTTTATTTTGTTGTTTATTTTGTTGTGAGAAGATTATTGATATATTATTTATTTTATTATAAAAAATATAATAAGTTTGTTAGTATAACTGTACTAATGTTAGTTATATACCGGAACCTATTTTATACCTTACAACGCATTTTATTTTTTTGTTTTAATTATTTTGTTGTGAGAAGATCCTGTAAAGTTTAATAATTGATTTTGTTATAAAATAAATTTAAATGAATATCATATGTTTTCATTACAGTTCTTTAAAAAAAATCGCAATCGGCAGGTCACACTTACTATAAAATCAGAAATCGGAATTAGCCAAGAAATTTGCAATTGGTGCATTTCTAGAGATTAATGTAATACACTGTATAGATAAGATATGTATATAAGTGAAGAGCCTTCTGGCTGACTGTGGAACATAAGGTTTTGTAGCCACAACCTACTGGGCGAAGGAGCTACTCCGCAACTAGGTCCGACTGCGGGGTAAGAGGACTTGGGTTCGCCTTGGCATGTGGAAACCACTGAGAAAGCGCACGGATCACGTGGAATGGTGCAACAATTCTGACCTTCTGCTCCCATTTTATCTCAACTAATGGCTCAAAAGGAGCTTGCTGCAGGACCTGTAAGGTCGCAAGAGGGCACCGGAGGCAGCCTTGGGGGATTAACCCGACGCGCACCTCTGAGGAACCTTACGATGAGTTGGTGCTTTCCTAGGGACGCACCCTCCACTGCATACACTTCGAGAGTCGAAGGGGACAGCCTGCTCACCAACTTCTCCTGCAGGAAGGAAAGCACCACTGCAATCGGGCATCTCTGTGGGTCCTCTCCGCGAGAGGAGCACCAGTCGACTAACAAACCACATCTAGAGGGACCCTAGGCTGAGAGATAGTATTAATCACGGCTGCTGGAAGGCCGGAAAGGTCTGCAGCACCCAGTCTAGGAGCCAGACATGCACAATGCAGAGATTTGGTTGCGGGTGCCAAATCGTGCCCATTCCCTGAGAGACAAGGGAATTTTTCAAGGAGGTGCTGCCGTGAGGAGCACTAGGTCTGCAAACCAGGTCCGTGAGGGCAGCTAACAGCAGGACCTTTTCCTCATTCTCCCTGATCTTGCACAGGATCTGTGCAAGGAGGCTCACTGGGAAAAAAGGCGTACATGGGCCCCGGAGGCTAGCTGTGAGCCAGTGCATCGCTGCCGAGGGTGCCTCGTCGAGGGAGTAATACAGCTGGCAATGGGAGGATTCGGGGGAGGCAATGAGGTCTATCTCTGCCTCACCGAAGTTGCTCCAGATCAGCTGGACTACCTGGGGAGTGGAGTCACCATTCTCCAGGGTGGGTGGACTGCTGTGAGAGTTGCTCGGCCGCACGGTTGGGTGACCCTGGAATATGAACATTTCAGCCGCGTCTAAATCCACAGGAGCAGATGGCGGGCGAGTTGTAACATGTGGCGGAAGCGTAGCCCACCTTGTTGGTTGATGTATGCAACGGCTTGAGAAGGGACAGTTTTAAACCTTGTAGATCCAGGATGGGTCTTAACCCACCACTCTTTTTTTTTTCCTTATGAAGTAAGAACTGTAAAATCCTTACCTCATCTCGGCTGGAGGGACAGGCTCGATTGCATCCTTCGCCAGTAGGACTGCAACCTCCGTACACAGGACAGTCGCATCCCTGTCCGAGCAGACAGTGGAGTAGCGGATGCCTCTGTACCTCGGCGGGCGCCTGGCAAACTGAATCGCATAGCCGAGGCGTACCATCCATATCAACCACTGCGAGGGGCTGGGAAGCTGTAACCAGGTTCCCAGCCGGGTCGCTATGGGAATCAAGGGAACGTCCCCTGGTTCCCGCGCTGGCGACAAAGTGCTCCAGATCCGGACCTGAGGAAACAAAAAGACATTTGGTTAGATGGTGATCTAGGGGCACTGGGCCCAGAGGTGTGGAAAATTGCTCTCTCTGTTTTTGAAGCTGTGGGTACAGCTGTTGCACAGAAGCTCCCGGCCCTCCTCTGGGGGTGGGGACTGAGATGACGTTTTTGCCGAATAGGCCGCCCTGTGAGCGTCAAGAAAGCAAGCATTGTCAACGTTTGCCATCTGTGCCGGGTTCAGCCATAGGTGCCACTCCCGGGACCACGACTGTGGACATCACCTGACCAAGGGATCACGCCCTCGACCTCGGTCGCCCCTTTTTGATGAGAACGAGGTCGACCGCGATGCGAGGTTCCTGCAACCCTTGATTAGGACCACCCTCGTGCAGCTCGTGGCATGCAGGGCGGTGGCAGCCTGACATGCAGCGGCAAGCTCGGCCCGCGAAGGTGGACGAGAGCTCACATGCCTTAAGGGCATACGCAGCTGATCCAGCCAGCAGCAGCGCTGTGCGGGCATGCACCGCGATGGCGCACTCAGCCTGGAGGACCAGCCCTTGGCTCATTAAAATAAACAGTGCAAAAAAAGATTTGGATTATATTTTGTAACTATTTTCTGTTTTAGTACAATGTCATAAACTGAATTTGGAACTTTATTTAAATGAGCACAGGACACATAACAGTATTCCCAAAACGTATGATCATAAACTAACACAAAATCTGAAAATATAAAAGTAAAATTAAATTGAATTGTGAACAAACTATTGTAGTAGCTCAATGATACTAAAATAACACTGCGTCGTAAATCTGACCTCCTTTTCCCTCTTCACAATCAAAAGAGCTGCATAATCACTTTCATTTAAAAGCATTTGTCTTTCCTTGTGAGTCTCAGGAAAACAGAGATCACAAAAAATGGGTCGGTGTGTGCCAGAGGTGGTGTGTCTTTCCCAGCGCGGATCACTCTTAATGTGAAGATTTAGCCTTGCTATCGCTCTCACAGTAGAAACGGGGGGAAGGGAGGGACACACAATAAAGAGAGGTCAGAGGAGCCTAACTCACACGTTTGTCTTCTCTTTCACTGATCTACGTCTTTCAGAGCCGCCCAGGCCAGCTGACTGCAGCTGTGGCAAAGGTTGAGTGTCACACCCCCGGGGTTAAAGGATTTGCTTTCTGTAGCAGGAGCTGCTGAATAAAGGGGGTCACAGGGTCATGATAAACACAGACTCCAACCTGAACGCGCCTGCTGGGGAAGATCTCAGTTTTAGTGATCGTTTAGATAAAGATAATTATTACGTCTCCTACATCTTCAACAAACTGCTGAAATGATGTGAAAACGTCATGCAGTATGATAAGATAATTATTGTTTCTCCAGTATATCAAAATATAAACTTTTGTGATCACACTCACATTTTAACCTGGGAGACCCCAAAAATGTGTGAAAAAAACGATACTTTACGATAATGTACTACTGTACATAAAAGGTACCAGCCCGCTTTTCTTAGCATTCTCAGAAAAAAAGGTACAAAAGCTGTCACTGGGATGGTGCCTTTCAAAACTTTGTACCTTTTTTTACCAATATAGGGGGCATGTTAGTACAGTAAGGGACACATATTAATAACATGTATATCTTGGCACCTAAATGGTACATTTGTAGTAAGATTACCTCAGATCCTTCCTTCAGTGTAAGTCTTTTCTTAACTTTGAAAAAGGTACACCTTTGTACCTTTTTTACCCTGTTGTGTATACTTACATATGGGTAGATAACATATCAATGTGTCCTGTTCCAGTCTAACGGCAGTTCGTTCATATTTTACAAGGTGGCTAATTCATACAAATTAGTACGACCTCATTCGAATTCCTACAATTGTTGCTATATCGTACATATTTTACAAGTTGTCAATTCGTATGAATTTGTACAAAGGACACCTACACCTAACCCCGCTCCTAAACCTACCCGTCACTGGGGTTTAGAGAAATCATACACAATCGTATGAGTGAGGTCATAAAAATTTTTAGGAATTTACCACTTCCAACGAATTGTACAAAACTGTTCCAAAATATTTCAAAATAACTTGTCATGTAAAAATTGTAAAATTAATAAAACATAAATGAATAATAATAAATAAATAAAATAAATGTTTTTTGGAACTTCTACAACTTCTGGAATCCTGAAATGCTAATTATTTAAATTTGAATTATTAATTTATATAGAATTAATTTATATAGTGGGAGGTTGGGAGGGGGGTCAAAAAAAGAAGACTTGACGCAAGAAATATACTGATACATTATTCTTCCCCTACTCGTTTAAGACATATAAATGCGTATAAATGCTTGCCAAGACAGGTATAGCATGCTTTTAATGCACGCTGTTTAGATGCATGTTATTCATAACTAGCTCACAGAACTAATCAGCTAAATCTGTGAAATGCAAAGTGAAGGCAATCGTCACAGAAGAGCATGTCATGCAAACCCAGCAGCATCTGTGTGGTGTAAAGTGTTTTAAGAGCTTTGGGATGCTCTGATCCCTGGGAAAAAACTCACAAAAAAACGGGAGCTGTCAATCACAGCAGGGGGATGAGTTATTAGGCCACGCCCCCTCCTCCACAGCACACACGCACACACAGCAGGCTCTGACCCGCAGGGTTAAGGTCAGCTCATTTACCCTGAACATCATGTCACATTTAAATACACTTCTCCCTGAACAGTGTGAGTGGATTGTTGCTGGCCGATGCTCTTTTTCTCACAGACATCAATGCTCTCTTTTCCCCCTCTGTTTCTGTTTTCCTCTCGTTTCCTCCTTTTCATCGTTCTTAACCTCTCGTACTATGCACTTAGCGGTATAACATGCTGCTATTCAGATAAAAAAAGACGTTTGACCCTGATCAAATGACTGAACGTGGTTTTTCTGTTCTCTCTTTCATTTCACTTGTCCAGCAGACTATTAAAGGGTGGAAAAATAAGTGGAAACATGCACTGACTCTGATGTTGTCAGGACTTTTATTCTTTAATAGTTTAAATAGAGATGTTTTGCAAAAACAGTCCAACCAGAACACAAATAAATATATAATTTAAGGAACATTTAATGTCCATTGATGATTAAAATTATTGTTTATAACAATTTTCTTTAGAATTATCATATTAAGAGTAGACTCACTACTCTTTTGAGACTTCAGTATTTTGAGTTCAAAATAACAAATCAAAATATTGAGGTCAAGAATATAAAAATTATTATAATATATTATTATTATGTGTATTAAATGTATTTCTACAATCTAAATGCCTTTGAAAAATAAGCACATTTTTTATTTATTAGTTTTCTTTCATGAAAAAATATTTTATTTAGCTCATGTCAACTACGTTACATTGGAAGCATGTTCCCGCCACTAAATAAAAAATAAAAAAAGCTTATTGCGACTTTTTATTTCACAATTCTGCCTTTGTTTTCAGAATTATGAGCTATAAACAAATAAAAAAGTCTGAATTGTGTGATTTTAAATTCACAGTAACATTAAACCAAGTCTATAATTGCGTGATATAAAGACACAATTTCATGAAAAAAAAAGTCGGAATTGCAGGATTTAAACTCACAATTCCAAAATCTCAGAATTCTGATTCATAACTCACAATTGTGTAATATAAAGTTGCAATTCTGACTTTTTTTCTCCAAATTTTGAGATACAAACTCTCAATTGCGAGTTATTGAGTTATAGCGAGTTAAGTCCAATTTTGAGTGAAAAAAAACGTATATGTTCTGAGAGTTGGGAGTTTATATCTCAGATTTCTGAGATATGAAGTCGCAATGCTAACTTTATAATTTGGAATTGTGACTGTGGAAGGGGACTCTGGAACGGCTCTCCTGGTTGTGGTTGCGGAACAGAATCCGCTGGGATCAGGGACAGCTCTCCTATCGGGTCTGTCGGTGGTGGGCTGGCTTATTCAATTCAATGCAATTTAAATTTATTTGTATAGCGCTTTTCATAAAACATCATTGCAAAGCAGCTTTACACCAAGGTAATGATAGTAAATAATAATAAATAATTACAAAAACATTATTACAAAATGGTGTGATTAAACATGGCAACTAGCAAATTTGTTACACTGAAACCAACTGCTGTTTCATTGATAAACGTTTTAATCTGAAATGTACCATGAATTACACAAAGACTTCATGTTGAGCTTGCTTTTTTGATCTTGATGGTGAATTAACCCTTCAAATGACTTATTGCTAGACTGAAAACACGCACAGCCTCAGCTGACCCCGAATCAAACTGCCCACACAAACACTGACCTCACGTAAAAGCCTGTTAAAGATGGATTAAAGGAGTAAGAATCTTAGAGGTGAAAGCAGGCAGCAGGGCGTTCAGTAAAGGGAGCAGGTTTGTAATCCCTTTACCTAATAAGATATCTTCATTGAGCATATTAGAGCTCATACTATCACCCCGGTTGACCCCTTTTCTTTCCTTCTTTCGCTCTCCATTCTGTGTTTCTCTGTCTAGGCAGTAGAATGGAAGTTTTGTACTTTTAGTGTGAGGCATTATTCACTTGTACTAATCCGACAGCAGCATTTTCAATATTTTAACAGAAATGAAGCTAAAAAGTTTCTATTTATACACATTTATTTCATCCAGGTGACATTTAATAAGTACAGTTTGTGTTGCAGTAGTTCTTATGAAGCGTAAACTATGGTAAAAAAGAAAAATGTAGCACTAATCTCTGCCAGTTTATCTAAGTTAAATTTAATTTTAATAATAAAATACATTATAGTTTCAGAAAATATAAATAAAAAAAAGTAAACACTTAAAAACATACTGTATTATATATTTATTATGTATATGTAAATGCACACACATGCATATATTTCAGAAAAACAAGTTCTATTTATATTTTAAATGTATGTAATACATTTATATAAATGTAATTATATGTAGAACATTTTAAATATATACTGTAGCCTTTGTATGTATTTACATATACATAATACATTACACATATACATATTATGTAAATGAAAATTTTTGGTGTGCAATTAATTGACAGCACTAATATTAATATATTTATTACTATTTCAAATATTAATTGTATATGCTTTATTAGCAAGTAATTTGCTTAATTATTCCACCTTTGTTTAGTGGAACCACTCTCATTATAGTAATTAAAACTGAAACTAATATTAAAAAAACTTTATTTGAAATATATTTACATATATAAATAGTGAAATCAAGTATTAAAAATCTTATTAAGTATAATAGTATTTCAAAGCCACTAAAATAGCTCTGAGAAGCACACTTGACTAAATGTTTAGACATCTTTAAAAAGCTGGAAATCAATACCGAGGTCAGCTCATTTGAATAACAATTGCTCAAGTGTGACTTTCCCACCAAATGCAGGCAGTTTGCTGTGTTTTTCTCAGGGTGGAGGATGTTGATTCGTGCTCTTCTGCGGCCCAGCAGATGTTCTCTGTGGCGTGCTGGTCAGTGTCTGACGCTCCGTCTCTCTGTTAAGGTCAAAGGTCCACCACGTCGAGAGACAGACCTCTCCCATGGGTCAGAGAGCAATAGAGGCGAGAGAGTTTAGTGTGTGCTGCTCGGGCAAATGCTTTCGCACCTATGAAATAGTTAAAGTTTAAACCCACTTTCAGCATTCCTCAACACCTGAACCAGAGCACTGGTTAAACTAAGCGTTTTCCTGGCCAATCCTTTGTAATCTCATATACTATAATAAAGATGATGAAAGCAAACAATTGAGGGCAGAATAGGATTTAAAGATTGAATTTGAAATAATGGGCTGGAATTGCAACTGCATACTAAATAAATCATAAAAGATAATTGGAGATCGACTTTTATTTGTAGGAAAGAGAGAGTGATCAGAATCCAGGAAGCGATGCATTCGAGATCAAAGAGCAATAGTTCAGTCCTAGAAACCTGGAAACACACACAGAGTCAAAACAAACAGAGAGCACAGGACAAACGGCTCAAAATCTCTGCCATATGGATTTGGTAGGATGCAAATCAGTAAAGCATGGAGTTATTTTTATAAAAACATCTAGTTGAAAAGAATAAACATGACTTTAACAAGACAAAAATATTCAACGAATCACTGTAAACCCTAATGTTCAAAATAATACATTGGTTTGAGAATAGGAAAACCTAAATTAATCAATATATGATTTACTGTAATAACGAAAGCAATCAGTATACAATACCTGCTATAAAGTGTAAATTATAAAAGAATAATATATATTTTTTATTTGAAGTTTAATTCACGTCCTTCAGTAAAGCAGTGACTTTGCATGCTCAGAATAATTGGTTTGAGTCAGACAAACTTGAATTAAACAAATTAGTTAAATTTAAAGATTTAAGTAATCTTCTCATTTTTAGTTTAAGGTCTTAGGTTTAATTAACTTTTTTGTTTTAATTTAAACGACATTTAGTTTAAACTGCACTGGGATTTTTTCCCCAGCATGCTTTGCCTTGGCACTCAAAAGGGAGAGTAAATGCTAAAATATACTATATATAACGTGTGTTTGTTCCAGGATTAAAGCTTTTTCAAGTTATAGCAGTAATTGACATGTATGGGTACAAAATATTAAATCTATACAAAAAAAAATCCTGTAATATCATATGAAAATGGTTACAATTTTTTAATTAAATTTTTTTTTTTACAGATATCTGTAAGAGAATGTAGCTCACTGAAGTCTTTTAAGAATGCCCAGCCAAAAAAAAAAAAAAAAAGGAATTAAAAAAGTACAATTTATAATGGATGTGTCAAGTTTATTAATTAATTTATTTTTAACAAATTTTAGAAACAAAATAATAATAAATTAAATTAAAAAAATAAAATAAAATATTTTTTTAATTTTTAATAAAAAAAATTAAAATACATAAAAAATTTATTTTCTTGTATTTATTTACTCTTTAGACTCTTGGATGGAAGCGTAATGACTATGTACAATGAGTTTAAGATTTATTTTTATGTTAAACATAATTGTGAAGTTGTCATTTCAGATGACATTTCACCACCTGAAGCAGTTTTCTGGTTTAAGTTGAGTTTCGGCCCACAAAGCACCGTAAACCAACTAAGACCAGCTTTTCTTGTGTCTTTTTTGGCAAGCTAAAAGCTAAAACTATCAGATGAGAAGACAAAAAGATTTCCACAGAGAGTGACCTAAGAAAAAGCCCTAAATCCGATTAATAACACTCTTCAATACAGCAGCTGAGCACAAAAACATCCGTATGAAACCATGACTTCTTTCCGAATATTACGCAATGATTGTTTAGGATGAAATGCTAGTGTGTGTTCAGATTTAGAACTTTCTACAGTTGTAAAAATGCCATATTCTCTGATTTGAAAGACACTAACACATCTTCTAATGTTTAGATCTTCTAAAGAGGTCTTCTCTGTCCTCGGGGGCACGTTAAGTGTACCTATGGTCATCCCTGGAGGGGTTAACCGTGTGTGTGGTAACACATTCCTGGTTGTTTGTGTAGAGTGGCTACAGCCCACTCACTGCTCTTTGACTCTATTACCCTTATAAGGCAGGCGGCGCCATGGCAACCAGAGGGTTTGAATAGCAGTGTTAAATCCCTGAACACACAGACACACGCTCGCTCACCCTCCTCTACTCAGAGAGAGAGAGAGAGGGAGAGAGACACAGAGAACAGAGCAAGGCTTGTTGGCCAGTCACCACAGACGCTCGGGTCAGCTGTCTCTCCTGACCGTTGGATCTTATGATTTACTGATGAATGGAGAAAAGCAGGGCACGGGAAGCAGCGGACAGCTAACAGAGCTTAAGGTCGGTTCCTGGGAATGCTAAGGCCCCGGAGACCATACGGCTGGACTAACCGGCACTGACGAAGCAAGGTACGGAAGGACTCTCTCTCTCTCTCTCTCTCGTATTTGCACAGAGTGTACTGAGACTCGAACGAACAGTGCTTGCTCATCTGCTAAGTTGCAGGATTGTGTTGTTTAACCAAATGAAAGAGTAAGGAACTTTGTTGAACTTTGCTCCTCGAGGAGCAGGGTGGGGGCTGAGCTCTGTTTATCATTAGCCAGGTCTCTGTCTTGCATGTTTGGCATTGTGGTTTTCTGCTGTTTGGAAGCAGCTCTCTATTAGCAGTTTAGCCCTTGTGTGTCAATTATGAAAAAGTTAGACAAAGGTCCATAGATATTTGATTATTTTTACACTATTTACTGATTTGTTCTATTACTTTCAGTCCCGAGCATGCATATATTCTTTTTCCCCACGCTATATGATTTTTTGTTTATTGGTGCATTATTACATCCTTAGATATGTCAGTGATTAAAAACAACAACATTAAGTTTTTCCCATTAACTTATGTTACTTATTGATACCAGTGCCAGTACACAATTATAATTACATAACCTCATATAACATATACAATAATGCTAATATATGGTAAACATATATTAACATGTAACCATTTCAGTTGGCCTTTTTTCAGCTGAAGCAGAAAACATTATTTGAGCATTTGTTATGCAGGTCAAACCTCATTAAATGGTGTTGTCAGGTCAAAAGTATTCAACATGTAAATGTGAAATGTAAACATTTTTTAAACATTTTGATGCATTGCCACCGGAATCAAAGAATGCATGGTTTTATATTGAAATGACTGGGATTAAATACTGGAATTTCCATGCGGATATTTTTGTCCTTCAGGTCTTGAGTGTAACTTTTTTTGTAGTATAGTAATGTTTTTGTAGTATAGTAATGGATTTATAAGAATTAAATATCAAAATTTCAACAAAAATACACATTTTGGACTAATTTTATGCTGTTTGCATTTACAACAATGACACAAAAAGATACACAAGGGTTAAAGGAAGCAGTTTGTTTTGAATTGTATGACATTTAGATGAACTCATAAGATCGTTTCATAGTACTTACACAGCTCAGAGTTCTCTTTCTACTAAAATTACAGAAATTATACCATATTTGATATACAACAAAACCATATAAAATAAAATTCTTGGTAAATGTTTGACTTCACAGACTGTGGTATCTTCTGAGCACATGAGAAACTAGAGAATAATCTTAGGAGATTAGAGGGGAGCAAACATCTAGGAATCAGGAGGCTTAACTTAGTCTCTTTTAATCTCATTGCTGTCTAGGTGAAACAACCAAGATACTAAGTGATCTCATTAGTGATTTTTATAACCAAAACATCAAAAACGCACTTGCAGGTCGAGTCAAACCTAGCCAAGTGACCTTTAATACCATCAAGGCTTCTAAACTTAAGCGCATGTTTCTCAGTATCGAAGGAACTGGTTTAACTTGTTGGTAAGTAGGGGGCATGTAGAGTAGGTTTTTTTAGTGTAATGTCACAGCGGCCGCGAACTGAGAAGGAGTTTCATTTTATTCACGTCTTAGGGCTGTGCAGCATGTGGATGAGCTCGTCTTTTCCCTGAAGTCTGGGTGCGTTTATGTGTAATTTATTGTTTCCTGTGAAAAGGGCGAGGTGAGTTGTCCGACTCTGAAACGCTCAGTGAATCAAAGGAACCTTGAGAAGGGTTTCGGGGACGTGAAGCAAAGCAACAGGGATTGTGATATGACAAAAACGTGTCAGCCCGGTAAGCCTAGGAGGTGTTCGGAGTGCTGTTAAGCTTGTTTCTCCTCCGTGTCTGACTTGTTGGGCTTACTGTCTGCAGCTTGAAGGGATTCACTCCGGGGCGGCTGTGAATTCTCGACGTGGGAAGGTTTCTCAAGCAGCTCCTGCTGGTGAACACAGAGATGGCCATGGTGAGCGGGGGATGGGCCAACCCCAACGGCGGCGCTAATGGACTCGGTGAGAAAGGTTACCTGCGGGGGGAGGAGGAGAGCAGCTCGCCCCGGGCGGGGAACAGCGACGCAGAAGGTGGTGAGGAGGACAAGGCCTGCGTGGTGGACTGTGTTGTGTGTGGGGACAAATCCAGCGGCAAGCACTATGGTGTTTTTACCTGCGAAGGGTGTAAGAGTTTCTTTAAGAGGAGCATCAGACGTAACCTCAACTACACCTGCAGGTAAGACACACACATATCTTACATTGGTTAGCAATCAGGTTCATGTTTTCCTTTTTTTTTAAATAACAGCAAAACCACAAGCTGGCACGATTTCAGTTTTCTAGCAAGAAACTGACGACTCAATTCCAACTGTATATAAATAAACAAAATGATTCGCCACTGCTCAGGCTTGACAGCCAATCACATGTCTGTTTTCAGATGCAGCTTGGCAGAAGGAATTTTGGCTGAACTTTCTGTGAACTCTGTTAACCTCTTACTGACATTTAAATTACAGTGTATTTAAATGAACATTTACTTACTCGTGTAGCAGAGCCTGCAATAAGGGAGACGAATAAATCATACTAATCATGCTTAGGGGCGTAGCACCAATTTCTGGGCCCTATGCACATAAGCTTATGGTTCACAACTACCCACAACCCCATTTAATACATCAATCAACTGATGCATTTACTCAAAATATTTGCATTTACATTAGTTAACAACATTTATTGGGATCTTCAAATTTTATTTAAAGGAAAATAAAAATAGAGTTGTTTATTGAATGCAAACTGTTCTGAAACCGCGACCCTGTTGAATGCGCGAGAGCTCTTCAGTGTAACTTTGAAACGTGCGTATTAATCATTAAAATCATGGCTTTAAAAAAAAATTACAACGTGACAAACAACTAGGGGTACAAGATCTCTCCAAGCTAAGAAGTAATGACAGCAACAGAAGCAACCTTCAATCTGTCATTTTCTACAAAAATTTAGAAAACTGAAGTAACAGGAACTGTGACAAGAGTTCAAATGCATGTCGCCTAAACAAACAGCAGCAATAAACATTAGCTAAAAGTCTACAGAACAGGGACTTGGTGACTGTTCTGACTCAAAAATAATAATAAAAAAATCTAATAAATCAGTTTTCTTAACCAGCTGCGACCACAGTAGGACAATTGGAGGATCATAGTTTGGATGCGCTGGTATCATATTATGTCAAAACCATTACCTTTGTTAAGCATAGCCATATAAGTTTTTAATAATGGCTTGACTTATTTATAAAAACGTCTGACCGCTAACAGAATTAGGCTACAAAAATACCCCCAGTCTGCCATAATAGAGACATGCCACATTTTCATTTCTCTATTCAGAAGAATACCTAGCCATTACAGCTAAATGTGTACATGGCTGTTGAAACACAATTGTGCATGTTCTGTGTATAATTGGCCTCTTGCAGCAGATCTAACATTAGCCTTGCTGCCATGGGAACTTTAGGAATGAGTGAACAGAACTGTGTCCTTTGTGTTTGTGCCAAGGTTAAAAGAGAGATAATATACCTAAGAATCAATGGAGAGCACTTCACACATGACAACTCAGAATGGGCAGATTCACATTTAGCTTTATTTGTTGGATTAAAAGTGTGACTGAAATATTTATATTTACGGAGCTTGAATTTGTGTCTTTTCAACATAAAAGACACACAGGTTTTTAAACCACTTTTTTTTATTAGTTGTCAATGTATATATATATAAATATAAATAT
>JAUCMT010000013.1:9872753-9884050 GCA_032357475.1 Enteromius thamalakanensis
GTTAAGGTTATCCACTAACTTACCCTTAAACTTACCCGGGTATGTCACATAACCTGCTTTCTGGAATACCCCCCAGGTCACAGTTTGCCGGATTAGCACCATCAAATATATCGCTATCAGTGAAATCACTTTTGAAGTTTGTATGCTTTTTCTTGTTTATAGAAAAGCCATAATCGACCCGTTTCCATTTCCAATCAAAAGAGCATGATCAACCAGATGAAATGGTGTGTGAAAATAAAAACAATTGTTGGTTCCTAACATGTTTGTTAAAAGAAGTTTTCTGGTCTTGGTGGGCAAAATTATTCAGTATAATTTTCAGACCACGCTTGCTACTAATAATCAAAACTTACATGAACTGTAAACACAACACTCTTTAGAAAAAGATAAAAGAACTTTATTTAAGCACTCAACATTGTTATAAGAATCCTAGAATATTGAATTGGCAATTTATAACCTACAGTACACATCCATACAATATTATCAAACTGTTCAGGCATTACAAAATCCCAAAGAAAAGAAATAACATGTTCCAGACATTTTTTCCTCAGAGTTCTCACATCTGAAATGCAACTTCAGAAC
Source organism: Enteromius thamalakanensis (assembly GCA_032357475.1). NCBI lineage: Eukaryota > Metazoa > Chordata > Actinopteri > Cypriniformes > Cyprinidae > Enteromius > Enteromius thamalakanensis. The sequence goes on from JAUCMT010000013.1 coordinate 9,873,333, forward strand.
TTGTAGACAGTCTTTATATTCATATTTATGCACCTTCCCCTCAGTCCAGGGTTCCTAAACAAGAGTGACAAAGAAAGCAATAGATGAACGTAAAGAATCACATGGATCAATTACTAGTTTTAACTGTACACCATTTTAACTCGTGATTTAAGAACCTTCAACGGAATTTTAGACAGATTGCATTCATACTGTGAACCATTACATGAACTTTATCCAGAGTACCTTTTTTAGTATGGTGAATTCAGGTTTATTTGGAAGGTTTTTTTTGGCATTGAAATTTTTTTGTATGTTGAACGTTCCAATCAACCTGAATTGACCATAGCTTCAGTGCAGGTTACTGCTGGCCTTCCAACAAAGCAGAATATTTTTATTGAAACAGCAGTGTTATTGCCAACTGCCTTCATTTCTGAATTCCTAGAATCAAAGATCTTCATGGACACATATAATCTGACTCCACGGCAGAATATTGTTTGCTTTTAGGCTTACAGTTCTTGGAAAATGAGGTTTGAAGGGAGGAAAGAAATATAGGCAATCAGAATGATCCACAAAGTATTCTCCAGCAGGAAATAACATTCAATTATGACTCCTTTACCTTCCAAAAATGCAAACTCATCTATTGCTTCAATAGCATTGTCTGCCAAAAGAGAAAAAAAGCACTAATCATTACAGCATCAATACCACTAATGTTTTTAGTTGCAATTTACTGTAGAACATACCCAAGTCTTTGCGCTGAAGAGTTTTTCTTTTTCCCTGTTGTGCATAAACAAGAGCATCCTTGGCGATCATTTCAACAAAAAGCTCCTGTGGGCAAAAGAATAATTAGTACCATTTTTAAAGTCCATCCATAAATGTTGTCCTTGGCCCTGTGAATTAACAGCCCTGACGGCCACATCAAAGTTTATATATCAATAAATCTGCCTAAGTTGGAACTGAAATTCAAAATATCCAGACACTGCATCCAAAAATGTGACAAGCTTAGACTAATAGTAGTAGTTTTCCGGCACTGTGAGAACTTTATCTACATTTTAATGACGCAGGCAATTACAGAAAACTGTTGATGAGAAAGTCACACTTTATAAAGCAATGATTGGCTATTAATATTTAGTTATATATTACATTTTTGCTCATGGGATAGTGTTTAATTGTGACCTGAGACAGCGAAAATTTTTACAACCAGAAACTCAAGACAAATAAAGCCACAGATAGACAGATGACAGAGGCAAACATAACTAAAAGTGAAATGACAGAGAAAGACTTGTACATCCATTTGTACAAAAACCTTTCTGTAATTGATTCTGTATTGCTGGTTTGTCATTAAGATTGTGTAATTTGGCTAGCTTGTTTTGTTGAAATTGCAAAAATGTACACCAATAAAAAGTACAAATAAACAAACTATCTGTAATGTTTTCTTAAAAAGAATTTACAGAGTAATATTTGGCCTGTTTGCTTCGGAGTTAACTATCAGGAAATTTTTATTCTGGAAATGTACCCCCTTTCATCCAAGATAAACATGTCTTTCTTTCTTCAGTTTGTGGGTAATAAATATATAAAATATTATTAGAAAATGGCATATCACTTCGGTAGATAAGACCCTTACTCATAAGCTGGGACAGAAACTCAATTTGGACCTTCAACCTTTTGGCCGCCATCGAAGCTGGAAGTGAACTAATCCTTTAATTTCCATCTTCCATCTATATCTATATATATCTATATATCTATACATATACATATACATACATACATATATACACACACAAGAACATTTGGTAAATTTAGAAAAAAAAATAACAAAATGGAATGTATCCATATTATTTATAGAGTAATACTAATAATAATAAACTGGTGTATCTGACACTCAGAAAGACAGGCAGAACTGAGAGACAGAGAGAAGAAATTGACTTGATAACTTAGATAAATACTAAAAGACAGGCAGAACAAAAACTGGCATCAATAAAAATGAGAAGGAATAGACCTGATAGACAGCGAGAGGGGAGGGGAGAGCGATGAATCCAGCACGTGTTTGTGTGTGTATCTCACCGTGGCTTTAGCTATGATGAACACAGACTCTTGACTGGCCAGACTCACATCCGGATCGGCTTTCATCAGAGCTTTGATGCGGGACAGCGGCAGCTTGGCGAGACGGTGCTGCTGCGCGGCCGCGGTGGGCCCAGCTTGCCCGTTCCCTCCGTCCTCCTCCGGCTCGGCGCTACGGGGCTCGTCCTCAGCTCCGCTGCGCTCCAACTCCGGCTCCGCGGCAGACGCAGTCGCCGCCATTGACGCACGCGGCTTGCAGTAGGAAGTAGCGTTCCAAACCGAAAGCGGAGCGTCTAATCTTCTCCCGCCAAATCTGACTGTAAACACAAGCGCGAGGCGGACGGCGGAACAGACGTCACAACCCCACGTCATGTTCGCGGGTGAACTCATTTCATTGAGTAAAGGTCAGGAAAATCCAATAAACAGCGCTGTTATTAAATTAAACACTTAAAGGAATGTAGAATTTTAATTGATTACTGATAGCATGTTTCCTCAGTTCTGAGAAACTAATTAGTGATAACAATAGAGGAAGTAACGTTACATTCTGTAAAAACTTCACTGCATCTATTAAAATCTAGGTTACTTAAAATTATGGATACAGATTTATTATGGGGGTACATTATGTATAGGCCTACTTAATCCCATACCCCAGAATTCATTGCTTTGTTGTCATCGCATAGTACAATGATACCAATGAATATAGTTATATTCTTTGTTTTTGGTGCGGTAACTTTTTAGTTTGATAAATGCGAGATAGTCTAGTTGTCACTTTTCTTTTATTATTCCAGTGAAGGTTTCTTTTGGTACATTTCTTTTTAAAGTTTGTGCATAGCCTGTAGTCTTGTTTGTAAAATGCAAAAAGGGAAAAAAAGAAAAGATGAAGATCATAACGTGTATTGGAATTAATGTTTTGAAACATAAATAAATAAAATGAAAGGGTTTAAAATTCATAATTTGTTGGTTCCCACTGACTTACAAAATGTGAAGAATATGAAAATGAATTGGGAACCACTGTTTGGTTATCTTTTTTTGTGTTTACCAGAAGAAAGAAATGTATACAGTTTTGGAATAACTTAAGTTTGAGTAAATATTTGAGACTATTTTGTTCAAATGTATTTATTTATTTACTTATTAGAGACAGATAATCCCAGAGAGAAATTCACAATTTTCAGCAGTGTCCACAAACATAGACAATAGATCAGTGTACAAAAATAGGTCAAATAACAAAATATAAAATATATTTATATAAATTTATATATTTTAATACCGTTGATAGTTACAGGCTCAGGTTCACCACCATCTCTATTGTAAACTATTGTAAATTAGCCTTAGTGCTAAATTTCATATACTGCCCATTATATAAATCTGAAACATAGCACATAAACATACAATATAATTTACAATTACAAAGATAATAATAGCATTATCATACAAATACAGTTACATATGATTATTCAATTATATTTAAATGTTGTATAATTTGTAGTACTTCTTAATTAATTCAGTGCAAATTAAAATAATTGCTGATACACAAATGTTTTATATATCAAACCACTTTTCTGAATGAATACAGGGTCAATTCAACCTGCTATTTATGCATTCTTGAGACATTTTTCCACCAACGCAGACAAAAAATGACATTGAGAACAACATTTTACATGGGTTAAACATTTTAATTGTTAATAAAAAGATAGTATATGAAGTTCAGCACAAAAATGGGACAAATTGGACGTATTATTGGTTTATTATGGGCTTTTTCAGCTAAATGTAAACAGTAAAACATCAGCAAAATATTCAGCAAAACATTGTTTTGGCCAACAGAAATGTGACAACCTGCCCCTCAGAACACAGTTTTAATCATCTAGTTTAAAAGAGTTTATAAATCACTGCTAGAATATAGCCATTACATGTGTGACTGGACAGGTCTTCCCTGTATTAAAATGCCGTGGTGTTCCCATCAGTATAGGATTGTTTTGCACGAGCCGGCTGTTTGCATGCAGCTTCATTGCGGTCTGTTACAGTGGATATTATTACGTCCATTTAATTGGATTGAGCGCCGGTGATCACTGGAGGATTGAAGACTGTAGAGTGAGAGGTTGTTGTGCTGTTGTCTACGTCCATTCATACAGACAGCAGCATGAAGGATCCACAGCTACCAGGTAATGCATATTTCTTCATGGAACAGAGTATAAGGAGAGTTTTGTAGAAATATTGTAGGGCTGTGTTATATTAGACCTGTTTTTTTTGTGCTGTGATTGTGTCAGGTTGCATAGATTATGAATAATATATCACAAGATAATTCTAAAGATATATGTAATTTTTTAGAAGACAAATGAATGTGATCCTCTTTTAACTGCATAGTTATTAAAGTATGCATAATATATAATCATTTTTTCTTTGATCTTCAGTGTTACGTTTTAAACCTTTAATATGAACACTTGATGTTTGCTCTTAAACAGCTGTTTGTTAAATATGATTATTGGTTTCACAGTACAGATGTGTTTCCAATAGACACATTAAGGACATTTGGTAATTGTGATATCTGTGGCACTTATTTTTTTTTGTCAATTCTGTGCAAAACATTAAATCAGAAGTAGTTGATAAAAACAGTGTCAAAAGTCCTATGCGTTCCCAACTATTTGTTTTTTCTTGCAGTATTGGTGTTTCTAATATAGAAAGTAGTTCAGTGGATATTTTGTGTATATGTATTTTTAGAAGCGTGTCGAGTCTGCAACCTGTGATGCATGGTCTTAAAGAGGCTCCTAATCCACCCGTCTTAAAGACTTTCCTATTCAGACTTACAAGCCTGATCTTGACATGTGCAGACATACTGGACATTTGAACCAAAATAGAAAGGATTGCAGTCATGGATTAGGATTATACTAGAACATCTCTGCGACAACCGTGAAAAGGCTGTTCCACATGTAGGCCTAATTTGGATATGCCGGAGTCACACAGATCTTACATTTGGGGTAAATTTAATAAAGTATGTTAAATATATGGTTAAAATATTTTCAGCTGTGTTTGTGTAAACGTCACTGTAAAATATAACAACATTTTAGATTTTTAAATTAGGTTTAGATTTATATATAAATAAATAAAAAAGAAATACACATAATTTTGGTAGAAATTACAGTACTTACTAACTTACTGTAGATTTAAATTTATGTTATTTTCTGGCAACAGAATGTTACTGTGCCATAACAACAAAAGATATAGTTTACCTTAAAATAATACAGTAATAAATACAGCTGCCGGAAAAAATGATTAATTTACTTTTACTTCATGAAAAATTTTTTGAACAAGAAATGTGTTGATGAATTGGCTTTGTGCAACTGATAGTGTTACTCAATACAATTACTAAAACAACAGTTGAGAGACCTTAAAAAAACCTGAACACATCAAGTTTAATTTAACCTCTCTTAAGAAATGATTTATACAGTGGAAAAATAGCTCCTAAATGTTACATGTAATCTTTTAATTAAAGGCAGATTTTTTTTATTTCTAAATTAAAATTGCAGTTTTGTAAAGAAGTAAATATGCCATAACGGTTTATAAGACAAATAAAAATCATTAGGCCCTGATATTTGTTTGGTTAAGGTCAGTCTCCACAGACTCAGACGCTTGCTCTCGTTGACCTTCCATGCTGAAGGAAAGGTTTACAGGAGCTTAACCTTTCAAAGACGGGGTCAACATGGATCACTGAAGTGGGAAATCTGCTTGTAATAGTCTGGAAAATTGAACATCGATGGCCAGTGCCAGAGTAATTTTAATATCATGCAAAACCTCTTTTTAGCTGCAGTAATTAATTGTCTCATTATTTAATCTTTATAAACATTTAACAAATGAAGTTCAACTATTGTCAACTAGGTTCAAAATGAACATAGAGGACCCATAAAATTAAATACATTTAATCAACCTATTTATTTATTGACTCTTTTTATTTTTGTCCTATTCAAGGTACCAAAACATTAAATGTCTGGGCGAAGCGACATGGGAAAAAAGGAAAGAATGAACCAGCGGCCCAACCTGCCCAGAAGGAAGCAGAAACACGCAAAGCTCCGGCACTGACCCCTGAACAACGAGCTAAGCAGACGGCCTTCGAGAGGGTCCTGTATGACATGTCCCACAATGAACAGGTCATCAGTGACATCATGTTGGGCCGCAGGATTGCTTTCTATGATCTCAGAGGAGAAATTGGGACTGGAAATTTCTCCCAGGTCAAACTGGGTGTTCATGCTTTAACTAAAGGTGAGACAGTCGGCTTGCTCCTCTGGCCGGACGCCCAGCACCTAATTTCCAGTTCAATATTAAGCACATGTCAGATTGTGCAAAGGACTTTTAGTGTGTGTGTGTGTGTGTGTGTTTGTGCTTTTGCGGTTCATCTAGGTGTTTTGGTTTCCGATGAAGAAAATGAAAATGAGAAAATTAATCTGCATTACTTGCTCACCAGTGGATCTATTGCAGTAAATGGGTGCCGTCAGAATGAATCCAAACAGCTAAAGAGAGAGGACTCATACTTAACGTTAAAACATTCTAAGACATTAACTGATGGACTGGAGTGTTGTTCAGACTCTCATTCAGACGGCACCCAGTAACTGAAGGGTAACCATTGCTGAGCAAGTGTTGCAATGCTACATTTATCTAAATCTCCTTTGATAAAGAAACAAACTCATCTACATATTGGTTGGCCTGAGAGTGAGTAAATGTTCAGCAAATGTTCATTTTTGGATGACCTATGCCTTTAAACTTAGCCTTCCTTTTCCTCCAATCATTCATTGAACTTAAACCAAATCAAAATTTCTATCCAGTCAACTAACAACGCTTAGATCCAAGTCATTCTAGAATCCATTACACTCAGATGTACATCACAATATGAAAAAAAGAAACACCCGATGATGCTTGATCATGACTTTTTACGCTTTCTGGGTTTCGGTCAGTTTGCAGCTCCTGACAGCAGGCGGCACAGTCGAACTGTGTCTGTAGATGTCAGTCACCACGAGTTGATCCCCTTCTGTAATCCACCAGATTTGCGTCACCCCCTCTGTGAAGCGCTCTAATGTTTCTGGTGGGTTGGTTGAGATGCCTTTTGAAAGCTCCACAGCAGGGAGGCCTCTCCAGCATTCTGCCACATGTTTTTCTAAGAGCTATACTAAGATTTTAAGATAAAAAGACCACTAGAATATTTCTCTAGCTCCCGGGCTATGTTTGAATAAGACAAACATAATTCACTGTGATTTTAACATGCGTTCCTCTTTCTGTCTCACAGAGCGTGTCGCAGTAAAGATTCTGAACAAGGCTCGTCTAGACAAGAAGTCGCAGAATCTGTTCGCCTCAGAGATCATCTGCATGGAAAAACTCTCCCATCCGAACATTGTGCGTCTGTACGAGGTGCTTGAGACCAGTAAACATTTGTACCTCGCAATGGAGTACGGCAGCGGAGGAGACCTGTTCTCTCGCATCACCAGCAGGGGGCGCCTGTCAGACCTTGAAAGCAAGCTCATCTTTGCCCAGATCATCTCTGCCATCAAATACATGGTGAGAGCAGCAAGGCCTTGTCCTCACCATGACCTGACGGCAGCTCCCGTTTATTAATGCTGCTTGTAAAGACTCACACTTAGAATTAGGAATTTAAACAAATCCTCCCAAATCCATCTTAAAACTACATTACTCATTGTGCACATGTGCTACAAATGTGAATTATACAGTCATTGGTTGAATAGGTGCTTTGTTACTTTTATAAGCAAATAGACTGAGTTTTCATTAAATGAATTGAAAAATCTTATGAACATAGATTATTTTATTTAATTCAGTTTGACTATTATGGTTAAATTGACTACTATTGCTGTTTAGAGGCAGAATGTCTAGTTTTTGTTAACTGAACATTGTTACTTTATTTTTTAACTTAAAAAGTACCGTTCAAACGCTTAGGTTTGAGGTTTTTATATTGTAGATTGATCAAAAGTTTTCAAATGATAATAATATTTTAGCACTAAATATTTAAAAAGTGTCACTAAAGACATTTATGATGTTACAAAAGATTTCTATTTAATGAAATACTTTCTACATCATAGTTTTTACAGAAGTATTAACCAATCAGCAGCAAATCAGCATATTAGAATGATTTGTGAAGGTCCATGTGACACTACAGACTTATGATGAGTAATGATGCTGAAAATTCAGATTTCATCATAAAAATAAATTACATTTTGTTAAGTATTATTATAGTTTCTTGTATTCTGTAATCGATGCACATTTTTAACTTACAGATCCAAACGCTGTATAATAAATATAGTTAACCTATTAAATATCAGCAACATTTTTTGAAGTACATTTGAAGTATTTAAAGGCCAGTTTATAGTTCACAATTTCCCATTTATATATATATATATATATATATATATATATATACAGTAGTCAACAATTGGAGGATCAACAAGTGGATCAAAACCTTTCATCAAAGTTGTTCTAAAATCAAAAACAATACCTATTCTTGTCTTAGGACAACTTTGATAAAAGGTTTTGATCCACTTCAGTTGTTGACTACTATATATATGTGTGTGTGTGTGTGTGTAGGGCGCAGTTTGTATGGGGGGCATGGGGGGACCAATTTTGAGTCAAATGATTCGCAAAACGGGCTTTGAAATCCTATTTGGAATCAAATGATTTGTGATCCGATTGGAGCGTTTCGAATCATTTTGTGACAATGGTTTAACTGATTCTGTTAATACAATTTCCGTCATATTAAACACTTGCCTAAAAAGACGGATTTATCATGAGATCATTTATCAAAAAAAAGTACCCCCCTCTGCTTTTTTGACAAATCACACTCTATATTTATATATACCTGTGCTACTGACTGCTTATACTGACTGCTTATGTATATATATATATACATAAGCAGTCAGTAGCACAGGTATATTTGTAGGAATAGCTAATTGTATTGCTCATAACTTATTTATTTATTTTTTTTTACATAAAGGTCATTTTCCAAGCAAATACTTTGTAAATTTCCAACCGTGAATTTATGAAAATTAATTTAAGTAATATGCATTGCTAAATACTTAATTTGGACAACTTTAAACATGATTTTCTCAATTTTAGTTTATTTATTTTTTGGAACCTCAATTTTTCATGCTTTTAAATAGTATCTCATATCCTAACAACCAATACATCAATGGAAAGCTTATTTATTTATGATTCAGTCTAATCTTTATAATTAACTGTTTGTTTTTCAGCATGAAAACAACATCGTCCATCGTGACCTGAAGGCAGAAAATATTTTTTACACCACATGCTACTGCATCAAAGTGGGTGACTTTGGTTTTAGTGTTGTCAGTGAGGCGACTGAAACGCTGAACACGTTTTGTGGCTCCCCGCCGTATGCAGCCCCTGAGCTGTTCAGAGACAAAAGCTACGTGGGCCGTTACGTGGACATCTGGGCGCTGGGCATACTACTTTACTTTATGGTCACTGCGACCATGCCTTTTTATGCCGACAACTTAGGCCGCCTGAAACGCTGCATCCTGCAGGGGGCGTACAGCATTCCTCCCTACGTCCCTGAGTCCTGCCAGCTGGCCATTAAAGGCATGCTGAGACCCGTTCCTGTGGACAGGACCACTGTGTCTCAGCTGATGATATGCTCCTGGCTGAGGGGCATCGAATACCCTAAACCCTATCCTGCTTTCAGCGCGACGCCCATTTTCCTGGGTGACCCTGCGAAGAGTCTGTGTGTGGAGGAACATGAAGTGAAGTCAGCCCTGATTGAGCTGGGCATCAGTGGCATGCACCTGCAGAATAACACCTGCACTGACTGTCGCAGCCCAATAACAGGGATTTATCGTATCCTGCTACACCGCATCCAGAAGAGAAGATCCGTGGAAGCCGTAGGATATTCCGGCCTGTACCCAGAAGATTTTGGTACTAAAAAATACCGGGACAACAACGCAACTGCTAAGCACAATCCTTCTGCAGTGTGTAACGTCTTGTAAAGACGGATAATGTGTTTGATGCCAGGGGTCAGGAAGTAATGAAGTCATGTGTATGAAATTGTGCTGCTTTTTGTGATTGATTACAAATTACAGCATACCAGAATCAATTACCAAGAACAGTCTTTTACATTTGATCATATTTTTGTAAAATCTGTTTATTTGGTGCTTATCTACTGCTAAATCTAATACTGTAAGTAATTTAATGACAATACGACAGCAGTGTAGCTCACTTGCTGAAATGAATCTTTTCTCTATTTAGAGAATCAGAAAGAAACAACGAAACAAGTGTAGCCTGATTCCCAAAAGATGGCTCTTTTTAATGACTCAAAAACAAACATTGCCTCAAATGTTGCCCTATTCCCAAAATAAATGGGCTCTTTTTAACTAATCTAAATACAGTGCAACAAGTGTAGCCCGATTCCAAAATGAATCACTCTTATGAGTCTGTTCTGTTAAACGACTCTAAATACAGTGCAACTATTCAAGCCCGATTCCCAGAATGAATTACTCTTATGAATAATTTATTTTGAACAAATCTAAAAACAGCACAACAAGTGTAGCCGGATTCCAAACTGAATCACTCTTTTGAATCGATTCTTTTAAACGAATCCATATATAGGGATGCACCGATCCAACTTTTTCAGTCCCGATACCGATACCGATCCCTGGGCTTTGTATATCTGCCGATACCCG
>JAUCMT010000013.1:9899947-9933248 GCA_032357475.1 Enteromius thamalakanensis
TGTATATATATATATATATATATATATATATATATATATATATATATATATTATTACATTTATTACATAACTGAACAGTTCAAAATTAGCAATTATTAATACGTAAATTATAATATATATATATATATATATATATAATCAGAATTTTAAAATAATAATAACAATATAATAATAACAATAATACTTTATTATGATACCGGGACTTCCCAAATTGTCGAAAAATTTAATTTAAGGATTAAATTAATTATGATACATTTTTTAAAAATCTTTAACTTGAATATTATAATTGACACTTTTTAAGATAATTAAATAATACATTTTAAAGCACATCTTAATGACATTTGCAGTTGCTGCTAAAAGCCCAATGATAGGTCATTATCACTCATGCACTTTCAGTAACTGAAAGTCCAAACTAAATACTCTTGCCGCATTACATTAATCTCCTTCTAGGACTAGATCATGTTTCCAAATACGGTTTATCTAAATGAACTCCAAGACCTTGTGCTGCTCCAGGGGAACATTCTCTTATGTCCCTGCCCTGATGCTTGTCTTCCAGGAAATCAGGGTCAGTTAGCACTTTGCTCTTTAACTCAGCACACTTTGTTTAGAGACAGACTGGGAACCTGTTTGGAGAAAGATAAGGGTGTGTTTACAGCTCCTCGTGACGGACACATGTGCTGATTTGACTAATCTAAGATCCTCCGAGCACATCTGTGAATGTCATTGCATGCTGGACAACTTCAGTGTTTTTATCTTGAACCTTTTATTATTCGTACTCCAATGGTTAAGCAGCCCAAGTCACTATTACTATGTCAGATAAAGCGTATAATGTGCGAAAGAGATAATAAACTTGAAAACACTTAACTAATTCATCACATCTGCAAATTAGTATTTAGAAATACAGAAAGTATGTTTGGCCTGGTTTTGGAACAATCATCTTTGTTAAATGAGTACTCTTCCATGTCCTATGCTATAATGTATAACATTTCTATTAAAGCATGGCATTTCCCTTTTTAAATGGATTTCTAAGGACATTTTTATACATTTTTCAGCCTTGTTGAATCTATCCATCATCTTATATGCAAATTGATGGGTTTATTTAATAAATACAATTGTTAGGATTTGCAATTGAGACATTAGGGCTGCCACAATTAATTAAATCAATGTCAACAAAATCCACTTTTGCACTGCAGAAGGTGCACTTCAAGTGGAATTTAGATGCATTTACAAAAACTGTTTAATGCATCTCAAAGATGACATGAATGCATTTACACTGCAGTTCATATTAGGAAATGAAGGTGTTAAATATAAAATATACAAAATATAGACCTGTAAAATGATATTCAGTTGTCCTAATGGGTAACTGATTTTGGATCTGCATGGTATACTACTTATCTTGCTATTTCTGCGAAATATGCTAAAAATAAATAGCAAGACTATGATAGTATGCAGTTTTGAATTTAAGTTAAAGTTAACATTAACATTTTATCAGTGCTGATAGACAGACGTGTTATTATGACCACTCTATTGCAATCTCAGCTGAAGAAACATACACGACTGATAGTTGTTCTCTTGTTTAATGAATCCAGGACGTTTTTATGCTCATGAAAGCACTTTTGAGATTAACTATCAAAGCTAAGCATCAGATTTCTGAGGCACAGTTAGCACTCAGGACTGCCAAATCATCACAGCAACAGGCATACTCAGCTTTTTACATGTGTGGGTTGTTGGTCAAGAGGGCGTAACTGTTTATGATAGATGTCCTTTTGTACGTTCAGCGCTGATGTGTCAGTACTCGTCCGTGGGAATTTCTCCTTGAAATTGTCTTAAAATACGGTTTAATCATTTTGGTAGTCTCAGCCAAGACTGTGGGTTCACCGACAGTAGGGCTGTGTGGGAAAAGAGTGGGGAATGAGGGCGTATGAGACATGAAAGAAAAGATTAAACGAGAACAGAGGCATAAAGAATGCAGAAGAAAAAGAAATATGTTTGTGAGAATTTGGATCGGGAAAGCGGGAGGACTGAAAGGGAGGAGCGGACACAAACAAACCCTCCTTAAAACCCAAGGTTTCCAGTGGGAATTTTCTAAACTTCAAGATCTGGGTTTTGCTAACACACTGGCAAACAATGGCAAATGAAACAAGCTGAACTGAAACCAAAACCTTGCCACGGTATTGCACAGGGGCAGTTTCCTTCAGATGACAATGTCTGTAAACAGACCCACGCAGTACCTCTACAACCAGCTGAAATTTCCATAGGAAAACCCCCCCAAATTATTCCGATTCAAACAATAGACAAGTTTGCGCTCAGCTTTAGTGAACATTTTTAATGCTTAAACCCATTCAGTAGACTCTGGCGTAGTAAAACATTGTTTTCAAGCAACGTAGTCTCATTTTTTCAATTCTTTCATTGAATGCTATGCACTCTGTCAACATTTGTATCACAGTAGCTGCTTTAATCTTTTTTAAATGCTGCACTGATGAGTCGCGAAGGATCGCTGATGCGTAAAAATAATGCCTATCGTAGGGAATCCTGTTTACGCCCTGTTTGGTTGAGGTAACACCGCTGACGTTAAGTTCCTGCCCTTAAGCTGTTACCTGCGTTAGTACACTGCTTCAGTCAACGCTCTCGGCCACTGTGGGCGGAACACAGCATTATTTTGCATACAGTTCTCACACATTTTAGGGAATCCCTTCTATTTTTAGCAGATGGCCTGGCTCTTGGGTCTTTAAGTGAATGACTGACAGTTAAGGCATTTTAGGATCTTATCTGCTTAGCAGAGTACATTAATGGACGACAGCAGTCTCAGGGCAGGCATTGCCGTTATTTTAATACACCCCAGTAAACCACATAGCAACAATGCTATAGAACAATGCCACACAAAACACCTTAGCAGCCGCATAACCCTGATAAACACCCACAACAGACTTGGAAGTTCTGCTTCAGTTTTCTCTGAATATAAAAATTTCGTTAACCTTATCTGCATTATCTAATTAGATGTAATCTAAATTACACAATCAGATAAGTATGTATAATTATTACCTTTTTAAAACACTAGATCAGAAAACAGTTTATGTTTAAACAATTGTAGTAAATTATTTACAAATGTACTGATTTCCCCTAATTATTAGATTTCTTTCCAAGTTATTTAAATTATTTTGTTACATTTTTGTAATTTAATTTTAAATTGTTTTTTTTTTCTAACAGTTCTTACATTACATTAATACAATGTAGGGGTGTCATCAAATAGTCAACGATTTGATGCTTCGATTAGAGGAGCCTCATTAGACTTCCAATCTCTCAGTCGAATATTCACGAGGTGTTATGATCATACCATTGGACTATATGGGGGTGCTCAATGTCTGATTTCACACATAACTATAATTTTTCTCCCAAAATGTTAATATACAGCATATTAAAATGATACAGTAAATAAGAACCCGAAAAAAGAAAGCATTAAATAAATATTTTAACCTACATGAATAAATTCAATCACCCATATAAATAAAATTTCATTTTCCATAATCCCTGAGTGACAGAGATGCATCTTGGCGGCAGGGATTTAAATCTTTAACGAGACTCAAATTGAGTGAAAGACTGGATTTTATTTGATCAGGTCGAGTACAACTGATTTCAAAACAGCTGGTTTATATATAGATCATGTATATTATTTATGTCATATGCAGAATAATAGCTAATAATTATGACTGGACATGTACATAATGAGTAAATAATATAAATTATAATGAGAACACTATTATAAAAAAAAGCTGTGGATTGTAAGCTGTCGTATTTCTGAACGTTGTTATACATATATATATATATATATATATAGCCTATATATATATATATATATATATACACATATATATACTTTTCTCTCTTCCTTTTTCTAAGGATATGGTAGTTTAATGGTATGTGAATTAAAATAAGTAACCTTGATTACATCAACTACAGTCTTTTAATAATGTAATCTGTAATCAGTAACAGACCACAATGTGTAAGAAATCTACCCAGCTCTTTTTATCAGTTTCTGTCTTTGGCCTTGTATAAATTATGCGCTGTAAAAACTACTACTACTTCGATTTCCCTCTATTGCTGCCAGCACTGATAAGTGAGCATGTCCTACATTACCTCTTACTTTCTCACGTGCCTTTTTATGCATCTTGTGGTGGGGGAAATAGCCGGGAGAGTGATTTATATCAGCTGAGAGAGAAGAACTGCTGACAGCTCTGGGAAACCCTTCCTTTCTGTTCCTCTTGCAGCAGCTGGAAAAGTGTATGTGAAACAGAGGGGGAGTCCTGTGTGTGTCCGCTGAAATTAATGGCATGTGCAGTGGGAAAGTGGATGATCTGTACATTTAGTGCTTGTTGTTCACATAATGAAGACCTCTCTGTACGAATCATGCTGAACTCACATGTCCAGAGTGTGCATAGAATAGCATGTGATACTCGTGAGGAAAGTATGTGCAGATTCCAGCACGCGGCTCCTGCAGTATTTGCCCCACTCGAGAAGGGTTTTGTGTCTAACTTTACCCATACATTGTTGTATTGCATTGGCTGTACAATGCCATATAAAGTTGTGCTGTAATAGATGTCATTCTCCTCATCATGCCTTTGATCATTAACGCATTCTGCACGTGTTAGTATAGTTATATAATTTCTAGTCAATGCAATACTTGCTGTTGTCCGTGAAAATACTACATCAAATAAAAACAAAAACTTGTGGCAAAGATATGCAAAAAATTGACTTTGCCGTATTTATGCTACGTGATGGGTAGGATTAGGGGTTTGGGGTAGATGTGCATTATATGTATGCGAAATCTACGTATTATATGCACGCAAACACATGTGTCACATATACGCCAAAATCCATTTTCTAGTATATCAATACCACAAGTTTTTGTTTTTATTTGTCGTACTATTTATTCGAGCTGAAGAAGCCGACAAGCTCCCTTGTTGTTTGTGAACAGAAGCCGATAAGTTAATTTACGCCAATCAGCAGGCTGTATTCAGGTCAGGTGACAAGGCTACTAAAAGTAATTGAGGAGCTAAAAAGTCAAAGTAATTTCGATGAACTTGATGAACCTGTGATGTCTTCTTCAGGGAAAATACAATTCTGAAGCGGTTTCACGCATTACAACGGTGAGGAAAAAGATACAAACAGCAACAAATCAGCACAGCCAAATACAAATAAGAAAAGTAAAATAAAAAAAAACAATAAAGGTACATTAGTTACAGATATACATATCTGGGTCAAAATATGTACAGTGTTTCACATTTAAAGTCAAAAAAAAAAATTGTGTTTAAAAACAAAATGTGATCCTCCTTTATGTAATAGCACAGCCAGATCATGAGGTAGGTGATCAAGCAAAGGCCGCCATATCCTACAGAATGCATCACAATTTCCCTTTATAATGGCACTAAGGCGCTCCATTGGCAGCACCTTGAGTAACAGTGGGGGGCTGTCTTTGAATCCATTGAAACAGTACACATCGCCTCACTAAATGTCAAAGTTTGCATAACCTAAGCATCTGTACAGAAATCAGAGAATGCCCTTCTATAGACTGACCCAGAACGAACAACATGGGGTTCAATGGAATCGTCTGGTGAAAGATTGAGCAAAGCAATAATTTCCCAAATTGTTGTAATTAAAGGGCATCACCATATGCAATGATAGTAAGTCTCTATGTCCGTATTGCACTTTACACAAAGAGGAGAAATCTGAGAATGTATTTTATTTAAAAACTCTCAAGTACATTACTATGTAAGACTCTGTAATGGATTTCCTGGACTCTGTTACAGGAAAACAATTTCTTCGCATTTCCAAAAATTTTGGACCATGCTTCTGCACTAAGCTGAACTTCAAGGTCGGTTTCCTACTGAACCCTGGCCTTCTCGGTGGTTACAAAATTCAGAGACAACATTTTCCCATAACAAAAATAGATACATTTCTTCTTTGGGATTATTTCCTCATTAACTGTAAGGAGAAAGCTTTCAATAGTATTCAAAACAGATTGATTGGCGTTTTCATTTAGGGGAATTTAAAATGTCTTACTTGCAGGAACCCAAAGAAGTGTTTATGTAATAAATTATATTTGGTCCGACTTTATAGGAAATGTCCCTAATACCATAGTACTTCCATAGTAACTATATGTGTATGTACTATGTAACCACAGTGTAAGTACACACAGGTACACAGTATCTACAGCTGTAATATTTCTGTAACTACACACATGTAATGACCCTCAGAATGGCATGTGTAAGTACAAATGTGTAACAGGACTAACAGCACTTTTTGGTAAGTAAAGTGTTACAATTTATATTAAATAGACAATTGCAATGGATTTAGCATGTAATTACTCTGATGTTACACAGCAGCGGCAGTAAATTAGGCTTTACATATAAATTGTGGTTGGTGTCCAGAATGTTACACTTTATATTAAGTGGGCAGTTCCTGAGGAATTATCATTTATATACACTGGTATTACAGAGATGCACCAACTGTACATGTCCCTTAACCTACCCAACTACACCCCCTGTTCCAGTTACTCTTACACATACTGCTGTTACAAAATGTAGCTAAATAATTCCTGTTACATGACTACTTAGTCATGCCCCTCTAAAGAGACTCCTTACATACTTTGTTTTAAGGACCCACCATATGTTTAGCCATTTTTTTGTAGAGCTTTTCCACTGTGTTTTCCACTTTCCTGTGCCCTAATGGGACTGTAAAGATCGAATCTGCTTTCCTCTGATAATATAGGGAGTTTAATATTATCAAGAAACAATTTCCTAGCACCCTACAGTATTTTGACACTCAGTGGAATATAAGTCCTGATAGAACTCTTTCATTATTTTGTAGACAAGTTCAGCCTCGAATTGCGAAGCACTTTTCTTATGTTTTAAAAAAAGAAAAAGCTCTGTATTTTGCGTGTAATCACATCCATACAGTCTATGATCACAACAACAATGTTTGTCAGGCATCTATGTTGTCACATGAGGAGATTACAAAGATTAAACAAAAAAAAAAACCTAAAGATTAAAATGATAAAACATGAAATGTAGAGTTATCTGTTTTGCCAAAAACGACTCTTGGAGTTTATCTTCTTTTGCTATAAAGCAAACGTTTCATATGTAAAAAAAACTATGAATTACTAATTACTTATTAAATTAGGTTTGTTTGTTTAAGTTATCATTACTTTACCAAAACTACTGCATTTTGATTGATATTACTAGGAATGCACAATAAAAAACACATATTTTTATTATTATTTAATCATTTTAAGGCAAGGCAAGGCAAGTTTATTTACATATATATAAAAAAAAAACATAAGATAAAGAAAAAAATAAACAATAAAACTAAATTACAAATGTATTTAAAATGAGAATAAAACAGTTAAAAATAGAAAAATGTTTATACATAAAAAAACAGTCCAATATTATAATATTAAAACTATTCAAATAATAAAATCGTTGCAGTAGTTATGGCTACAATCACTGATGTTGATATTGATCACGATCACTGACGTATTGGGGGGGGATATGGGGAGTTGGGTCAGGACGAGGTGAGCAGCTCTGCTCTGTGACCCTCACAGGCCCCAGTGTCACCACTGTCTTCCTGTTCTTGCTCATTAAAGCACAGGACATGGAGGAGAGTGTGAGTGGGAGGAGAACAGATCAGAGGAGAGAGAATCAAATCCCCCAGCCTAGTTCCTGTGCTGTCCTTCCTGTCCTCCTGATGATATTCACACACACACACAAAAACACACGTTGTGGCTGAAGATGTAGTGCATGGTAACTTGCTGTCAGATGTTCTTCCTCTGCCATAGGAGCCAGCAGCTAATCTCATCTTTGCACCAAAGAACAAGTAGTTCTGGGATTTAAAATTCAGCCCTGGCCTGGCTAATAAACTTCTCATCTCTGATTACTGTAAGTGACTGCAATGTCATAGATATGATATTAACATTCGTCCTGGAGGGTCCATACAGAAAAAAATAGATAAATCTTACATGGACATAATAGCTTACTAGAGAAGAAGATGTTTATCGACAAAAACGAAAAGTTTGTTCCTTGCTGATTTCTGTTCAAAAATTTTATATAAGATTGAATAATAAGAAGGGCCCAAAACTAATTTGATTCAGTGATGGAGACCACATTTGGAGGCTGTCTAACTTGCTTGGCCAGTTCTGAGAAACGTGCTGTGCAGACCTTTTGATCAGTATTTTGTAATGTGAGAATGTGTGCAATGAACTAAAACTTAGCCTTGAAGTACTATATGAGTCAGAGGATCTCTTGAAGAGTGCGAAAGGTGTTTACAGGTGGACTATCATTCATTAGACACCTGCGGTGGGATTGTTTGTTTAAACTGCCATTGGTTCATCACCCATGTTAAAGGTTTTGGATCCAAGCATTCTTGGCTGATGACAGCCGAGATCAGTTATAAATGAGTGAGCGTGTGAAGCATACATTTATTACTTTTGTGTGTCAGGTTTTGCCCAATATGTGCTCAGGATCCACCTAGAAAACCCACCCACAAGCGTACCAGGACAGATCGGTGACTCATATCAGTACCAGGATCCTGATATCAAGAACAGGAATGTGCCTTTCTTTGTAGAGAAACAGGTTTCGGAGAAAACTCCAGTATCTTTTTCCTAAGAAAGTCTTCTGCTGCAGTTGCTTCAGATGACAGGAAACAACAGCTCTGTCTTCGTACTCTAGTGCGACCTCTCACCTTTCACTCTTTCTGACCTGCAGCTGTCTTTGAAATGTCAGAATCTGTTGTGTGATTATTTTGGGGTTTTCGTTTTTTGGCTTTTGCCCAACTTGTAAAGTTTCTTTTCCAAGTACTGAGTAACCACATACTTCTCTGTTATTTTACGCATTGTTGCAAACAACGCAAGAACTCTCTGGATTGTTTGGGCTTTGGTGTGTCTCTATTCACGCAGGTTTCTAGATACGGATAAATGAATGCACCTCACCCAACACACCTCTTACCACACCTGAATACTTTGTGCAAACTCTCCCAAATATACATCTACTGAGAATCGCAAAGTACAGCATGTGTAGCAGAGTTCAGCATGTCAGCTCAACCTTTTGCGCAAATAAATAAAATGTAAAAATGATTCATCATCAGTGATTATTTTAGAATATAATTAATCTCGGTCATGTTTGGAATACGTCGATATGATACCCACTGATATATACACTACTGTGCATATTTGAAAGCTTTAATTGGAGTGTAAAAGGTTTCTAATTACAACAGACTTTAACAAGCGTTGAGCACTGTAGCCAATCACAGACTTGCTTGTTGAGCTTTTGAATGCAATGGCCAATCAGAGACAATTAAGTCAGTTTGTATTGCCATAAAAAATATAACTAACAAAGTAAACAAGATGCAATTAAAAAATTCACTGTGCCATATAGACAGATTTATATGTATATATACTCACTTTTCAATTGGTGCAGAGAGGCATGCAGCTTTACTAGGACTACAATTTTACGAACATCCTGGCAACATCATAGCACTAACTAGCTCTGTGTCACCGTGTCGTTACATTGTGCACAGGTAAGCGCCAACTTTTCTTTGATCATTCAAGTTTAAACAGACATGTGCTGCAGCTAAACTCTTTAACATCTTGTAAACAGTTATCCTGCCTTTGTGATCTAATAGGCAAATCTGTCCAAACCCAGATCAGATGCGTGACTCTCACTTGACTCACACCTGGCTCTTACAGGAAGCCAGAGGGAAACTTACCGGGGTCTCCCTTTCATGCTTCTTTGAACATGTTCTCTTCAAGCGCATAGTCTTGCAGCACACTAAATTACTCACACACGCCAGCTGCATTCTGAATATTCACAAACATGACTCAGTGACAACTTCACTGACACTTCTTTCATTTCAAAGGGTTCCTGTGATCTGTACTTAAGGACTGAGTTTTTTCTTTATTATTTGCCAACAAACCAGCCCATGCTGGTAAGTGTTTTTCAGTAGTGATTAGTCTTTGAGGGTCCTGGCTGCACATCAAGGCTGGGAGTTACCAGCAGACATCAGATTGAGTTTGATAAGAAGCTACGAGGCCCCTGTGCACGGCATTAGTCAGAGCTATTTTCTCAATCGGATTCAATGACAGATTTATGAATTGCTAGCTTAAGAAGACCTGCAAATTGTCTGCAGCTGTTTCTATCAGTTTTACAACTTATGTGTGGAAGGACATTTGTCACAAAAGCGGCGAAGAATAAAGTCTTGAAATTGAAAGTTGGAGTGAAAAGGAACTTAACAGGAAGAACAGAATTCTCTGAGGGTTTTGTTTATTACCCAAAGAATTAAGCACCACCACATAACTAATTATTCACTTATCATTTACCACAGCTTTAGAACATCAGAAAAGCTCCTAAAATCTCAGTAAAAGAGACCGATTGTGGATCAAACTGAGAATCAATCATTCTTAAAGACTGTCCCAGGCCTTGCTTCAAAGCACAATGATTGCTTCCTAATATTTGCTTTGCTTTGTAGTCACAATATTTGTCAACCAAAGCTTGGATGGATGATAGATGAAGAAAGAGATGATGATCTGAAAGAGAATGACTGATTGCAAATTAGAAATGTTCACAAACTGGGATCCTGAAGGAGTGAATGAACATGTGTAAAGATCCTGGGGTCAGGGTACCCTTAAAAACCCTTAAATCTGGCTGAAATCCGGGTTGCTTTTGTTTTGTAAGGTTTTAAAAAAGAAATGAGACTTTCACTTTGTGGCTTTGTAAAATTATTCCAACGCTCATTACAATCAGTAAGGGTTAGCACTCTGTCTCTTTTTCTTGTTTGCAACTGTTTGCAACGCCATATGCCAAGGCATACGTGAGTAGCACTTCTATTCTTAGTGTGTGATGCGTGTATATTTGTAAATCTGACAGCATTGCAGCCAAAAGCATGCGTGCTTCTTTGATGTAAATAGCTCCAATAAAAGCTGATGAATCATTAGTCAGAGCGCCCTTGCACAAGCTGCTGGAGCTGTTTGTGGGAGGTGATGAATATCTTGTTATAAGCTATGTATTTTCTTTTCTCTGCTGCAGCCAGTCCAAAATTACTGAATGAAAATTATTGTGCAAATTCCTGAGTTTAGAAATATGAATACAAGCAAGATAGTGGTGCAAACATTTCCAAAAATGTAAACTTGGGCATCTTTTCCTAGAAAAACATGCTTAAACTAACTTAAAAAGGTTAGCTAGTCTTGATGGTTTTAGGTGGATTAAACTGTCAATCATTGGACATTAGTTATGTGGTGGTGCTTAATCATGGACAATTTTAAACACTTCTTGAACCGGTCTTCCTGGGTAGCCAATGCAGAGGATGCTACAAATGCTCAGATTCCCTCCTAAATCAACATGACAAGCTAAAACATTTTGCGCTGGTTTAAGAAGTTGCAAGCCAGTTTTAAGCCTATATGATCTAGAGTCTGATGGATTTCAAAAACATTTATAACATTGTGTAAGCAGGTGTCTGTGACCGTCTCTCAAGAAATCAATACAAAGCAGCACAGATGCTGGTCTGATGTCTGAAGCACAGGAAGTCTTGTCTGAAAGTCATTAACAGTCTGTCTGTAGCGGCAAGACCATGAGGAAGAAAGATCAGACAGCCATTAGCATTAGCACTAAACAGGGTCCTGTTTATACCATCCGTTATTTTGGCACATGAGCCAGGGTTTTCCCTCCGTGAGTCACTGCTGACTGATAAACTTTCTCTCCCCTCTACCCCACCACTTCTTTTACTTTTCTCTCGCCCACTCTCTCAGCAGACTGGGGTGTGCCGACAAGGAAGAGACAGAGACAGAGACGTTCAGGGAGTCGCAGGGCTGAGCTACAGTCTGGGAGACTGGGAGGAGACAGGCAGAGAAATTACACACAGGGCGGATCTCAGACCAGGCAAATGCATGCAAATATTTTGCAAATGGTTTTTCTTGTGAATGCAGCTTTTGGGGTTGACACACACAAGTCTCTTTTTTTTGAGTCAGAGGTTTAAAAGTTATTTTGGCTTTCAGTTAATCGGTTGTCGTTTGAACATCTGAATACGTTTCACTCTTTATCATCATCCCTGAAACATCCTGCACACACCCATCTGGGTCGGCAGACCACGACTTTTGTGTCGTTTATATTAACAGACAGGAATCAGTAGTTGTCTTAAACTACTGTTTCTTAAATTCAACCTGGTCTCATAAAAATATGTACAATGTTTTGTACAACACTGTTATTTCGTACCTTACTGCTTGTTTCGCTGCAGTTTCAAACAGAAATGTCCACAGAGCCCTGGCACACTTTTATTATGTTGATATAGGTACATACTGCTGTGTTTTTATTGCATGAAATATCTGGGGTGTCGAAGTTTTACTGCCTCTAGTGTTCTTTTTTTTTTTTTTTTGGAAACTGAAGTGATATGTGTATGTTGGTACTCAATTTGTGTCTTGTTTAAAAAGTGCACCCCATTACGTTTATGCCATCATACCAGGTAGCCTAAATGATATACTATTTAATTTGCACTATGTTCTGTGGAGTATAGATTATAAATGGTGACTTTTTCATTTAATGTCATAGCTGTAACCAAGAGCATGAATTGTCCAACAATACACTTTTTTTTTATTGAAACTTACTAATCACACCAAACATACTAAAAAATACAGTGCATAAGTATATGAATTAGGACGCACCTATAGTTTGCTGTGTACTTCACTACGTCCCTTATGTGTCTCAATCTTAATGATCTAGAACAGAACATTTGTACCTCATTCAGTAGGAATACTGTGTTTCTGATGAATATCTGCCCCACCATAATGATTTGATTATACAATGATTTTCCTTGAATGGCTGATCTGTTGTGAAATGTTGTGCTGTAAACCATAAACAGATCCCAAAGCTCTTACTATTTGTGTCATATTATGGTGCTGCACAGAGTTATAGCTTACATTTACTGTTTCAAATCTCTTGCTGGTTAATTCCCATTTGAATACTATTTAATAGTTGCTTTGTAAGCTTAGAATATTGTTTTATTAGCTTAGCATGCTACTGTTCTTTACAGTCTGTGTTTCTATAGCCTGATTATCAAATTACTAAAACGTTAACAACATGCTGTTATTCATGCTGTTATTATTGATATTTTATTTTTGTTTTATGGTAATCAGGGTATAATGTATAACTACTTTATTAGATTAGCATGCTACTGTTCTTCACTACAGTGTGTTTCTATGCCTATCAAAGTATCGTAACATTAGCTTAGCAACAGGCTGTTATTCACTAGCATATTTTGCTAATATTGCTAATATTTTTCCACTTTTTGACAGTTTTCATGTTATTACCCTAGCAAGATGTGAAGATTTTTCACTAGTAAGTGTTTTTATCTGAATGTAAAGTTATTGGCAAAGAACATTTTGCACTTTGTTGGGCATGCAGAGCTGTCGAGAATATTTAAGATACCTCATAAGGTTTCATTTGAGTTAGCTTCCTCAGAACATCATTAGAACATCATACTGTATTCTTTTTCATACTAGACGGTTATAAATTACAGCATCACCCTGTGCGTATTCAATAAAGCTAAAAAAATGCACATATTAGCACACAGACCTGTAATTTATGCAGAACTCTGACAAAAATAGAAACCGAGTGAAAGATTTACTGATTGAAGCAACATTTTCTTCCCATGATAGTCAGTGACAGTTACTGTGTAAAATGTAAAAGCAAACATTTTTTCTTGAAGTGACGTGTGTTGATGCAGTGGTAAATGTGCTGCAGGCTGTGAGAAAGCTGATGTCTGCAGGATCGAGTCAAGGCTGATCTCTGAGTTTCTGCTTACCACACAGAGACATCAGTGTGAGTGTGTGTGTGGTCAGCAGCAGGTGTGTTGGCAAAGCGACACTGTTAAATGACAACAGCTGCATGTCTTCTTTAAAAACGGGAGGTACCAGTTTCAGTCACACCTGGCTGTCCTGTTTCTAACTAAACAGTTACTCCATGACTTGACCTCTTCACCTCCTCACGTCCACTATCATCACAGGATTACAGACAGTGTGCAAATTATATTTCAAGGGGATAACCACTTCTGTGAATTTCTAGAAAGTTTTCAGGGTTCAGTCTGATAAGGTTTGGCTTGCACTAATCAAAAGTATTTTGTATGTTTGTTTGTTTTATCATTTTAGATTTTATAAAAAGTTTATTTTGGTGAGGTGGGAATGAGACATTTGAGTATTTGCATAACCTGTTCACATCATACATAAGGTACATAAATTATGAGGAAAGTGTACTGAATATATTAAGGGCTGTATATAGTCTTTTTTTTTTATCTTTATCAATATTTTGCTTAAACTAGGTTTAATTTTTTTTAGTTTAAGAGTATAATAATAATAGTAGTCTTTGCAGATGTACCTATCCTTATGGAGTTAAATATACAAACATTGCCCTGAAAATGTATTTGCTAAAATGTATTTCAAAATATATTTTCTAGCAATATATATTTCTGCCATTTTTTTAATTTATATATACTGTATATGTGTTTATATTATATAAAATATAAATGCATTTTTAAAAACATTTAGATATATTGTCCTCCATGTATTTATATCCAAGAAAAATACTATTATCTGCTTTTTACACATGTGAATATATGAGAATGAAAAATAAATAAAGAATAAAGCCTAAATGTAGGCTACTGTAAGATTGGCATAAATATATTTAGCATAAATTGGCCAGGGAAAAAATTAGCCCACATTTATATCTGAATATATCTTAAATTTGTGTTTTTTCTTTTGTAGACACAGTGCAGATGTTTAAGACACCTCTCTTTCTCAGTTCAGTTTTCTGTGTAAGTCAAGAGAAACTCAGATAAAAACTGCTTTCATTTGTTCAGTTTCTTTGTTCAGAGTTGTAAACTGTACGCACTGTCTTGTTATGGCCAGAAATATCCCATTTAACATGATTGTGTGCAACTCGGTGCTAATTTTAGAATTTTAGACGTTTATGTGGGATCAGCATTTGGGCATAGACACATATTTTTATATCGAAAATGAGGGAGAAAGGAGAAGCTGTCTGGTCAACCCTTCCGAGGAGGGTTTGATTGTGTACAGGCCAGATAGGCGTATTAGGGCGATCCAGGTTTAGCCAAAGTCTGTAGACGAACCAAATTATTTAAATATGGAGCTTGGCGCGATTCTAACCAGAGAGGAGGGTTGTGTTGTTGTGGTTATTCCACCGAAGCACCCGTTTCCATTTGAAACCTCTCTGAAGTTTATTTAGTTCCAGGAGTGAGGTGGTTATTACTCCTAAGATGATCGGGTGGAAGCACTTTCTGTCCAGACACTTTTCCCAGCCTGTGGCATGAGTGAGTCAGCCAGGGATCTCTCAGAGCATACATAAATAAGCAGATTAACATGTTTCCCAGTCATAGCCGCTGTACGCAAACCTGTCTGGAATGTTCTGGCCTTTCAGTTTTGCACATTCCCCCTCACCTTACTGAGCAGCTCTCCACCGGGAGCCATTGGAAATGCTAAATATATCCTGAAAAATGGAGCAGGGATTCTGGTTTCTAGATGCCAGAGTTTCGAGCAGCAAGAGCAATTGTGGGACAATTGAATGAGTCAACTTTCCAGCGCTACTCTTCCATACCCTCATACAAAACCATGCACACACACCACCCCTCCCGTCTTCTCTTTGTTGGTCAGAAAATAGGGCTAACAAGAGGGTGTGTGTGCATGGCAATGGGGTCGCTTCTATTTTTAGTGTCGGTAAGTTGCATTGAGTCAGCCCTGAGTTTGAGGTCGGGGGCTCAGTCTCTTTGATCATAATTATAACTCTGGACACGTAGCTACCAATTCAAGAGCAAAATATACAATGTCTTGGAGCAATTTTGTCATCTTGACATGTTATAAGACTATCCTGCATTTTGCGTTTCTCTATACTGTGCATTTAGCTATATAGATACTACAAGTTCGGAAAAATACACAGAGCACGTGAATCTAACTCTTCGGGTTTTGTTAGGCAGTATGACACAAACTTTTACAGGACTTTGTGTCTGTGTTGTGGTTTGAGAAAGTTGGTTTGTTTTGTGTTTATAGCCATGCATTTTCCATGGAAGTCTACAGGCAAGGCATTGCACCAAACTGAAAAAAGTGCATTTTATAACCGTCTATATGATGATTTTGTTTAGTTCCGTCTAAGAGCAAGTGCAAATTGGAAATTAAAAGAGTTTTGTAAACCAATATTTTCATATTCCACTATATTAGTAAAAGTTAAAAGAGTGTTTTCACTTGAAAGCAAAGAAAGGATGTCTAGATACCGACTAGATGCCTAGTCAATTAGTGCATAACAGAAAATGTGATACAAATGCATTATGCAATAAACATTAAACAATATGCATTATGACTTTCAAAATTGTCTTTGTTTAGATTAAGTACACTAAAGTATGATATCCTTTTTTTTATCTTTAGTGGAAATTCTCCTGCCATATTTTAGCTAATCTAGCATTTGTTTCTGCTGAAATTAAGTTGGGAAAAGCCAAAATATAAATATGCTGTATAATTTATAAGATGCAATAAGAAAATAAGTAATTGATGATGATTAAATGTATTAGAAATAAATGTATTGAGGGTATTTAAAATAATCTTTTTACTTTGTATGGATTTCTTTGTCTTTGGGAGAAGAAATATGTACGATGTAAACTTCAATATAAGTTATATGCACCATAAGCTATGTTCGACATATGCACAAGCATGCCAGACATTCATCTTCAGTCCAATTTTCCATTCACTAAGGTTCGATCTATCTTGTAGTCAAGATTAGGTGATTAACAGTTAGTCTCAAATCCAGTGGGAATACCTCTACAACATTAATAAGAACGGCTAACAGAAACTGTCTCTGTATCCTCCCTTCACAAAGACCCGTTTCTGAAGTTTGGCTTAAGTCACCACACCCCGCACCTCCCACTGTCTCTCGCTCCCTCACCCTGTCTCACGGCCCACCCAACCCCTCCAACCACCTACCCACTGCTGCTGGGGCCCGGGATGGGTGAAGTTCAAATGAGCTGCACTTAAAGATTCCTTTCAACTCTGTGGTTCAGTCAGACCTGTTGGCATGAGTGTTAACCTCGCTCTGAAACGTCCACATGAAGGCCTTGTGTCATTAAAGGCTTCCTGTTGCTTTTGCACGTACCTTTCAATTAACTGCCACCTCAAACAAAGACACATGCACATGGGGCCAAACAATGGCTTCTCTTGTGTTAGTGAAGCCTGAGGTGAAATTCCACTGTTGGTAAATTTAAGTAAGACCTCGGCAAAGCATGGAGGACACTTGAAGTACACGTTTGTGTTGTTTACGTGAAACGCATGCTGTGCTTGGAAAGACTTTAAAGGGAAAAAAAATGTCATGGACGCATTGTATTAAAAAAACAGCTCAAACTAGCAGAACTGCAACAACTTAATGGGCACATGCAACGTAATACAGCATGTAAGCATTTTTGGATGTTTGAGGAGCATTTTGTGTAAGTGTTCATCAAACTCCAACAATTCTGCAATATAGCAAAACCTTTACCCGAGACAATGCACAAATGCATTAAAAACAGCATGCAATTTGTTGCTAGGAGTATAATGCATGCATTGTTGTCTTTGTCAGAACAAAGCTTATGACTTTAAAATACATAAAGCTCAAATCATAGCAGTACTACAGCTCTTATTAAAAGTAAATACATGCATGTACTGCATAAAAAAATCAACTTGCAAGCTGCAAAAGACAATACGGAGAAAGTCCATCCCTTACAAACACTCAAAAACTAT
Organism: Enteromius thamalakanensis; assembly: GCA_032357475.1. NCBI lineage: Eukaryota > Metazoa > Chordata > Actinopteri > Cypriniformes > Cyprinidae > Enteromius > Enteromius thamalakanensis. The sequence continues at coordinate 9,917,754 of JAUCMT010000013.1, forward strand.
GCTAATGCTGTAACCATTTACTTAAAGAAAGGAATGCATGCAAATTACCTGCAAGGCATGAAGAGAACAGTGTTATTTGTCATCAAGCACGATGTTCATCACTTGGAAATATACAAGTTCAACCAACTTTATAGCAATGTTGCAAATGCTTGCAAAATAAAGATGTATGGAAAACCTTGTGCAGGCTCATTGGAATGCCTAAAGAGTATAGTGTGTTTATTAATTATTGTCTTCTACAGCATGGATGTCTCTCATCAATTTGAAAGTCATATACATCTAGGATGGCTTCGGGGTGAGTACATTTTGGCATAATTTTCTTTTTTTTGGTGAACTATTTCTTTAAAACTATAGCAATGCTGCAAGCCCTAGCTAAATGTAGGCATGCACTGCTTGATAAAACAGCATGTGGGATAATTAGGCAGCGTGAAGAGTGTATTGTGTTTTCTTTTGTCAGCATTAATAAAGCCTATCAGTTGGAAATGCTTAAAAGCTCAAATTATACTGCAGACTCATATTGAATATTTAAGACAGGGTTAAGTGTGAAGCTATAAAAGGCAATGAAATTACCAGCAGAGAACGCTGCCATGTTGTGCTTGTTAAGGCTTTGAATAAAATCTCCACCAGGAGAAAGAATTTGCCCTTGATCTCCCCACTGTAAAGAACTTTAAACAGAACACAATCATTTTTTTCTCGGGTAGATCTCGCTCATAACACTAAATGAGACCACCCATGACCCAGGGTTTATGTAATTGTTACCATGATATCGCTCTCTGATTCACACTTGCTAAACCCATAGCCGACTGTAATATATAGGTCTGTTATTTAAATTAAAAGCCCTGTCAGATGCATGATTGTGCCAGATCGCACACTTCTGATGTCTTGTCTGAGTCAGCGCGTGCAGCTCTGGATTAGATCTGATTTCATTTCTTATCTCATAAACGTCTCAGCTGGATGCAATTTCCTTTGGTGAAAGTGATCTAGAGAAAGCTATTTTGAATTATGCATCTTACGCAACACGTGTTCTCCTGATGCATTCACAGTGGATGGTCTGACACTTCAGACGGCGGTAAAGGCTGAGTCGGTTGAGCTCTGGAGGAGGTCATGACTCATGTGAAGAATGGGCAGCGCTCGTAGTCAGACGTCTGCCGAGGCTTCTCGACTGAAGGCCAAATTAGCAGCAGCTCTCTCAAAGCCAACACATCAGACGCGCAGGCTAACAATAACATGCTCTCATCAGTGTCTGTGCAAAAGAGCAAAGATTACAGCAGGCCAGAAGCACAGACACGACAGTCAATAGAAAGAGAACTGCCACATCTGTTTAAAAATATGCTTTTTAGAAGTGAAAGTTTCTAGATCACCTCTACTGTGCCTAATAGTGCTCTTTTTTATGTCATATACAATAGTCATATGAATCATATTTTATATGCATTTCTCTCTCTCTCTCTGCAATCCAATATGATACAATACTAACAAATTGTTTCTAATATTTGTCAGATGCATTTTAAACGGTAGTTACTTTTCCTTTCATTGGACAACCATATTTGTCACCAACTTTAATACATAGAGGTCAGTATCAGAGGTGTGGTTTTATTTAATTAAAGACCAGTTTCAGTGGGAATTACTGACATAGGCATTCGTATGGTAAGTGTGCGGTATAGTGGATGGACTACAGTTCGAGCTAAACTGGGTGGTGGGGGGCTTAGAACAAGCCTATAATTATGGTTAAGATGCACGGCAGCTCGGTCCCAACCGTCCAGCACTGCACACAACTTACAAAAGAGAGGCTCTGTGGCGTTCTCAATCACGACAAAGATGTTTCGGGCCAAGTCAGCGGAACCACAGAAGGGCAAGAGAATCCGTCTTGGGTTTTTTAACATCCATTACAGAATCAAAAAGCCCCTTATTTTATCTACAAGGCCACCACTCCCTGAGATTTAAATATAGCCCTGTTGTGCTAAAAAGACTCCGGCAGGCCTTTCTATTAATAGCTCTGCCGACTGAACTAAATACTGTCAGCAACTTTAAATCAGCCAGGGCTTTTGCCAAGTGAAAGAAAAGACTCTCTGTTTCTGTAACCGCCCCCCTCCCCTTCTTCTCTCACACGCTTTCTGGCTTGACGTCAGCAATCGCCAGCACTTTCGACTCCAGTCACCAGTCTCGTTCAGGCAGATTTAGTCTTTTAGTCTTTTGCTGCCATTGTGCTGCGGTGTGACGCCTCTGGGGCTGAGCGTGCTTTTTTCCAGAAGTCTGGAGAGCAACACACAGCTAGCTATTGTCTGGTCAGCTGTGTTGGGAGCGTGCCGTATAATAGCATGTATTCTTAAAGCTCACCCACTCCCTGATTGCTTCACATTTCCAATAAAGAGACACACCAGACCTTAAGTTCACCACTCACCCAGCTGATTCCTGCAGCAGTCAAGTTCACTGCATCACCTGGACACGGGTTTCATGAGAGAATGCAGGTTATAAAATACTACATGTGTAACAATATATATTTTTTATTTATAGAGAACATTGCATACACAATGGTAATTTCAAAAATCATGTTAGATTAATTAAAAAAACAACAATAAAAGCAAGTTTTTTTTTAAATACTAAAATGTTTTATTAATACAAATTAATTTTATGTATACCTTTTTATTTTAATAATTGTATTTGTGTTATTTTTATAATCTATTGTTATTATTTATTTTTGTACGTTTTACTTTTTCTAAAAAAAAAAATTAATTTTAGAAAATATAGAGGAAAATCAGATACAATAGCTACTAATATTTTATTAAAATATTTTATTTCAGTTTGTCAAAGGTTTGACCAGGGGCAAAACTTTGCTATATTTTTTTAATTTTTAATTTTTTTTTTTACATTTAAACAAGATTATATATATATATATTCCTCTTTTTTATATATGTATATATTTTTTTGCAATTTATTGTGTTTTTGCAATAACTTCATAGTCATTTCTGCTTACTTTATGGTTAAAACATGAATTAAAATGTCACTAAGTCAAAACATAAAATTACATTTGTATACTTTCATACATATGTTCTATTTAAACTATTTTTTCCTCATATTGGATACCCTTATATTTGCAATGCCATTGATACAGTGGCAATAATACAACAATTTCCTGACAGCTTTTAGCAATATCCTTGTTCTTTGTAAGCTGGCGAGTCATAGAGCCCCTTTCTCTGAAAACACTGTCAACATCTGCTGTAACCTAGTAATTGGTAGCTTTAATTAAGCATGAGCAATGTGTTTCTAGTGGTGAGATAAAATGGTGATTAAAGACTTATACAGTGCAGTGAAAATGAGAGCATTCACAAGCTGTAGTTTTACTGTCTATTTAATTTGGTCTGCTCTACAGGATGGGTCATAAACTTGGCCAGAATCCTGTCTTGGCTGCTCGTTTGGGTGGAGGTGGAAAGAAGCGCCACTGCCAGCCTGAATGTACCTGACGACCTCAGAGACCAGAGTCAAACAGAAACAGACTGGGTGGCATATAGTCATTACAGAGCACACAGATCAAGGCTTTATGAGAAGGGAAAATTTCACCATGCAGGGGCCCTGAGTTTCTGCCTATGAGTGCTTTTAAAAATACTGAAGGCTTTTTAGAGTCAGCTTGTGTAGGTGTATCTATTACTGTACACTTCTCTCTTGGTCATGCTTTTAAAAAGACTTTGATTTTACAGTAACACCAATGCATTTCTGTGTAATGTGTATATCAGTGTTTCTGTTAAATGCTTTTATATTTCTTTTCATAATGTGTAGTCAGGTTAATTCTGTGATTTCCACTGGTGACCTGGTTTTGTTTGACTGACATATGTCATATAGCCTAATTCAAATGATATTTTCCCCCAAATTTTGCTGTCAAGAATTGTTGAACAATTGTCTAACTCCTTAAATTGCTGGGTTCGTGTTTGCCTCGACCTCAGCATCAAAGGTTGCTGTTTACATCATGTTTTTGCAGCGTTGACGATTCACAGACTGCAACTGAGGATTTCTTAAACGCCCATCAGAAGCATTTATGTTAGAATCCCAAAAACTCTGCTCTTTTGAATGCTCTCAAATTTAAAAAAAATCATCATGCCATGCAGAGGTTTTCATTTTTTACTAGATTTTAAGATTGTGATGAGTGACAGCTTTTAGAAAGGTACCAAGAACATTGACTAGACAATATAGTCTATGTGACATCAGTGGTTCAACCATAATTTATTTAAGGTATAATACTTTTTAAGCACAAAAAACTAAAATAACAAATAATTTGTACATATTTGTTCAGCTGGCGTGGAACATGCATGTACTGCACCTTGTTTATGTTCAGAAGACATTGAATGTGGAAGGACTCTTGCTGTCTATGGAGGGTCAGAGAGCTCATCAACTTTTCTGCAAAAACAGATAACACAGTTTTTTTTTTAAATAATGTATTTTATTATGCTTGTTATGTTTGAAATTAATGACACAATTAATGAATTTTAATTTTTTTTGCGAACTAGCACTATAATGCTAGAAAACCCTCACTAACTTCAGAAGCAACCTCAGATATTTAATTCTGGAACCTATCCCGATGTGTCTATACAAACAAACTCATTTCAATCCTGTCCTGAGAAATTACAATAAACTAAATGTCCATCACAGTCCACGTTTAGGAGCGTTATTGAATGCCATCTGCATTTAAGTTATTTTTCTATCATCTCATTCTAGACTCTTCCCTATGATCACGATAAGACAAAAAAACAGCATGATTCATTCTCGCACCTCGTGGGAAACAGCAAGCGCATTCACGCTGCACATCTATGGAAACACAGCAACTGTTTCCGCATTCCTCACATACCGGTGCAGGAGCCGGGCACGACTCAGCCAGTGAGCGGTTAGGAGATGCCCTATCCAAACAAACGTGTATAATGTGATACTTTAAAAACTGAGAATTCGCTTTAAATGATTATAATTCACGCTAGTGTTGAGCAGAAGTGACATACTCGGCGCTTTCAGATTTGCCCTTAAATGGTCAATGACGTTTCCGGGGTTCCAATGCGTAATCAGAAACGGAACACGTCAGACGCACAATCAGCTCAGGGAATGCCCGGAAAAAATGCTTGATGTCTTTAATCTCGAAGGAGGCTAATATTGGAAACTCTGATTCCTCTTTTCTATTTTTATGCGTAAATACAATCTATCTTTAATCGTTATTATTGAGTTTAGTGTATGATACTAGCATTATGTTGCTTCAGATTAGCAGCAAACAAGACAATATCACAAAATTGTATATGTGAAGTTATCTATAATACAGGACGGCGGATTGATGCTCTGCTTGTTTTACAAGCATATGTGCGACTATGTAGCTCTTCACTGGAACTGGTGCTGGGAGTCCGGCCAGAGGAGAACTGGCCCCAACTAATAAGTCTGGTTTCTCCCAGGGCTTTTTTTCTCCTTTCTCTCATGGATGGGGTTTTGGTTCCTTGCCGCTGTCGCCTCTGGCTTGCTTAGTTGGGGGCACCTAATTTTTTAGAGATTATTGTCATTTTGACTACAGAGACCATCTCTGCATTTGATAAATAAATAGTTTAATCTCGTCATTATACATTACCATCACTCTGTTCTCCTACTTGATAATGTTCAGTGCTTGGCTACAATCTATCTTGTTAAAAGCTCTATATAAATAAAAGTGATAAATCTCTCAAGAGTTCAATGCTGTCCTGAACAGCAACTGGACGGAGCTGGAAAAACAAAGCTGACAAAGAAGTGTGCCAGAGTGTTACTAAAGGATAGCGGTAGCTCAATGGATAAAGTTTTGTCCTAGTAACCCAAACCAAGCTGTGAAAGGAGGAAGCATGAACTAGCATCCCCATTTTGCCCTTGAGAAAAACACAATCCCAGTCTGCCCAGTGGGACCGCTGCTGGTGTAATGTGTACAAGTTGTCCGCTAAATAACAATTAGACTGTACAAACAGTAAGAGACCTGTGATATGACACCTGAATCACTTACTGAAAAGCTATTTTGCTATCATTTCCTTTTCTGGAGGTTATGCAAGCCCCTTATGGAGTCTTTTCATGGAGGAGAAAGGCTTGCCAAAGTAGACGGAACTGGACTTGAATTTGAAGTCTGCATTCCTGTCAGTACGGTTTCGTAATTGACTATCAGTAAGGATATGACGCCAATTCCAGGACAAGAGGATATGAAGACTATCCTTTGGCAAACTATTGATTTGTTTGCACGTCACTTAGGACTCTTGACCTTTCTTAACATTTCCACTGAATGCATTCACACCTCAGTGGGGTAATTCCCACTCACTCATACAGTCCAAACTAAATCTGGCAAGACTTCGCAAGGACATAACCGGAGAGATTTTGTTATTCTTAACTTTGACTGAAGGAAGTCAGTCGGTGTTTGCAATAGTATTGCTTTGTCACTTGTTATTGAACGGTCTACCACCCCAACCCCCCTCCCCCCCAAAAGCAAAACCATAAGACAGAGGTACAATTCTCAAAAATCAATAATTTATTGAAACAAATATTGCATTAGACAAGAGCAACAATGCATATATTACTCTATTTAAATTACTGGAAATAACTTACATCAATTAGTATGCATTTTTCACAATAACAGAATTCATTTTTGTTCCACAGACACTGTGCTTCTCAGTGCAGTCCATTTGTAGCTTGGCATTAATGCCACTGCAAGTTCACAGTCACTAAAGTCCGGCACGTACACAGATCATTCAGTCGGCATTTGAAAATGTTGCCCCCAGGCAGCGATAGTGACGCACACACGTTGATTTCCAACCCATCGCGCGCCCACGCCGCCCGCGTGCAAGTCCTCCGGCAGCGCTTGCGCCGACAGGCAGCCTTTCACAGTTCACGTTCCCACAACTTGTTTCTCCGCTACCACTTTTCCCTCCCCACGGAGGTCACGACAAGATTGAGGGGCAGGGTGGAATGTACCGGCCCTGTGCGCACAGTTCCAAGAGCTCCACTTTTCTCTCACAGCCCCTTCTCATGACGCAGCAGTCAACGGCGGCTGGTGCGGAGCCCTTTTGCTTTCATTCGCAGAGAATGACTCTTTCATCCTTTCATTGCATCAGAAGCATCGCGGTTTGTTCAGCGTTCATGCAGGGACAGATAAGGAATCCACTGGTTTTTGCAGCGGCTCTCTTCGCAGTAGTTGCCCACATCCTTCAGTGCCTGGCATTTAAGTGGCTGGCATTGAGGGTTCTGCGAAAACACACGAAATGCACCGTCAGTCAGTGAAGTACAATGTAAAGATTAAACTCTGAATGCATGTTGCACATGATGATCACGCAATGAGCCAATACTTACAGTGACTATGATGCAGTGGAAATCCCTCGGCTCGTTGTTGTCCACGGTGGTGGGCTCTTCGAGCACCTGTGCGAGGCGTCTCAGCCCAGACACCCGCAGGATGTTGATGTCGTTGTCGCAGCAGAACGCCTGAAGGAGCGTGAAGTGAATCTGCAGCGCAATATCGTCCTGGTCCTCCTCATCGGTGGCCAGAACGCACAGTACCACACAATCTGGGTCTCTGGAGATTAAGTGAATTGCAATTAGTCTCTTGTTTGTTGGGATAAAGCAATACGATATCATGCGTAAAAGTCAGGCATAAGTATATACTTACACATTCATTAGTTTTGCAGACTCATAAACGCCGACGGTAAGACAGTCCTGTCTTTGTGCTGCTACCAGCAGCTCTTCCAATGCTTGGCTCACGGTGTCCATTCTGTAAAAACATGCAGACTATGGTAAGCGACGGGTGGTTGTCTGTATAGTAAGTATTCGTGAGAGTCACACTGAATGTGTGTGCAATGCATGCAATCGAGAACTTACTTTTTATCAGTGATATTGCATCCAACGACTTCTTCCAGGGTCATTTTGCTTCAAATAATAGTAATCCACAAGTCTCCGGAAGAGCTCGGAAATATTAAAATCCAGTCAAAGTGTGCTGGCCAAAGTATAATCCAAATATCGCTCGGAGTTGTAATATTCCTTCGCTTGTCGTGTTGCGTCTGAGAAGCTGTTTCTGCCGAGTTCCACCGAAGCAATCGCTTTTATACCACTTTTCGAGTGGGCGCGGCTTTTCGCAATGCTCGCCTTTCTCATTGGCTAGAAATGTTCCACAAGCGTCTCGCTCTCCCTCTGGTGGGGGGAACTCCTGGTTGGAACAGCGAGTACAATACGCACCCAGTAGCTTTCAATTTGTTTGAACCATGTTCGATGGAATTTCATTATGGAAATGATGGAGTTTCCCTGATGCTTTCGATGTGCATGTTGCAGTTATGTCTGAAACTTTTGCATCATGTACGAAACGTAACCAGAATTTTACACAAATCTGATTTATATTCGATTTTTAATGGCATTCATTCAAATTCTGAAATTACACAAGCCGAAACTCTCATGCGTTCATGGTCACTGGTGACTCCTAATTCTAATCCCGATGCAATAACATGCACGGTTTTGATGATGCGTTAATTCGATGGCATCTATCTTTGCAGGAGTCCCAGTTTTGAGTCGTCTGCTGCAGAGGCTCTAGAAGGTTGTAGAGTTTCTGTCTCCTTGTTACCTGGAACTTTCATCACCAGGCTGTTCCAGTTCCACCGGCTAATTATAGACGGTAGTCACAGGATCAGAGCTGTTGATGTTGTCATGGGACCTTGTTGTGCTTGGGTTACGAAACCCGTCTGCATAAACACGGGTCAACGTCTTAAGGGAACTTGATTTACTTTCCTCAATAAAAAATGCCTACAGAGTCCAATCTTTCATAGCCTGATATTGTAACATAAATACATAATAAACATTTGTATGCCCGTGCAACAGTTTAGGCATGATTTGCATTCAAGGTATATTTAGGCGTTTAAAATGAATCGTAAATTACTTTTAAAATCAGCCAAATAATCAATAACTCAAATCAATAATCTCAAACTGAATTGAACCAGTTTACTGTTCTAATGCGCCACCTGTTGTCAAACGTTTATGTAGCGCAATATAGCTTACTCCTTTTTACTCTCAGGAAACGACTTGGAATGAACTATAATTGTGTTATGGGATGAAATATGCTATAAATGCTAATTAACGCGAAATAAATGCTATTTAAGATGTCAAAAGGGATAAAGTGAGTTATTATGAGGCTCGAGAAAAGCATTTCAGCAATCAGTACCTCATCAGAAACATTTTCTATCAGCGACTGCCACCTGTTGGTGATGATATGTCATGACAACTTAATTGTATGGCTTATTTATCCAATCGCAGGGTAAATGGTTTAAATAATTGTAAAGTATTCTATTTGGGGAACTTATTTTGTGGTTGTAAAGTGCAAAAGCTAACAATTTACAATGATTTTATTTTATTGTGTAGTTACATTTTGGTGGCATTGCAGTCATAAATTGATATTAAGAACGAAGAAACAGTGCTTTTAAAATTTTATTGTGCATTATTTTTTTGCATCTTGTTTTATTTAAAGTGCATTGATTGCTTGATAACTTGTGGTTGTAATAAATGGCAAAATTGTTCTGTGTGCGTTAGTATTTATCAATAGTTCTAATTCCGGTCACACTGAGTCGCTTAATACATCTACAAAGGAAACAGTTACTGTAATTATAATATGCTTGAGCACATATTATCCAGAGTGTGTTTATTGGCTGCGAATAGTGTTAGATAATTAGCAGGACTTCAAAACACCTAGTCGTGCTCCCTGAAGAACGGCACATACGTGAGGAAAAACTTGTTCTTAACACACAGAAGGTAACAGTCCTAATATACAGGAAGCCTAGTAGGGGGGTCGGCTCTAGTCCTGCACCACCGTCTCACGGATCCCCTGTGGTACCTATTCATTTGGAATACACTTTGCACTTAATCTTGACACCTCATCCCTCACCAGTACACACACAAGTCGGGTCAAAGGCAGGTTTGCATAAAGTCTACAGGGTCTCCAAAAGTCCATGGCTCACAAAGTAATTAACACGCCCATTAAACGTCTTGGGAAAAGAGGCTACGTGCAGGGGCGTCATGCACTTATCATCATATGTGACACACAGCAGCCACCACAATCTGTAAAACTAACATAAGCATATTGGTTTTAATTTAATCTTCACTTTACTCTACTTTATATTCCCGAATCTGTCATCATGAAATATATTTTATTTTCAAATGAGTACAAAGTAGCCTATGTTTGTGTAGGCTGACTACGCATAAAACCAGTTTTTATTTAAGTATGGATGTCATGTTACAAAGTATTTTTACTACGACTGTGTATTTAACGTGAAAAAAAAATACTTAAGAGATCATTTCCATTATCAAAGACCGTTATCATTGATTTCAGTTTAGCCAGAGTTTTGAGGACTCTCGATAACTTCCATTATAATCACTGAAGCTGTTTACACTGTGAAATAAATCTCTAAAATCTGCACATTATTATTTTTGCTAAGAGAATTCGGCAGAGAGCAGGGCATTTTAGCGATGGCTCATCTGAACGCCTCTGATTGGTCACTGCATTCATACGCTCAACAGAATTGAGCTTGATTGGTTGTGAGGCAGCTATTTTTGTGTCTTTTGGAAGCAATATTAAAAATCCACTTGGCTCAAAAATCTGAGGGACACTGCTTCTTACTACGTGTAATTGAATAATTAAGGAAGATTAAGTGTGGAAAAATATGGCTGGGAGGGAACTCTATTTTTGGTGGTTAGAGTGACATTAATTTATGCTTCCAAACGGCACTTTGCGTTCAGTGCATGTGCATAACCTGTATGTAGCCTACTATTTATTTAAACTGTTATACTATCTACTTTTTAAAAAGCTGATTGATTAAAAAAAAAAGTTATTTTTTACCCTCATAAATTTATAATTAACCCTCTTTTGTTTTGGATGACGTCGCCCAATACACCTCGCGTTTTAATGGTGACGTAAAGACGTATAAATCAGTATTCTGAAAAGGATCACCTGTCTTCAGGTGATGTGTGGACAAATACAGGAGAGACGTAAGGTAGGGCTGTTTAACAAATAATTAGCACATATTTTTAAAGTTGAGTTTTGTGAGTGTGAGTAAGATGAAAATAATTTGTCAACAGCATGTCCTCACCCGGTTTTACTGACATCTTCCATTGCGAAGACACTCAGCACTCAAAGGGGCCATTCTCATACATTGATGATGGGCTAAATGATAGTTTGGATGGGTACGTTAATGGATAAATTTGTAATATTTGTGAAAATACAGCCTATGAAAATAACTTTTTAATGTAAACATCCACTCAGGGAAGCTTTTTAAACAGGCAGTAGTCTAATTTCAGATATTTGTCTTGTATGTAAAACCAAAACTGTTTTTCAGGAGTTCAACCGAGTTGACTGATGTTTTTGAGGAGGATTTCTGTGAAGGTGATCTCTGGATTCCTCCAAATGATGATTTGACACACAAAATTGCTGCCCAGCTGGAGAACTACCTTTCTGATGAGAATCTGGCAGATGATGCTTTTTTGCTAAAACATGTCCAAAGAAACAAGATGGGTTATGTTAGTTTAAAGCTGCTGACATCTTTCAAGAAGGTGAGATTAAATAACCAACAACATCTTGATCTGATTTGAAGTGTCACCGTGAAATAAACTGTGAAAATTCACATGATGCATCAAAACTCATTACAAGTAACTTTTACATTTAGGCTGAGGACAATATACATTTGTTTAATTTTTAATTAAATTTTTGTGTTAATTTAACACCACAAGATGTAACTTAAAACTCTAATTTACATAACTAATAAGAAAAAAACAAAGCAAAAGTGTGCTACACAGGGATATCTGCAGGTATTTTCCACTTGTTCTGGTATATAGTAAGAGAACATAACATTTACCAATACTTGTAGTAAATATTAAAATAATTTTGTGTGTGTGCTTTGATTTTCATAGATTAAAGATCTCACACGTGACTGGCGCACAACCCTGGCAGCAGCAAGAAGATCTCCACAGCTGGAAGTGAATGAGATGGCAACCAAGGTGCGACGAAGGAGCCCGGTACCCAACTGGCTCCTGTGCATTCCCACGAGCAAGCTACTTCTGGCCTGGAACTTCCTAGATGGTGTAGGCCCAGTCAAAGATGAGGTAAATGGCTCACCGGGTGTGGAGCAGCTAGGCATCATGGAAGCCGCAATGCGGGTGTTTTCTCCCTATGGCACCATCTCCTCTCTCCGCATTCTGCGGCCGGGAAAAGAGATCCCTATGGAGTTGAAGCGCTATACTAAGAAGCACCTGGAACTGGGGCACAAAGTGTGTGCTGTGGTGGAGTACGAGTATCTGGAGGGCGCGCGCAAGGCCTACGAAGCTCTAAAGGCAGAAGAGCAGCAGCAGGGAGGAAGGGGTGTTTGTGTGGTCCTGCTGGGAAGCCGTGGCACACGCAAACCAGGATGGAGCCAGGGTCTAGCGGAGGAAGAGTCCGAAGAAGGCATTGATAATGAGAGTTTGAAAAAGCCAAATAGAAAGTCCAGGCGCTTCCTTTATTCTCTGGAAGATTCGGCGGTTTGCAGCTCTTCAGAGTCCGATTTTGCCCCTGCTTCGCCCCGGCCCAACCGCAGAGTATCCCGCCCTCAGGCCCTCTACGGCAGCCCCCTCGCTGTCCCGCGGGTATCGACTTTCCGCTCTGACCCATACAGGAATCCCCTTGCCAGTCCCGTAGGAAGCCCTCTCCTGCCTCGTAAGCTTTTTCCCTGCAGTCATGTGACTTCTCCTCTGGCCACTCATCCTTTCAGCAGCTCGCCCGCTGTAGCTAGTACATCCTCCTCTGGCAGGTACAAGGGCTCGGGCGAGCTCTCCCCAGACGACTTGGTCTTCACAAGCAGCCCTTGGGTCCAGAGACGTAAACATGCCGCCCAGGTCATTCAGCCTGAGATGGGCAATTCTTTGGCACCCAATCAGATAATGAGGTCTTTAAGTGTCTCAGTTGTTCGCCAGCCTGCCGGCCCTGATGGCACCAAAGGTTTTCATAACTGCATTGGTAGAGGGAAGGTGCTGCTACCACACTGAATGCATTATTAGGTCTTTTTTCCTCACTGAGTCTGTATGAGAGCAGTGCAACAGAAGTACTTTTAATGCAACATGATTACTGACATGTTTATTTGTCCTATTAATGAAAATGGAAATAATGTAAAAAAAAAGTATTATTGAAATAAAGATGAATTTGTACTCTAATTTTAGTGAATGCATTATTATTGTAATTGATACAGACATTGTAGATGATTTAACATGTCTTTTTTAATGCTTATTGTACCCAGTTTTTGAGAATGCTTATTGCTTTCATACAGCACACCTTTTGCAGGGAAGTCTTTCCTATAATTTGTGCAAAGTGTCAGGAAAAAGTACACATTTGAGAGATTTAGCACTGAAGAATAACAAAATAATTTATTAGGATTTTTCAGAATAAATAACTCCATTGAACAAATAACCATCAGTATTTTAGGCACTGCTTTACTTTATCTGTAGAGAAAAAATGTAACACACACTTCTGTACAGGGCACTAGCAAGACAAATATGGCATGCCCCGGTACGTAACATGCTGCTGAGCAAAACCACATGTAACTCTTAAAACGAACATGAAAAGATTGTGTAACCACCACATCTTAACAGGACACATGACACGCTGTACATGAATAATGCCCCATCAGTACTCACTCACTACATTATGGCTCCCCTCCATATGGCAAAATATGAGAGGCTTGCATAGACTTGATTTTGCTTGGCCGAATTAAATAAACTAAATGAATTTGGAGAAAGGCCTATACCATATCTATATGTACTGGCATCACATTAGAACTGAAATAACAGCAAATATGACAGCTGATTTATGTATGTAACATGATTGATTCAACCCAGAAAACAACTGTATATGATTAAACAAAAAATAGTTTTCACACTCTTTAGGATTTTTAGCCACGAGTTTGTAAATGCATAAAGCAACAGCTTTAGCTTGCTTGGTTTATCTGGTGATGCGCTATTTTAGGAGGTAAACTGTTTTATTAAGGGAGGCTCTCAGAGAACAACTTCACTGCATAGATCATTTAATTATATACATGAACCTTAAATTACAGAGTACGCTTGGGTTCTCACCGTCACCAGCAGCCTGGAGCTTCAGTGCTGAAGCACAACTGCACAATGGTGGTTTTTGTGGATTACTCCCACGAGTCATGTCTGATACTTGTGCGTTTCCAACACAATTTTTTTTAACATCAGCAGAGGAAAACATTTTTACAGTTTACGCTAATATATATATATATATATATATATATATATATATATATAAAAACTGTATCAACATGAAAATTAATAAACATCATAAATGCTGTCAAAAAAAAGGTTCTTATTTTCTTATTTATAGTAACTTATGCATTTCCAAGCCTTACTGTAAAGTTCTTTTAATTTTCATTTCATAAAAACATGTCAAAGTACTCGCACATGTAAGGAAACTGCACAGTTAAAGAAAGGGATAGCTCATCCAACCCAAAGTTTAGTAGACATTTTTAAGTGTTATTTTAATTATTAAACAAATAAATAAAACAAAATATTTAATGTTAGGGTTTACATGATTTGCTGAATGTGTATTTCTGAGGAACAATACACTTCTTAGGTATTTAGCACTTCAAATAATTAAAATTTTTCAGAATAAATAATTAGAAGCAACTGTGATTTTTTTTTAGTTACTGACTTATCTGCTTTTTAATATGGGAGTTTGAGACCAAGGGTCAAATTTATGATATAAACCTTTCTTTTTGAGACCAATGCATGGCATGCAATAGATAACACTGGGTCTAAATCATCTAAATTAAACTCCTATGGCTCTCCTAACCAAGAAACCATCCTTTGAACTTTGACTGCTGAAATTGCTCACTGAGAGGTCCCAGAAAACAGTAAGAATGCAATGTCTTAGTACATCACATCTTCCAAGACATTTCCCCAGATACTCTTTTTATGGTAATAAATAAAACTGCAGGTGGACTGGATGTAACAATTCTCAAATGTTAAACACATTATTCATGTAATACAATAAAGCCATAAGGTACAAACAGAGAAATATCAAAGCATATGCAAACTTTAAGTTGAAAAGGAAAGAAAGAAATTACTAGTTATTCTATTTTAAACTAAACCTACAGTGGGTACAGAAAGATTTCAGACCCCCTTAAATTTTTCACTCTTTGGTATATTGCAGCCATTTGCTAAACTAATTTTTTTCCCCTCGTTAATGTACACACAGTGCACAGTACTGACAGAAAAAAACAGAATTGTTTACATTTTTGCAGAAAAACTGAAATATCACATGGTCCTAAGTATTCAGACCCTTTGCTCAGTTTTTAGTAGAAGCATCCATTTGATTTAATACAGCTATGAGTCTTTTTGGGAAAGATGCAACAAGTTTTTCACACCTGGATTTGGGGATTCTCTCCAGGGGCCTGTTCCATAAAACAAGTTTAACAAATAAGCCAGGTTTATTTCAGTTAGTCTGACTTATTGCCAGTTAAT
>JAUCMT010000013.1:9933348-9956556 GCA_032357475.1 Enteromius thamalakanensis
AATCAACCAATGATGAGTTGGGACGTCATAGGCGGGTGACGTCACTGGCCAGGAAGCATATAAGCACATGGAATGCGGCCGTCAAACAAGCTCCTGTCATGCAGCGGAGTGCCGGCAAGGGATGCCAAAAACATCTCAAAGGGCCTTTGAGGCTGCCACACCGCGTGTTAAGTGCGCTCTGACTCCTAGCCTCGGTGGGAGTCCAGAGAATTCATATAACATATTAATGGCATCCACAATCCAACGGCTTAAAGTCTGTTTTGTCGCTGGGAGCCCCTTCTTGGGAGGATCGAAACAAACGAACAACTGCTCGGACTTTCTCCACAGGGTAGCTCTGTGGACGTATGCGTCCTGTGCTCACACTGGACACATACAATTTAGCTTCTGCTGACCAGGCTCCCTGAAGGGAAGTGGGTTAAAGGCCTGTAGTACGAGTGGCTGAGGTGTGGACTGTAACCCGCTCGCGGGTACAGGAAGGCTTCGGCCATGCCAGGCGCAAAGTCGAGATGTGTAGGGGCCACTGAGAGGGCCTAAAGGTCACCTACTCTCCTCAGAGAACCCAATGCTAGCAATAGTGTATTCTTTACCATCAACAGACGATCTGAAATCTCCTCTATGGGCTCAAATGGTGGCCCACAGAGGGCTTCTAACACAACAGCCAGATCCCAGGTTGGTACCCGTGATCGTACTGGTGGCATTAACCTCAGCGCACTGCGGAGAAGTGAATGACCAGGGGTTCTTACCAACTAACTCAGAACCATACTCGGCCCGGCCAGAACGGTGCTTCAAGCAGTAGACTGACCTCGTCCTGGTGCACTCTCGCCAAAACTCCAGGGAGCAGAGCAATCGGGGAAAAGCGTACAGACGCAGCCTCTGCGATGTCTGTACCATGGCATCCAGTCCCGCAGGAGCTGGATAACCTAGAGAGTACCAGAGGGGACATTGCACGTTCTCTTGTGTCGCAAAGACAAAGACGTCTAACTCTTGCCTTGTGTGGAGCAACCACTCCCCGGGCCTCGGCCCCTGTCTCAACAGTATGTCTGCTCCTACATTTAGATGCCCGGGAATGTCGATGGCTCTCAGTGAGAGGTATCTGTCCCGGTCCACACAAGGGTCTGGTGTGCCAGCTTGTACAAGGGGCGCGACCGCAGACGTCCTTGGTGGTTGATGTAAGAGACAACAGAGGTATTGTCGGTGCGCACCAACACATGTTGATCTCTTGGGGGCTCAAAACACTGCTAGGATTTCTAGACAGTAGATGTGCCAAGTAAGATGGCCACTTCTCCCAGACCTTGGGCTAAGCGACCACTCGTGATCGCTCCATGACCAGTGAGGGACACATCCGTCGCTAGCATTATGCGGCGACCTGGATCTCAACCCTAATCGTTTCATGTAAGCGAGGACAACATCTCGATGTCTGCTCGCTTCTTCCGGCGATCGTGTTAGCATTAGCCAGTCATCGATATAATTTAATATACGGATGCCCTGGAGTCGCAGTGGAGCCAGAGCTGCATCCACACATTTCGTAAACGTACGGCGTGAGAGTGCAAGGCCGAAGGGTAGAACCCGATATTGGTATGCTTTGCCCCTAAAAGCAAACCTCAGGAACTTCCTGTACGAATGATGGATCGATACATGAAAGAACGCATCTTTTTAGATCTATTGTGACGAACCAGTCCTCGGACTGTATTCGTTCTACAACTTGCTTCACAATGAGCATTCTGAACTTCAGCTTCATGACTGAGCTGTTCAATTTTCTGAGATCTAAGATGGGCCTCAGCCCCCCATCCTTCTTTGGAACTATGAAGTAGCGGCTGTAGAACCTGCACTCGATATGATGAGGAGGAACCATCAACTGCCAAACTCATCTGCTGTTTCTGGGGAGGAGCTCTCGCTGCTTTGTTTCTGCGTGTCTCTATAGGCATAGCATGAGGAGCTGGTAATCAGGTGGGGCTGCTCCCACCAGCAACCCCTAGAAAGCGAGGGAGAAACCACTGAAACACCGCCGCTTGCTTTGGTGCCTTCTGGTGTCTTTCGACGACCGAGTTTATGGCGTCGCCAAACAGACCCTCAGGTGCAAGCGGGGCGTCCTTCAGGCAGACTATGTCTTTCTCTTTCATTTTCGACAGTCAGCCAAAGAGGCCTCTCAGCTACCACCATTGCTGCTTTTTTTTTTGCACGCAATGAGAGGTCAGCGGTTCTCAAGCTTTAGCAGGTCAGCTTAGTACGCCTGTAACACTGCTTTCCTCCTTTTCCGTGTGCAGACACTTCACCTACCATCGAGTACCCCCTGCCCACCTTTTAGCATTTTTAAGCTTGGAGGGCTGGGACGGAGCCTTTAAAAACAATGCATTGTAGAGAGAGAGATAGCTTGCAAGCGTTTTCTCAACTTATGGCATTGTCTTATAACCGCTTTCATTCATCGCCATTAAATTTATTTAGAGGCGCCGCTTTAACAAAGGGGAAGTAGCAGAACAAGCTTCCTTACTCGAATTGCTAGCGCTTATCGAGGCTCTTTATTTATCAATATAGAGATGCCCCCGGGAGCGAAGCACACGTTTGTGTTATTTTCTCTTATTCTTTCACAACGTCTACAGTTCTCCTATTTTGTTGTAGAGTTGTGACATTCGCAAAACGTCGTTCTTTCTTCCTATGCGTGTTTCACACAGATGCACACAAAATAGCTCTTTCGCGAGACAGAACAGTGAACATCAGTGTTGCCAACTATTTTCAATAAAAAATATATTCCTGCCCAAATTGTAGCTACATGTTGCCAGATGATGTCATGCTCTATTTTGCATATCAGTGATGTCATCACGTAATATCTGACAAGCATAAGCCTGTAATGTCTCTACTCTCTGAGGCACTGTATTATATTACATTATTAAAACATTACATCCAGATGCACAATAAATAGGTTATTTTTTTATTTTATTTTATTCAATTTTTTATTTATTTTTATCGAAAAACATGTAAACAACATTATTACAGAAAAACAGGCATCAAAAACAGAAGCTCCAAATATGTTTAAGGAACAAATAATAAATAGGTTATTATTATTATAATATTTTGCATGATGACGTCATTTACGTAATCACAACGCAAAACTATCTTTATGTAGTATACAAAATAATTAATGTTTTTTCAAATTTACTGTCCATCTTAGCAAAAAACATTATTTGAAATATGTCCATTTAGATTTGTATTAAAAATATAGTCGACTATTGGTATAAGTAATACAAACACTTTTTTATAAGATTTTTTTTTTTTTTGTAGTTTTAATTATTTGACTACAAATCTTACCTCATCATTCCTCCCAGTGATTATTTCAGGATAAACTGAGATGTCCCCAAGCTGGCTTCTTTAAACTGACGTAATATTTTAAAAGAGCCAAAAGAACCGTTCTTTTGAACGGCTCTTTGAAAGAAACGGATTGCAAAGATCCGGATCCCGTTAAAGATCCATAAATTCCATCACTAGCGCGAAGTCAGCTGACACGTGTCATGTGATCCAAAATGTCTAATGCGGAACAACGGACTGATATCATCAGTTTCCTAGATTTGTTGCTTTTTTACTTTACGTGTGCTGAGTGACTCACTCATCGACTGACAGTTGATTTGTAGTTTTGTCTTTAAATCCCGTGTTAGGACGTACTTCCGGTTTGCTTTTAATGAGAGCTCTTGAGTGAACGGTACTCACACTCGTGTAGGATTATAAATATAATGCCAAGATGAAACAGGCTGTCTTACTGTTTCTCATAACGCTGTCTGCCTGTGCGCACACGGTGTGTGCGGGTATGTATGATGTCTTAAAGATGCAAAAAGAAGAGATTGCAAACAACAGCATAAGGGAAAGTTAATATCATTATATTTACAGATGCAGAAGTTACTATCAAAGCTCCAGCAACAGTAAATCTACAGGAACAATCTACAGAAAACATTACCATTACAATGAGGTACGATTGTATGCTACGATTTGACTATTCACATATTAAATGTATGTTTGGGCATGTGACTGTTTGTGTTTACATTCACAGTTCACCATTGAACACATCTGTAACTGTTTATTTCAATATCACGTATGAATCAACAAACGTCTCCTCAATAATTTTACTGCCTAATGAGGTATGTGGACTTTTTTCAACCATCGGACTTAATTGTATTTGATGTTGGATAGATACAGATTTTGTTGTTATTACAGTTTAGTTTAATAGGAATTAGCATGTTTCGATACTTTTGATACTTTCACACAGATTGGAGTTTATAAACTTATTTACACATGAGCCCTATAAAAGGCTGTCAAATTAAGCATATTTGTCCTCTCTTCTCTTGCACAGGTTGTCGTTCCAGCTGGAAAATCATCTGTGTCTTTGGAAGTGCAGGCAAAAGGAGTTGGTCAGGTGACCGCTTACCTTTCCAGCAATGACACTCAGATAAAAAAGTGTGTTGTAAGCTATATTTTCTTAATCTGTCACCAAGTAAATAGTATGGGGGGAAAAACGGCATGCAACATTCTCTTACAGGTTCTTGCAGGTTCTTTGGTTTCTCAAAAACTCTTCAGTTTAGTCTTAGACTCAGTTAAGTTCATCACATCATTTATAAAGTAAAATTGTTTCCATGCAGTTATTTTTTGTGGTCAGTTGCAGCGTGAAGCAATACGTATGCATGCATTATAACCTGACCTGAACCTTGCAGAACCAGTTCTATTTATTTAGTTTCTTAATTTTAAACTGGTGCTGAGTAATAGGTGAACCAGTTATTGTTATTACATTTAAAGGGATAGGTTTAGTTTTCCAATGTGTTTCCATGAGAGCACAAAAGATGATGTTTTGAAGAATGTTAATAACCAATGTGTTTCTGGGCCTCATTGACACCCATCGTGTTTTTTTCGTACAGTGGACATCAATGGGGACCAGCAATTGTCCATTTAAATTTAACTAAAAATAAATTATATTCTAATACTAAGGAAAAAATCCTTACATAGATAATACAAGCAGTTAATGTTTCAATGAATAGTTGTGATTTAGTAGACTTTGTAATGTTTTTTTTTTTCAGATTTGTGTAAGAAATTAAAATAACAGCTAGACGGGCTTCTGTCTTTCCAGCTTTGAAACCCGAATCAGATTTCTGATTGTCAGAAGCAATGCCCTTTTCATCATCAACCAAATCATTGGCTGGATTTACTTTCTGGCCTGGTCTGTGTCGTTCTACCCGCAGGCGTATGAGAACTGGAAACGACGAAGGTATGAGATGACCTTTGCGACTTAAAGATTTAGACTGAATAAAAAAAGCTAATAAGTAACGTGCGGGTTTTGATTCATCCAGTGTGGTAGGTCTCAGTTTTGATTTCCTCGCTCTCAACCTGACCGGATTCTTCGCTTACAGTGTGTTCAACATTTGCCTGTTCTGGGTGACATATATACAGGTGTGTGCACTTCACAGCTTTCAGGTTGTAGTAATTTAGTCCATTTTTTTGCAACATTCTCTTTTACTGACAAAGGTCTGTAGAAAAATCACACATTTAGAGGACTAATTTAATGCTAGCTGAAATAAAGTGGTATACAGCTGTCTTAAGCTTTTGTCCAGATGTGTAATAGAGTTTATTTTTAATGGAGATGATAAATGGTGCATCTTTAGGAGGAGTTCTTGAAGAAAGATCCCAATGGGGTCATTCCTGTCGATGCTAATGATGTCTTCTTCAGTCTTCATGCATTACTTCTCACTCTTGTCTATGTCTGCCAGTGTGCCATCTATGAGGTAAATTGTCTTAACAAAAGCATTATTACACACACACACACACACACTCAAATATTTAAATGTTAATGTATAGGCACAGTAATTTTAATTTGTATTTTTTTTATAAGAAAAAGTATTTCAGTATTCCGCATTAAGTTAAAAAAGAGCTTTGAGAAAATAAATAAATTAAAATGCTTTTTTATATGAATTTTTTTAAATAGTATCATCAAAAATATTTCACTAAATTACTGGTTTTCATCAAATAAATGCAGCCTTGGTAAGCATTAGAAATGTCGTACTGACACCAAACGTTAGAACAGTAGTACATACTGTAGTAATAAATTAAGTAATAGTTTTTAATTTCAAAAAGTATAATTTGTTGTTGTATTATAAAACACAAAATAAAAATTAAGAGAAGGAAATTGCATTGTTTCCTAAATTAATTTCTTTTTTATTTCTATTTTCGTTTATACTATACAGAGAGGAGGGCAAAAGGTTTCTAAAGTGGCCATGGGGTTGTTAGCGATTGGCTGGACCTTTGCATTTGTCTCCCTGTTTGTTGCTGTGGCACAGAAGATCTCCTGGCTGGATTATCTGTACTATTTCTCTTACATTAAACTTGGTGTCACACTTGTGAAGTACATCCCTCAGGTACAACTCTCCCATCTCACTCCACAAAATTCATATGTTATCATTTGCTCACCCTAATGCCACTCCAAACCTGATGTGAAAAAATGCAGACCAAATTACTTCCTTGTTCCAATGAAGTCAAAAGGGAAATGTTTATCAAATGTGATTTTCCTACAAAGGAAAGTGCTTGAGGCCTGGGGCAAACTCTGAAAACAATATTTTATTAACTTCGCCACAGTATTCTAGCACTATCTTGATTATGTTTTTGCTCAGTTAAAATATTTAGTTTGTTGTAAAAATCAAACTTGGCTTGATGTGCTTTTAGTCACCGTGTCTGAATATTCACATATGTGAAAGAAATTTGAGAGCCATGGGAGATTTATATACAGGAATACAGGAGGTCATGATGGCTTAGAATGGTATGTGGGTGACTAATGCATGACAGAAGTTTTCATTTTTGAGTGAACTATACCTTTAAAAATAATGGTTTTGATGCAGTTCACTGGAATGCTAAACATAGAATTCACACTTCCTCTTTTTAACAGTTTTGTACCCCTGGTTATACTTGTGGCTTATAACAGTAGATTGAGAATGTTTCAAATGAATCGAAATAAAAGCAGTCCTCCCAGTGCATCCAAAAAACGTAAGATTTGTGATTGAATTTTGGAGTAACATAATTTATGTAAACGTATTATGGATAAACATTAGAAATGGTTACATTTGGATCAAACTTGATGCATAGAAAAATTATGAAACATTATGATTTAGGCATATACACTGCTCAAAAAAATAAAGGGAACACTTAAACAGCACAATGTAACTCCAAGACAGTCAAACGTCTGCCCACTTAGGAAGCAACACTGATTGATAATCAATTTCACATGCTGCTGTTCAAATGGAATAGACAACAGGTGGGAATTATAGGCAATTAGCAAGACACCCCGAATAAAAGAGTGGTTCTGCAGGTGGTGACCACAGCTCACTTCTCAGTTCCTATGCCTGAGTCGGAGACAGAGTCTACAACCCACACAAGTGGCTCCGGTAGTACAGCTCATCCAGGATGGCACATCAATGCGAGCTGTGGCAAGAAGGTTTGCTGTGTTTGTCAGCATACTGTCCAGAGCATGGAGGCGCTACCAGAAGACAGGCCAGTACTTTAGGAGACGTGGAGGAGGCCAACACCATGCAGGACATTTGGTATTTGCCAGTGAACACCAAGATTGGCAAATTCCCCACTAGCGCCCTGTGCTCTTCACAGATGAAAGCAGGTTCACACTGAGCGCATGTGGAGGACGCCGTGGAGAACATTCTGCTGCCTGCAAGATCCTCCAGCATGACCGGTGGGGTGGCATTTCTTTGGAGGGCCGCACAGCCCTCCATGTGTTCGCCAGAGCTATCCTGACTACCATTAGGTGCTATGGATTGGCCCGCCCATTCTCCAGACCTGAATACAATTGAGCACATCTGGTACATCGTGTCTCGCTCCATCCACCAACGTCACATTTCACCACAGACTGTCCAGGAGTTGGCAGATGCTTTAGTCCAGATCTGGGAGGAGATCCCTCAGGATACCATCCGCCCTCTAATCAGGAGCATGCCCAGAATTTGTAAGGAGGTCATACAGCCACACCCACTACTGAGCCTCATTTGAATTGTTTTAAGGACATTATATCAAAGTTGGATCAGCCTGTAGTGTGTCTTTACACTTTAATTTTGAGTGTGACTCCAAATCCAGACATCCATGGGTTAATACATTTGATTTCCATTGATATTTTTTTTTTGTGTGTGTGCGTGATTTTGTTGTCAGCACATTCAACTATGTGAAGAACAATGTATTTAATAAGAATATTTCATTAATTCAGATCTAGGATGTGTTATTTTAGTGTTCACTTTTATTTGATTGCTTTTTGTCTGAATGTATTTTAAAATGTCGTTTATTTCTGTGATGCAAAGCTGAGTTTTTCAGCATCATAACTGCAGTCTTCAGTGTCACATGATCCTTTAGAAATAATGGTAAAAATTCAGAATATTCAGCTTTGCTATCCCTGAAATAAATTTAAATTCAAAACAGTTATTTTGAATTGTGATATGTCACGATATTGCTGCTTTACTGTTTTTGAAATTGACTTTTTATCTTCGTAAAATCGGATTATTCCAAACTTATGGCCACTTGTGTATATTTCCATTTCCATTTAATTTGAAGTAATTCCAACTTGATCGTAGTTTGTTTACATATACAAGTCCAGTTCCATTACCCAAAAATAAGTTATGTAATTCTGCATTTTTTTTTTTTGTAGGCTTATATGAACTACCGCAGGCAAAGCACAGAGGGATGGAGCATAGGGAATGTACTGCTGGACTTCGCAGGGGGCAGTTTCAGTTTACTTCAAATGTTCCTTCAGGCCTATAACAACGGTGAGGCCACACGAACACTTTGCTGTACTGCAAAGCTTTTAAGACATTAGAATGCACACAAACATTTGCTTTAATATTTGTGTTTCCTTGACAGATAAGTGGAAGTTTATATTTGGAGACCCCACAAAGTTTGGACTGGGTGTGTTGTCCATATTCTTTGATGTTTTGTTCATCGTACAGCATTATTGTCTGTATAGGAACAGAGAGCCAATGTATCGTGATTTAGATGCTTAGAATGACCAACACAATGACCACCGCTATATAAAGACTTTATATTGACTTTTATATCTAATGTGTGTACCATGTAGCAAAGGGATTTAGAAATGTGTCTTAAAAACATGTATTTTGGATGCAAATAAGCATTAGTTTGGTATAAATTAGTATGTATTTATAATAATTTTTCAGATTTCACTAAATTGTTACTGTCTCAGGTGAATTCCTGAAGCTGTAATAAAATGAATACCGCTCTTAATATAAGCAAGTGTGTTTTTGTCTATATTTCATAAGTTTTACACTGCATTCTGGTGGCCGTAAGATAAACTACACTGCATTCGGACTCATTTTTCTTTATTTGTGGAACGCTAACGCGTTTATGCCTCTCGTGTTGTTTAAAATGAAAATAAAATAGCACTGTAGTTATATAATTCTACAATTTTAGTAAAGTACAATGTTTCAACGTTCCAGAACAACGCAGCCGTCGTCTACGCGCTTGCGTCACTGTAGCGCGCAGAGGATTATGGTTAAACAGCGGAAGTAAGATGGCGGAGGTGACAGATGAGGGTAAGAGATGTTTGAGCATGAAATGCCAGTTAATCTCTTTCCATACTTATTAAGTACAAAGAATCTTGTTATGATTTGTGAGACTGTCTGGAGCCGACAGACCGGATGTTTGCTTATTTCAGTTGATTTATTAATGAAATGTTATTGTGGCGTTTGAACGAACCGGCCTCAGCCAGTAATAAAACTACTGTTTACATACACTTGTGTCTGTTCATACTGTCTCACAGAAGTGTGTTTATCATTTCCAGACATATTTGTTATTTCTGCTGTCTTCATACGCGTGAAGGCATGTTTCTGGTTATTAAGTTAATTGGCGGGTGTTGATGTGTCACTTTTAACATTATGCTTTCGTTTAAGTTAAGAGGCTTTAGGTATTCTAATGCGTTTCGCGGTTGCAGTTCGTACAGAATAATAACTTCTCCAGAAAGTTGCCAGTATTATGCACATATAATGCATTTTTTTCACCGAGACAGTTCCGACATAACATACCAAACCAGTGCTAACGTTAATTGATAGAAAAAACGTTGATAAAAAGATTCTATTAATTTGGCAAAATTATAACCTTATAGTTTTATATGAATATTATTTTGTTAAAAAAAATAATAAACTTGAATTATAAAAAAAATAATTTAAATTAGACAATATTTTTTTTATTCATTTAATAGTCATGTTGTAGTCATGTTGGAAGGACAGTCATTTTTGGCAGAGAACACCAAATTAGTTAAATCATTATATGTATATTCTTTGTGTTGTGGAATGTGTGTATTATTTTATTAAAAATAAAATATATTTTTAATTAATTAATTATATAACCACATCAAAAATTATACAAACTTGTATATTAGTATAGCCTTTTGGATATTTTTAAAACAACTCTTAATGTTTAGGATGTTGTAATTTTGCATAGTATTCTTGGTAACACAAAAATCTTTCTCTCTAGTGAGATGTACTCTGCTGCGACAGGAGCATTGAACCAGTTGATCTTGAAAACTGATTCATTCAAGTCATACAATCTTATAAACTTGAGGTTTAAGTAAATACGAATAATCTGTTTCAGAACTATTGCAGAGCTGATCCTTTAATGCAGTGTTTTGTGTAGCTACTTGTCTTTTTTATTTAACAAAATTCTTATGCTTTTGTCGCCATATTTTATTTAGTGTTTTTTCGCTGATGGTTGGAAACAGAAGATCTTGACTTCATCCTGCAGGGGAAGAGCAGCATGGCAGATGAGAACGGTGAGCTGCGTTGGCAAATAGATGAGTAAATGATCTCATTTTCTCTTAAGTGATATTATTGGGACAGCCATCAATGGATATTATCTAGCAGATGTGTTGGGTGTAAAATTATAGACATATATACATATCGCACTCTACTTCGATCTATATAAGCAGATGCATTTCACACACTTTACCTGCTGTCTTGGATTTATTTTCCTCTCTGTTAGGGATACATGAGATGCTGCTGTAGCATGTTAATATCCAATCAATGATACCTAATCTTGTTATTCAACTTGCAGAGAAACCTGCTGTTGCTCCTCCAGTGTTTGTGTTTCAGAAAGATAAAGCACTAAAGGTAAGACCAGCACTTCAGTTCTTACTACGTGACTCAGGTCACACCTGTCCATTATTGAATTAAAAACAGTGCTTCTGTCCTCAGAGGTCTGCAGAGGGATCCAGCACAGACGATGGAGAAGGTGAGCTTTAGTCTTTTCACAGTCAACAGAAAATATTACTGAGAAATGTATGAAACATATCAGAAAACAAATGATCACTTCTGTCTTAAATAAAGAGACCTTGTATTTGTTAGTTTTTTAATAACTGCACAATTAAGCATATTGAAATTTGTTTGATTCAATACATTTAGGCCCGGTTTCACAAACGGGGCTTAGCTTAAGCCAAGACTAGGGATTAGTTAAATTAAGATATTTAAGCAACTTTTATAAAAATGACTTATAAGAAAACCTTACAGGTGTGCATCTGAACACAGATCAATGACACTGACATGTTTGAAGATTTTTCAGAGCAAGATATTTTCATCTGAGACAACTCAAATATGCAATTTATTATGGGACTAGCTTAAGCCTTGTCTGTGAAACCGGGGTTAAAGTAATTACTTGCTAAAATTAAATGGACAAAAAAATTATCAAATTAGTTACTAAAATTTAAGAAATGCTTGTGCCATAAAAATGTTATTACAAATCCTAGAAATTTTTGAAACATGATTTATTATCTTTTTTAAGATTTTTTTTGAGCTTCATATTTAAATTTTCTCTCTCTCTCTCTCTCTCTATATATATATATATATATACACACACACACACACATATATATAGGTCATGATTTCTGTATGAGGAATCCACGTATGCATGTGTCTTTTAAAATTAAATGCATTTTATTTTTTTTTACTTCCCTTTTTCTGACTCAGTTTTCTGTCTGTTTCTGTGCAGACTCTGATACGGCAGATGGAAATTACAGCCCTGCAGCCAAAAGAGGAAGAACATCTTCGTTTACGCAGTTTCCACCAACTCATTCCGGTAATTCACCTGGAAAATAATTACAGGTTACATTGTAGATGTAGTACTTCTTCTATTTGGCCTAGTTTCTTGACACACTTTCTTTTCTTTTTTTACAGTGTCTAAGAATAATGTATTCATGCCATCCAGTTTCTGCCAGTCACCAACTGAAAACTCAGACTCAGAACCTGGTGAGACTCAATGTGCTTCAAAATCGTACCAAATCAGTAAGAAATGAAGCCCGTTTGACTTCAGTAAATGAAACTTGACATTGGAGTGAAATTTGATGTTCCCTTAGACTCCAGTCTTGATTGTTTTCTATGTATTGGGAATTGACTGGATTGAGAAAAGTGCTCTGTTTTTGTCAGAATTCAGAAATGGGGCAGGTTATTACAAACCTTTGCACAAGACTAATATTGTGGATCAAAAAAGTAATGTCAGTTTTGGTTTCATGTTGACGACTATTGTTTTGTCCTCCTTTTTTTCCCAGAAGAGAAAACTGTGGGGTTTCGCCTGAAACCCCCTACTCTGATCCATGGCCAGGCGCCCAGCGCTGGTGAGTCAGCGTTCAAGCATCTGCTGTTTTGAATCTGTTGATTAATGTGTATTTGTGGTGCTTTCGGAAGATTGTTTATTTACACGATTCCATAAACGGTCAGAATTTGAACTTTCCTGACAGAGTTAGCCTGAGAGATGTCTTTGATTGATTTTTCTCAGGTGTCCCCAGCCCGAAACCCAAAGAAGCCCAGCGCAGCATCCTGCGACCTCCAGTGCTCCAGCCCCCTCTGACTCGATCCCCCCCTCAGAACAGTGAGTACTAGGACACCAAGATAACGGTTTGGAATGTAAATCAGTTTCGAAGTCGCAGTTTAGTATGTTTGCGGTACAGCAAGAGGGGGAAAAGCTAAAAAATAAAATAGTTTTTTTTTTTTCTGTGTTTCTTATTAAACTCTGGTTTATTCAACAAATTGTGGTTCTGTCTCTAAATAAAAATATCTGAAGGATATAATAAAGGATATATTTAATATTGTAAACTGTATAGGGAACCCAATTGCGTGCTTGCTTGATTTCATCAAAAATACCTTAATTTGTGTTCCGAAGATGAACAAAGGTCTTACGAGGTGTAACGACATGAAAGTGAGTAATGACAGAATTTAAAAGTTTTGGGATGCCCCCAGATATAGCAATGTCTTAAACTACCCATTTAAGACAATTCTATATTTATTCACCAATCTGAAAAACTCAGTACGAATGTATTGTTGCACTCCCAGTGAATACATGAGGAATATCAACTCAAATAGATAAGCTGAAGGAGAACTAAAAGCTGTAGTCTGTTGTTTCACCAGACACGAGCAACAACAGTTCAAACGGAGCGAAGAACCTCTCCGATGGAGGAGTAGAATGTGAACGTAACTCAGAAACGTCTGCTGCTGGCACACAGGAAAATGACGTGTCATCGGTAAGTCATGACTGACAACAACCCATGTTCAAGACACCACTGTTATGTACTTGGAAATTATTGGCGCAAACATCTCTTAAAGGGATAGTTCACACAAAAATAAAAAGTCATTTTTTTACTCACCCTCAAGTTGTTCCAAACCTGTATGAGTTCTTATCTTTTGTTTCTACTGACCATAATTTTTTTGTATGTGTGTTCAGCAGAAGAAATAAACTCATGTAGGTTTGAAACAATTGAGGGTGAGTAAAGATCACAGAATTTGTTTTTGGGTGTCCATTGGGACTTTGGGAGTCAATCGATTAATACTTTTTGTATTGTTTTGCTTAAAATGTGTGTTTGTGCAATGCTTTTTGTTTGATATTTTGTTATATAACACAGAGATTCACGTTCATCTTGAAGTGTGGCTTAAGTGTCGACATATTTTTCAGAACCAATATGTTTGTACTCTTGTGTTTTTTTGTTTTTTTTTAGATTTGACAAATGTTAGCATGTTTGAACGCAGCATGGGCTACGGTCCAAAGGCGAGACAAGTCTAGTTTTAGTTTACATGGCTGTGGTTTCCAGAAAATACTTTGTCATCTTGTTCTGAATGTCTTCGTTTTGTTTGGCTGACCCCGTATTTCCAGTTGTAGCTTTTACACATATCTATCGAAAAGTGAACAAGATATGAATAACCTGGTCACAATTTTTAACTAGAATGAACTTTTGTTATGTCTTTTAAGGTAAAGAGCAACAGCACTTTTGGGCCCAAAACAGAAGACAAAACTGAAGGTGCCCCGATTGAAACCAGTTTTGTGTTTGGGCAGAACATGAGGGACAGGGCAAAGGTTTGATTCATCTGTGACTGATTGTGTTGTTGGCATTGACACATTTCCATTAGGGCTGGGTTATACATTGAATATTTACAGTATAGTTCTTTTGCTGTCAATATAAAAATGAAGAAAGTCTTTTCTAGATCCTTTCGCCTTTTTTAGTTTAGTCATTTGTGTTTTAATAGCACCTCTTATTTCATGAATCAGAAATATTCAGAAGACTCTCCTTTAGTGTTCTGTTTGCAACAGTTCTCACATGATATGTATTATATAAAAAAAAAAAAAAAAAAAAACCTTTTTAGAAGATAATGGATTAAATAAGTCACTAAATTCAATTTAGAAAAACATCTCTATTACTGTTTCCACAAAAAGGTGAAATTTCAGATTGCAAGCTGTATCACCCGGCCTTAATTCCTAATAATTCTGTTCTGGCTTTATTTAATAAAAATAGTTTTGTTTCTGTGTTGGTGTTTTGTCTTGTTGATGGAAGGTATAATTGTATTTGCTGCAGGTGGCCAACAGCTGCGTTTCATCCAAAGGTGGCAATTCAGAGGAAACAAATTACTTTTTACAGTATATCACTTCTAGGTACTGCATCTGAAATGTTCATGATCGTTTTTAGAGATGTTTTTATAGATTTCCTTAGGCAGAAATGTGTAACTTTTATTGGCATTAATATTGTTTCTCATAGTGCTCAAAAACCTGACAGCAGCAATGCCAACAGCGTGAAGTTTGTCTTTGGGCAGAACATGTTGGATCGTGTCTTGGTAAAACAGCAAGTTCTTTTCTAAATCTTGTTATGTTTGTCATGATGGTTTGGCATGGCCATGTTGTCATAGGTCACAGTTCTTAACATGTTTATGTATTGCATGATTATAGGCAATGCCAAAATTCAGCACCGAACCTCCAGGGGGCAGCAGAGAGCCTCAGTCAGAGATGGGACTATTCAGCCAGATTTCCTCCTCACATGATCAAACCGTGGAGAAGAGTATGTGTTTTTTGACTTTTTCGTGACTTTGAAATCATACATACGTACATATGTGTCCCTGGACCGTAAAAACAGTCATAAGGGTTAATTGTTTGAAATTGAGATATGTACATCATCTGAATAAATAAGCTTTCCATTGATTATATAGTTTGTTAGGCTACTAAGTCATTGAAGCTTATGCTGTTTTAAAAAATGATTTACTGTGCTTTAGGTGACAACACGAAAGAGTCTCTGGAGGAGTCTGCGGCACGACACGAAGCACACAAACCTCAGAAGTGTTTATTAGAGCGGGTGGAGGTCAAGACAGGAGAGGAGTCTGAGAGCAATGTTCTGCAGGTGAGAGCTGCTCTGGTCCACACAGGCCAGCTTCAAAAACACGAGATGATGACGCTCTTTCCTGTGCGATTTCAGATGCTTTGCAAGTTGTTTGTGTTTGAGATGACATCTCAGTCGTGGGTGGAGAGAGGATGCGGAGTGCTCAGGCTCAATGACATGGCGTCCGCTGATGACGGCACCTTACAGTCCAGACTGGGTAATGTAATTATAATGTAATTATTATACCCCGAAAGTGAAAGTTTTGTAATCATTTAATCATAATGTAATTCCGAGATCATTTTTTATGCAATATTTATACAAAATTCATTAAAAAAAACTGCATTTTTATTATTAATAGACAAGCTGCTTGCAGGTTTTGTAACTGACACAAGGGGTGCTAATGCTTCTGTTTTTAGCAATGTTTCAAAATGGACTAATACTGGTCAGTTCATTGGTTTTTCTTTTTCTTTCCATTGATTTATCGGCCTGTACGAAACTTTGCACAACACTTGTTTTTCAGTCACTCGTTTTGAAAGAACATGGTGTAATTTATTTAGAAAGAACCATCTCTATTGTTTTTGTTTACTGATCACAGTGTTTGTTTTTGGTTTGCAGTCATGCGGACTCAGGGAAGTCTTCGAGTGATCCTCAACACTAAGCTTTGGCCTCAGATGCAAGTAGATAAAGCCAGTGAGAAGAGTCTCAGAATAACAGCCATTGACACAGATGAGCAGGGCGTCAAAGTCTTCCTCATATCTGTAAGAATGCACCGAAAGATTGTATTATGTGTAACTAAATCTGCTGCCTATCTTTTGTAAAAGAGGTTTTACATCTCAAGAATTTAATTTCCTGGCTGAATAAAGGTTTCAATAAAAAAAATAAAAAAAATCACAGCTGATTTGAGTCAGTCAGTGTTGTGTTTCTGGTCTCATGTGGTCTCTCGTCTGATCTCTCAGTCCAGCTCTAAGGATGCTGCGCAGCTCTTTGCAGCCCTGCACCATCGTATCCTGGCACTGCGGAGCATCAGCGCACAGGAGTCTGACGACCAGCTGGTCATCCGCTTCAGCGACGACGACGAGTCCCGTACGCCCCCTGCAGCAGCAACGCCAGCTCCTGGTAATATTCAATATTAGTATTAGGTTTATTGTTATCTGAACATATACGGTGCAAATTTAACAGTACATTAAAAATGCACACAAGCTTTTGTGTTTGTTATTATCCATGCTTTTGCTCATTGAAACCATTTTTTTCCCCTTAGCTAATCCAGAGGCTGATGTGTGCTCATCCACAGGTGACACATAGTGTTTAGCCTGCTGCTGATATGTATCCCACAATGCCTCACTGCAGCCCTCTGATCCGCTCAAATACTATGCAGGTGTTTTTTCTCCATACTCCTTCAGGTGTACTGTAGTCATGTGTTCAACTGGTTTTATTTATTGCATTTTAACAGCAAAAAAAGCTCATCTTCAGGACTGGACACGTAACACCCTTAATGTCATCATATTGATGAAAATGAGAGTCTGTTAGTGTTTTAGTAAACCCATTTTTCATGCTAAATGTGAGATTCAATTACTCCATTCCCTCCTGAGTGGAAACAGTGCGCCCAGAGTTAACAGAAACCAAATGCGGATGTTTGTTGTCCCATCTCATCTTCCATCACAGTTCTGCTCCGTTTCAGCTGTGCGCTTTAGATCTCAGAATGACTTCAGATGAGCCATGAGATGTGTAAGCACCATTTAATTTCCTCATATAGTGCTGTAGAACAATACAATATTAAAAGAGAGCTGATCGTCCATGTGACCGCTCTTATATCGGTTTTTATAAGCATTTCAGAATCTGAAACTTTCATACTGCAGTTTTTAGTGGACCTCATTCATTATATCAGATTAGTTTAGTCTCTTTATTTAAAGGACAAGAACGCCTAAAAACGGAAATTCTGTAGTGACTCTTTTGTAGAGTATCTCAAAGATATTTTAGAGTATTCTGGGTTTGGATGCGTAAACAATAACAGAGTTTTTATTTTTGGGGTGAAATGTTTCAGCTTTTACATATCATTGCAGTGGGGTTGACCTCACCTAGCAAGCAAAAGGAACCGTTGTACAAATACTTCCTGTAAATTATTCTCCGGTTTCAATGCAATAGTACCTTTTCACACAGTATATTTTTATGAACATGTCCTGTAAATTGAGTTAGTACTGTACATAGTTGAGGATCAAACGTTTTATAGCAAAATGTCTCGTCAAGGATAATAATTACTATCATAAAATGGGTTCTGTATTGTCTGTTACTGAAGTAATACTATATACAGTGTTTTTCACCTATATATTTTTTGTTTATTGAGAGATTTCTGTCGTTAGATTAGTGAAAGATTCTGTGCTCTGTATTTCTTATTTAACTAATTTCGTTACAAAAAGGTGGACGGCATATTTTCTGTTTTGTGATTGAGCAGCTGTAGAACTGGACTTTTGGGGTGGATCTCACACTACGATGTGATCATTAAAGGAATGGTTCAACCAAAAATGAAAATGTCCGAACTCTCAGCCTGCAAAGGAACGCAGATGAGATTTTCTTTATGGGAACAGTTTTGTAGCATTGCATCCCTTGCTCTCCAGTGAATGGGTGCCGCCAGAATGAGAGTCCAAACAGCTGAAAAACACATCACAATATAATCCACTGCAAAAGCTGCATTTTTGTTAGTAATAAATCCTTCAATAAGACATTTTTAACTTCATATCCACTGCTTTCTCCAGTTAAAAAAACAGTCTTCGCTAAATCAGAAGAGAAGTATGCACAAAGGATTGTTTTTTTCTGGAGGAAGGCTTATTATGGATTATGTAGTTATTTTGGACAGAAGGGACAGTTTAAAGTTAAAATGCCTTAATGATCAGAGTAAAGCTATTTCTACAAATCTCTTCCAGTAAAGAAGGCTTAGTCATTTTTATTGTTTGTGAGAACTATTCCTTTAAGATGGTTTGGATTGTGATATTATTTTTCTCGATAACTATTATTCAACCTAAATTTTCAGCATAGTTCACTATTAAAGGTATCGTTCACCCAAAAATGAAAATTACCCCATATTTTTACTCACCCCGAATCCACCCTAGGTGTATATACATTTCTTTTTTAAAAAATGGATCCTGTCTCTTTCAAGCTTGGTAATGCTGGTAGATAGTGGCCATTATTTTGAAGCTCCTTAAATCCGATATATCCGCAAGTACAATGTCGTACGGGGTTTGTAACAAACATTTTTAAGAGCCAGGATAAATTTGTAAAAATCTCTGACCATGTTCACATGAAAGAAGAGTCATATACACCTAGGATGGCTTCGGGGTGAGTAAATGATGTAATTAAAATTTTTGGGTGAGCTATTCCTTTAAATAGCATCATAATGAAAAAATAAATTAATTAAGTAACTGTAATGCTTTAATTTGTGATAATTTGCCCAGACCTGATGTTTTTAATTGTCATAAAATCTATCAAAACATTATCAAATAATATCACAATACAAAACGTATCAGACTTAAATGAAGCTTAATTTGTGTTGTATATAAACAGTTCAATAGTATATTCTATTCTACAGCTAGAGCTGGGCGATTTAATCGTCGGTTTATTCATGCGCATTTCATCAGTAAAGCCGGCTCTTTGATTAGCAGTAAATCTTTTGGTGAGGTTTGCTGTTTTATAGTTGAAGGAAGCAAAAGTGTACATTTAATACCTAATACATTTTTTGTAATATAATTGAATACAATATGTGATTATATTACAATAATTGTAATAAATAATAACGTTTTTCCTTTGATTTTATGGTGAAATGTGATCTAGTAGTTCTAAAGTTTGTCAGGTAATGTGGGCCATTACTGCCAAACAACAAGCAGAACCCTGTGACTCACACAATGTAGTTGAAGAAGGGCTTTTCCCACTCTGCTGCTGAATATCCTCAATACACTGCCAGTGATAGGTTCTCAAGTGTAGCATGTTCACAAAATGTGAAAACTGAAAACAATGAATGGTACATTGACTGTTTCTGTCCACACATGCTGTAATGTGTCTAAAGCATAGGATGCATTGCTCCATCCTGCCATTCACATAAACACACAGTAAAAGAGCAGCATGTGAAAAAAAGACTAAAGAAAGTAATATGTCACTCAGATGAGAACAGGCTACCTTTTATAGTAGGGTATTTTATTTGAATTCAGATGTTCTAAACAAAACGAGACGATGGTCAACATACTAAATTAGAGCTAAAACTAATTTTTGTCCTGTTTGCAGAGGCTTTAGTGTTTATACCAACCATAGCACTTAATTGTTTTGTGTTCATATTTGTGTTGTACCCGTTTTCCTTTTAATGCATTTCCAGAGTTCGATGTTTCCCATCAATATGAAAGCACTAGCAGAGCTAAGGGTTTACAAAAGTGCGAGTTGATTGCTGTAAATGTCTGTAACTGTTTACATTCAGTGTGTTTCAGCAGATGTACTTTCGGACACACTCCTTTTTTTTTTTTTTTTGGGTTGATTTGTGTAGACCTCAGATAGACTGTGAATGCACTGGTGCTATTTCTGGTCCAGGCCAGCTCAACTGCACTGGTCTTGTGGTTTAAATATACAATTTTGCTCTGGTGGAAGCGTTTAGAGATCATTTAGAAGGGCTAGGCTGCTTCTGGACTGTTGATTTCACTGGAATAATTGCGTCTTTTGTTACCCGTGATGTTGAAACACGTAATGGTGGTCAAATGTGGATATATATTTGGTCTGTTCTGTTTTCCATTAACCAAGTTATAAAACCCTGGAATATGCAAATAATATTGTCATTTCATTTTTTTCCTTCAGTGTTTTTCATTTTTATTCATTGTTCGTCTAGCTTCCTTTTTCCGAAGTGTTTCATTTTTGCAATTAAAATTATTTCACTATTCCAACTAATGCGCATCTGCTGATTCTAGATTATGAAATATGATGCTGCTTCTAAAGGCCACGTCGTTCTGCACCTGTACCGCCTTTGACTGTTGTTTCATAAAGTCTCTTCTTCCTTTGTCTGAACTCTGTTTGCGGTGTATGATTGTTTCTCATTAGTCAATATTTTGTTCTAAACTGTATTGCTGTTCAGGTAGCAGCTTACTGTAAATTGGACATTAATAAACAGTCACATGGTAGGGTTATGAAAACTGTTATCCGAAAATTGGCTTGAATGGATGTAAAATATAATACTAGCCTATATTACAATGAAATATTTTCTGAAAGAAAGTTAAATTTAAACTCACTTCAGAAAAATATTTTTAAAATGTGTTTTTGTTTTATAATATATATGAGGACAATGTGACTATGTAAAGTGTTTGTCTCCTTGTATGTACAGTATATGTAAGCATAAAAACAGATTGTTTAAAGGAGAAGAGAAATATACAGAAATAGTTATCTACACTTATAATGGGAACAGGAAAAGATGACATGATTTTTACAGTTTATTAATAAAGTTTAAATGAATAATGTTGAATGTAACATTTGAATTATTAAGCCTAACCCTAAATCTATATGTATATAAACCATAAAATGTTTCAGATTCGTTTTGGTGATAAAAAAAGCAGGAAATGTTAATTATAAGAATAAATTCTGCCAAAAAGAATAGTATCTACTACTATGATCACAAAGATTTCAGAGAATCGTTTTATAAAGTCAAAAGTGTGTGTGAGTAAAATTTAATAAAATATTTAATGCTTCAAAATGATGACGAGTTACCTCTCAAACATACATTTCTTAATTTGTTGTTGCTTTAATAAGTTAAAATTTATAATGTCTACATTTAGCATACAATACGTTTAATAAAGGCATTGTTTAAAACTATTCTACAATTCTCTTTTATTTGTGTACAGTCACAATCAAAACAGTTGTGCTTATGTAAATAAAGGAAACCTTGGATGTGGCTTTCTAAAGAGCGCATCACTGAAATAACTGAAATTCTGCATATAAGCTGCTATTTGTTGCAGTTTTTGTCTTTCACTTTGTTAATTTATTATTGATTTAGAAAGAAACATTTCACACGTGGGACTATTTATTTCTTTAATGTC
Organism: Enteromius thamalakanensis; assembly: GCA_032357475.1. NCBI lineage: Eukaryota > Metazoa > Chordata > Actinopteri > Cypriniformes > Cyprinidae > Enteromius > Enteromius thamalakanensis. The sequence goes on from JAUCMT010000013.1 coordinate 9,955,051, forward strand.
TTTATTACGTTTTTCTCTGTTCGCACAAGCTCCACGCGTGATGTGAACATGTGAATCGCGTTCTGGTTATGCTGCAACCCCCCCTTTTATAATCCTGGCCCACCTGGAATATCACTTAGCCCACCCTGCATCTCCTATCTGGAGCCAGGCCTGGGTCAAAAACATTTTGAGCAAGTTATTTTAGCTAATAGATGTTTGGAAGACTTTTTGTAAACTAATTATAGATTCATTCATACTATAACTACATGGTTAAGAAACACAAGCAGCTATCTACTGTCGGCTTTGTTTGCTAACACAAATAGCCAACTGAATAACAACAGATATTGACTGCATTCTGTTATTCTGACAAACTACAGGTTAAGTGAATGGATTTAAACGTTTAAGCACTTAGCCGTTTTCTATGCCTTGAGATCTTGTAGTGTTACTTTACCGTCTGTACAGGCTAGTTCGCATGAAAATTATTTTGACACCAAACAGTTTACAGTGCATGAACATATTCCACTAAATTTTGAAAACCAAAAAGTGTGTGAAATGTTTTGTTTGTGTTATCTTTGTTTAAACCAAATACAACGTGGTTTAAAATTTACGTAATACAAAGAAATTTAGACATAAATTGTGGGGACAACTATTTCTGGGGACAGTGCATATTTTAATATTTAAAAAATACGTAAGTTAAATAAATCATTTATCCTTGTCATTAAACATTTAAAACACAACGAAGAACAAATATTCATGTTGCTGGGTTGCCAGGTGTGTTTATATCCCTCTACCCTCTCATTCACATGAAACAAGTGCAGCATTTACGATTCAGTCAGTTCAGTCCAATCAATTTTCACATCAGTCCAAATAATCTGTTTCACTCTGATACATGAAAAGACAGTTTCATGTCGACTCTGAGGTAACATGTTACATCTGTTCATTTTAAATACTCTGTTGTTTAACTCCTTGATTAAGCACTAAATGTGTAACAAAAACAAAGGATCAGTTCAATTCTGTCATGAAGGCAAAGAAGCAGTGACTGAAACTTTGAAATTAATTCTAATAATATATGTGAAAACAAATATTGTGTTCGGTGCAAATAAGTTACATTCATTTGCATCTGTAGATCTTCAAACCCCTTTTTCTTGAAACAAGTCTTTTTTTCTCCTGCACCAACCTTAAGTTTGATTCCTATCTGTATTCTGAAGTTTTTTTTAATTATTTAGCTGATTTCTAAACATTGCAACATTGTAAACCTTAAATAAATGCTGGGGTTTTTTTTAGAGGTTGATAGAAGATTCTGATTTGTACGTGATAAAAAGAGAAATCCAAAATCCCTATCTAATATGTCAACAAAAAGAAAAATTTAATTTAATAATAAACCCGGCTTCATCTGGTTTTTGATGTAGAAATGTATCCAAATTAGGGCATATTTATTTAGACGATGCATCATTTGTGTATTTAAAGGAGCCGTATGTAAGAAATGGCCAAAACTGGTACTGCAATCACTTTCAAAATACTGCTGAG
>JAUCMT010000013.1:9961856-9975032 GCA_032357475.1 Enteromius thamalakanensis
AAATCGCTCTAATGATCTCCGTCCGTGATATCTTTGCTGTAGGGATATCGCGGATATCTGATGGTGCTGGTTGTGGACGATCTGCGTTTTTGGCACAGTCACTTTTGTTGTTAAGTAGGACTGAGAAATAGGTTCTCCATTCTGCTATAAGTTCTTGATCGCTCTGTGGCAGCATGCCATCGAGCTTGCGGACTGTTGGGGGCTTACGTTGCTGTTTTGTCATTTTGGCAATAAGTTTCCATACTGTGCCGTATTCGCGCTTTTGAGCAGCTAGTTCGAGATCTTCAATCTGGCTATCGAGGTGAGCTGCTTGGTCGCGTTCGAATGAAGCAGAGACTTGCTTTTGTAGCTCGTGCCAGCGATTCTTGGCGGTTGGATTTGGACACTGTTTATAGCTCGTCTTCGCTTCTGCTTGCGCGTCCATGAGCTTGATGGTCGCTGAGCTTACCCACGATGGTTGGTTTTGACGCTTTCTTTTTCCCAGGATAGCATTGCTTGTCATGATAAGTGCCTTGTCAAGTGCGTCGGCTCGTAGTTGGATCTGGTCGGTTACACTATTGTTGGTGCGGGCGGCTTCATCGAGTAGTAGGTCAAAGCGGTTTTGGAGCTCAATGTTGAATAAACCACGTGTTTCTGGGGAAGAGAGCTTTTTGGTGTTGAACTTACAGCGGCTGTTGGGGATACGCTTTGTCGCGCGGAACGAAATGCGAATGCGTGCGCTCAAGATTTTGTGGTCTGAGTCGACATCAATAGTGTTATACGCCCTGCAGCTTTTGAGTGACTTCCACCACTTGATATTCACAAGGATGTGGTCAATTTGGGTAGGAGGAAGCTTGGAGTTCGGTGGTTGGAATGTGCATAGGCGAGACCGTCGGTTCTCGAAGTGAGAGTGCGCAGGTCGAAGATTCGTTGCTTCACATAGATCGATCATGCGTTGGCCATTTAGGTTCGTTTCGTCGTGGTAGCAATTTGGGCCAACGATTCTTGGTGTGGTCTCGTGACTGTTCTTGCCGGGCATTGAGGTCTCCGGCAACAATGAGGTCTCCGGCAACAATGGTGACAGTGTGCGGAGGAATAGAGCTGATGGTTGCTTCAAGGTCGGAGTAGAACATATCTTTTGCTCGTTCGTCTTTGGATGCTTCGGTCGGCGCATAGGCAGAGATTACACATACCTTTGGATTCCCTTGTAGATGGAGTACAATGATGCGTTCGAATATGACTACGATGTTGGCTAGGACTTTAGCAGTTCTTGAGTTGAATAGTAGGGCTACGCCATGAGACTCTTTAGATGATGTATGAGCCATGGTCCAGCCGTTCAGGATGGAGATGATGCTCAATTTGCTGTCGTCGTCAGTTTTGAGGCTGTGTTCTTGTATCGAGACTATGTCGATGTCGCACTTTTCACATCTTATTGCGATTTGTTCTAGTTTGTGTGTAGTTCTGGTGTTGTCTGCAAGAGTTCGCACGTTGAATGAGGCAACAGTGAAGTCTCGCATGGTGCTGTTTATACATCGGCTCGAGGCTTGATCGGGGGTGTGGATTCGGAGACCGCTTTGCCCACGTCCCTTCATGGCAGGCGTTGCACTCGACGTGAGGGCGGCGTCTTTGCCTCGGACTTTCAGTGCGCTTTGACGGGTCGGACCCGGTTCTGTTTGTGCTTTCGGTGCAAGGATAATAAGACTGCACTGGGATGCAACCCCTCATATGCAGAATCCCATGTAACCCAATGAGAGGGACCCTTACAGGTGCTACCACTCCGGGCCAGAGCGGACCTGGAACAGTTTAATGTCATATTCAGGACAAGGAGCTGTGTAATAAGTGGGATAATATCATCACGCTGTCATGTGTCACTTGTGTTTATGTTATAATCTTGTTCCAAGTGTTTCTGTGTTGTTGTTTTTATTCCGTCCTCCTCTCTTTACCTCGTTTGTAACCCCGCCCCTCTCTTCAGTGTTCATTCCCTGCCAGCCGTGTATCCCAGGTGTTTCGTATAATGTCCTTGATTACTTGTCCTATATACCAGGCACTGTGTATTGTTCTTTGTGAGTTGTTAAAGTTATATTGGAGTGTATGCTTACTGTGATTTCTGTGAATTTCGCTTTCGCCAACCTAGGGTGCAAAATCGTGTAGTGATGGGTACTCGCATCACCAATGACCTTGTGATATTTGGATCACTTGCCACTTAGGGTGTGGTTATGAATACATCACATAAGAAAAATTGGTGGGATTTCTAACTTGTACAACCTTTTCTCGATCATCAACACAAGGAAGACACAAGTGTAATAAAATAGATTTTCTTAACGAAAGATAGACAAGAGTAATCACACCCACTAAATTAACACTATAAACGAAATAGAAGTAAAATGCCAGTGATTATGCTGGATGGTGTTATATCAGAACTACTTCTGGAAAGACAAACTGTTGCTACTCTATAAGGAATAAGGTCAAACATCAAACAAATACTGGAAAGATTATTTGTTATCAACTGCCATCAGCTATATCTATTGTAAGCTAGAAACCAAAGGTTCATAAGGTCTGGAACACGTAGATATGGCCCTGGAGTAGGTGCAGAAAGTCCTTGCCTAGCAGCTGTGGCATAATGGATAGGGATTTGGACTTGTAACCCAAAGGTCATGGGTTTGAGTCCCAGGTCCGGCAAGGATTGTGTGTGTGTTCTTCCTGGGCTTTGTACCAAAGGTATTTTTTTTTTACATACATTTTTGTTCTTAATGTGTAAAACGATTTGCAGATATATTTTCTGCTTGTTACATAACCAGACACAGAACATGAACTCCACAGGCTTGTAAGTGTCTGTGCCAGTGAATGTGCCTTTGCTTGTCTTGCCTTTAAAACACTAAATTCTAACAGGAATTAAAGTTATTGATTCCATTCCCATAGGATTCTTTGAGGAAAGCTGCGGGGGAACCAAACAATTCAGCAGCTGAAAGGTAATGCTTTAGTTGTTCTTCAAGAGACTAAAAACTAAAGCAGACCACATTCACTTAAACGCTTCAGCAGACGTTATTAGAGTGCACTGGGCAATACTGCATGCTGCTTCTGGTCCAGCAGAACATGGAAAGAGGAAGATGCATGGACCAGTACATGACAGAGTTTTGTGTAGATATGCCACAAGTTTCTTGCCAATGCTTTGCTGTTTTAAGCGCCAAAATATTATATTGCAGTAACTGCAAAACATAAATAAAGTGTCTGTTTGAATTACAATCAAATTTGTAGGTAAACATACTTGTTTCGTAATTCTAAAAAGGGACTAAATAATGTAGCAATTCAAGTAATAATTCACCTCAACATTTTATTTCTGTCATTATTTACTTATTCTCAAGTTGTTCCAAACATAAAAGTAACCAAACAATTTCGGGTCTCCAATGACTTCCATAGTATTTTTTCCACTATGGAAGTCTGTGGAGATCTGCAACTGTTTGATCCAACACATTCATCATAATATCTTCTTTTGTGTCCAACAGCAGAAAGAAACTTGAGAGTGAGTGAATGATGAATTTTTCATTTCTGGGTGAACTATCTCTGTTGTTGTTTGATCTAAGATCTAGTTTCATGGATCCAGGTACGAGTCAGTCGGGAATACAGTGAAATGGATTTCCAAAAATACAGTGGGCGGCCTCTCTTATTGGTCTTATTGGTCTGCAGATGCTTATGTCAATATACGTTGCAGCAAAAGTCAGCAAACCAAATAGCATAATAACATATACTCTAACTACTTCTGCCATATAAATATAGTAGTCTATAGTGATTATAATTAACTTAATTTAAGAACAACAGAAGTTAATGGGAGGTCTTCAAAAAAAAAATATAGGTTACCAGTTAGTCTGTGCATGTGTAAATGTGAAATTCAAATGTGAGTAATGATGATTCATAACCTCAGTTCATCTCTGTCTGGAATACAATTTCAGTCCTATCACTGATGTCAGTAAGTTTTTTAACGTTTTGGAAAGAAGGCTATTATGCTCGTCAATGCTGTATTAATTAGATAGTAAAAACAGTAATATTGTCAAATGTTATTGTTAATGTTATGCTAGAATTTACAAGTTATACATTACCGTTTTCTATTAGAATATATTTTTAAATATAATTTATTGCTGAGATCATTTCAGTCACATTAAAACAACGTTTTTTTCCCTGAGGTGCTTACACTTAAAATGAGCCTCCACTTTCCGTCATTTTTTAAATATGATGCCTCCTCTCCCGAAGCCTTATGGGATAGGAAAGTGTCCATGGTATGCTTACTAAAGAATTCGGCCAGAAGTAGTAGGTCATCCGGGTACTTCTCGCCTACTGAATTTTGAATGAATTGGACATACTACTTGCCTCGCATGCTGATTTTCGCGTACTATATAGTAGGGAAGTAAGCGATTTCGGACGCAGCAAGGGTATTTGTACACAAAGGACTAATGACCACATGGGGGACAGCTGGGAAACACAGGTGGAAATGAATCAACTAATAATCACATACAAACACAGGAAAAACCATACAAGGGCATACACGTGGGGCAGAACCAAAATAAACAAAAACTAGACAAGAAGACTAGACAGACACACAACAATATCATTTTTTATGTTAAAAAAAAAACTTGCGATTAATCACGATTAATCATTTGACAGCATTATTATTATCAATGCTTGTCAATATTATTATCAAACTTTTTTACTATGAAAGCAAATGCCAAGATGCATTTTGGCTATACCAGCACTGAATGAAAATGGAAAAGGTCTACAGTGCTTCATGAGACTGATTCCACTCAACGGCTATTCTTTCAGTCTCATGTAAACAAACCATAACTAATAACCCTCAAATGAAATTTAGAAAAACTGCCGTTTTTGTTTTATTCTCAGGCATCAGACAAAGTCTCCAGCCAGGATACACCCTACACAAATCACACTATTAAGCACACTGTCTCCTTATTAGGAAACAGACGATTGTTCTGAGCGCCCTTTTGGAGGCATGGTGTTCTAAATGTGTATTCTTTGCAAGGGAAGTAGACTTGAGCAGATCTGTGTTTATAGAACATTCAAAAACAAATTGTCTGGTCAAGTGGGCACTCAGAAATGACAAGATGGCTAAAATAGCATCCCAAGAGCCACCTTTCCTAAGAACGAGTTTCTCAGGCTTCAGTGAAAATAAAAATAACCCCATCACATGTTTTGATATTAGGACTCTGTCTGTGGGATTGTTGAAGTTCTGCTGATATCATTTACACTCATTACAGTCATTATATACTCAGATGCTGTAATATCCGTAAGCTCATATGTCTTTAATAAAACAATGTTTTATTGTTTTATCATTTCAGCTAGATTACTATTTAAATAAACATTTAAATCACCATTAGGGGTTTAATTTCAGCTGTATATGGATGTCAATAAAAAAACATTAAAAATATTAAGATTCCATTCACATTTTGGCCATGGAATAAACAAGAAACTTCAAAATTGTAACAGGAAAACAGGATGTCCAGATAAAACACTCTAGTACTCATTAGTTGTACCACACTGCTTCTGTTTAAGGAGCAAGTTTTATCAAAACAAGACAAGTCGAATCACCTCATGGAGGTATTAATGATATTTAACACCCAGTTGAGCTGCAGAGAAGTTCACTACATATGCTTCACCCATAAGCAGAGGGTGTGATCCTCAGCATTACTATATCAGAGATACTTTGATTATCGAAATGAACAGCATACATTTTCTGATTCATACTTTTCCTACAAATCAGAGTATTTCAAGTTTAAACAAAAAGATTTCTGATATCCTCTTAAGACAGATATTTAAGTTGCAGAAAATGTAAATTGTACAACCCAAATTCTGGAAATGTGAATTTTTACTTTTAAATAAAATGAAAATGTCTCGGTTACATATGCAACCCTCGTTCCCTGAAGAAGGGGCAGACGGTGACCAACGAATAGGAATCTCGCTTTGAGATAACCGATCTACTCAGCGTGTATGAAAACACGCCAATGAAATTGTCATACGCTGATTAACATCCAGCTGCATCTGATCGCAGTGCAAGTATAAATAGGCAGTGGATTAAGCCCTCATTAGTTCTTCACTGAGTAGCCGAGCCGGTGACGCAGCCCCCTATCCGCGGTACAGACCCATGACGACGGGACTAGATCTCCATACCCTTCTTCGGGGAACTAGGGTTACATATGTAACCAAGATGTTCCCTTTCAGTCGGTCACTCCGAGTCACGTTGGTGACCGACAAATAGGGATCCCAACGTCCAGGGCAATGCTACACTTCTTGTTGAGTGAGCTCATACATTGAGGGGGCAGGACACACCCTGTGGGCTATCCAGTGGGCCAACCTCTGCTCAGCATTCCCCTTCTGCTGGCCTCCGTGACAGACAAAGAGCTGGTGTGAGGTCCTGAAGCTTTGTGTTCGGTCTAACATCTCAGTTCATCACCTGGTCTCTAAATAGAGGCGTTGGAACCTTGGGCATGTAGCCGGGCCGAGGCCTCAGAGTTACCTGAGAATCCTTGGGCCCGAACTCTAGGCATGATTCGTCGACCAAAAATGTCTGCAGGTCCCCTACCCTCTTGATGGAGGCTCATGCGAGCAGGAGCACAGTTTTCATTGAAAGAAACTTCAGCTCTACTGCTGGCAAAGGCTCACTGGGGGGAACGCATATTTGTGCAGGCCCCGCATCCTGCTATGTTCCAGAGCGTCCCTGCTGAGGGTTCCATTGGTCAGGGCATAAAACAATTGGCAGTGAGAGGTCTCTGGAGAGGCAAACAGGTCTACCTGTGGCTCCGAACGTCTCCCATTTCAGCTGGACCGTCTGGGAATGGAGTCTCCATTCGCCAAGGAGTACAGTTCGAGACAGCTCTTCGGGTGCCTGGTTGCAGTCGATCAGAACATGAATGGCGAAGTGACCTCAGGTGCTTCTGACTCCATAGGAGGAGGTGGCAGGCGAGCTGCGACATGCAACAGGAGCGTACAGCACATTGATGGTTGATGTACACAACAGTCATTGTGTTGTCCGTTTGGACTAGTACGTGTCTGCCCTGTAAGCGCCTCTTGAGACAACCCAGGGCTAGGCGTACTGCCAGCAGCTCGAGGCAATTGATATGCCAATGCAGATGAGGTTCCGTCCAAACCCCTGACACTGCATGCCCCTTGTACGTGGTGCCTGGAGACCTGCTCTAGAGGCACTCCTGCCCGGAGAAAAGAGAGGTCTGACCAGGGGTAGAAGTGTTATCTGAATCTGGAAGGTGCCGCTTCGCCACGCCTACCTCGGGACTTGATCGTGGAGCCAGTGCTGGAGTGGTCATATGGAGCAACCCCAGCAGTGTCACCACTGTGGCCACGTAAGCCCCAGGAGCCTCTGAAAAAACTTCAGTGGAACCGCTTTCCTGCATTTGAATGTATTCAAGCAGTCCAGCACTGACTGAGCATGCTCGTGCGTGAGGCACGCTGTTTGTGCGAACGAGTCCAACTCCATCCCGAAAAAAGAGATCCTCTGCACTAGACAGAGTTTGCTCTTCTCCCGGTTGACCCGAAGCCCCAACAGGTTAAGGTGTCGCGACACCAAGTCCCTGTGTTTGAACAACTGAGGCCGACTCTGTGCTAGTATCAGCCAGGTAGTTGAGAATGCGAACCCCTTGCTCCAAACCTTCGTCGATCGAAGTGCGAGGTCCGTCACGGTACGGAGTTCAGCCAGAACTTGCGGGTCATGGCCACCCTTGTGCAGGGCTCGAGGAGAGTTCCTGACTGTCACTGTAAGACCAGCCCTCCCCACACCAGAAGTGTCCAGTGTTTGCTTCTGGGTGGTAGAGAACTGCTGGGTATAAGTCTCCACTGTGTCGCTGAAGAGGCTGGACTGGGACATAGAACCTTCCGTCGCTCGAAGTGCGAGGTCTGTCACGGTACGGAGTCCAGCCAGAACTTCCCACAGAAGGAACATGACTCGTCCACAAAAGCTGCCTCAGCGTGTTTAATGCCCACATGCGTGAGGCAATGAGACAACAATCACATCCAAAAACGCACGGGTGGTACGACATTCTTAAAAGGATGTGTCTTTACAAAGACTAACCACCCGTGAGCTTGCTCTTTTAGGCTTTGCTCCTTAGAAATAAGGCTGAAGCACACAGGGGAGATGGCCGACTGCACACAACAGTGGGTAGTGCAAACTGTTGTGGCAACCCACTCGACTGGAACCACCACCACTGCAACGCCATGACACCAGCCGCCAACATGTCACTCGAAGTAGAAGGCTTTCTCAGGAACATCAATCTCGGCTCTGAAGCGAAGAGCTAGTGCTAATGAGCGCTTAATCCACTGCCTATTTATACTCGCACTGCCTTGTATATTTCAGAAAGACAGTGAAAAGGCACATGCTGCAGCTATTTCAACAGCTTTGTAGTAGAAGAGTCTGGTGCTGAATTGACCGGCTGCAGCATCTGGCGCATCATTAAACAGACAGCCACAAACTCTTCAACAGCTGGAAACCAATGTCAGGCAGGAAAGGGACCAAATTCCTATACCAAAACTCTAGAAACTCATAACCTCGATGCCCAGATGTCTTCAAACTGTTTTAAAAAGAAGCGATGTTACACCATGGTAAACATGCCCCCATCCCACTTATTTTGAGAACTGTGGCAGGCATCACAATTGAAATGAAATAAATTAATGGACATAATTGTAAATTTCTCAGTTTAAGCATTTATGTTCTCTGTTCTATTGTGAATACTCTGTTCCTACTCTGGCAACCAATGATGTGAATTTGAGGTGGGACTATCTGTTTGTATGACCAATGGTATGGGGGAGGAGTGTTTGAGAACCTTTCATTGCTTATGCAATTGCATTTGGTGACGTTAGTGACCCATAAATTACACACCTCACTTCTTAAATACTATGATTAGACATGTATAAATGATGCATTTAGATGAATATGTTCTAGTGTATTGTTTGCTAAATGTTATTCAGACCATCCTAGGTAGTGCACGGTGCGATCCAACTCAAATGACTGTAAGGGTGGACGTTTCTCTTTATCTGCAGAGTCAGAGGAAATTGAGTTGCTGAAAGCAGGACGAAATCAATCACACTGCTGCTCTCGGCTTGTCTTCTTCTGATGTGCAGTACTGTGTTAGGTTTCTTTACATCTCTGGCATTGTATTCAGTGGCCTTGTTTACCACATACTAAACAACAGTACACAACTCATGGAAAATGAACAGATGCCTCTTAAATTAAACGTAACCACCCTGATGTTTATCAGCTATATTATGAATGGCTCAAATTCAGCTCATTGTTTATTTTTGCAGTCTGGGATGGGAGTGTAATGTAAGAGCTTGGTACTGATCCTGTTTATGAATTGCAAATGCGTGAAACATTCATGAGACATGCATGAATGGGATGTTTCATGAATTTCAGAAGCTCTCAAGAGTTTTTAAACATTTTGATGATAGAGAGACACTAAAAACTCTCAATGGACCTTAACGTACACAGGAAAATCTGCAGTGCCTTTAGGTGATTGCTTTCATTTGTCCACATCAATCAACTGATTAAAAGCAGCCTTCCCTGGAGTGGAAACTAGAATTTATTTGGGCTGAACATAAATGGATATTAAGGTTTATTAAAATAATTTTGTATTGTTTCATAAACTTTGTACTATACTTGAATTAGTAATAGCATTTAATTAATATAAATCTAGCTAATATCAGGCTCCTCAGAATATTTTGATTCAGATTGGATCTTAGGAGCTCGGAGCATAAAGCATGAATAATTTTATTCAGACTGGTAATTTGGAGCATCTTGTATTTGTTTGTTTCGTGAAACAGCCGAATCAGATCAGAACATTGAACCATGGATTTAGAGAATGGATCTTGAATCATATGATTTATATTTGATTTTTGTATAGTCTTTTATCTTTTAAATGTCAGATCTTACTATTTTGAATCAAAGATAGCTTTTGTTAGTACTTTTTTGCAAATTGCATTTACATTTCTATCAATAGGTTAATTTTCAGTTTCTTTTCTGGCACTAAATCCTTCACGGAAATGTCCTCCTTTCTGTTTGTAAAAGAAATAGCCACCCTTGTTTGAAAGAGCTTGTAATTTTGTAGTTGTTTCAATGTTCTGAAAGGAAGTCCCTACAGGTGAAGCTGTGTTTCCTTTGGCAGACCATCATAAACATATCTGGGCAGATTTGTTTTATCCAGATAATGATGACGATAGTGATGGATAAGCTGTGTTGATGTACTAAATGACTCAGTTGGGCTTTTCCATGAGCGATTAATGTAATAGGTCCTGAATTGAAACCACAGGAGTGCACACACAATTACATGGTTCACTTTCTTTGCAAACTAAGGTTCACACAGCTGCGCAATACCATTGTCAGTTCTGTTTGGGGTGCCAATTATTTTATTTTATAACTTAAAAATGCACTTTCTGGAGTCAGAACAGAAGTTTGGCTCATGTTATATGCCATCAGTTCACAAATGTTATTTCAGCTTCAAGTTATGAACAATTGGAGAATATAAGATTTTGTGTGAATGAAGTTTGAATGAAGAACTGAAAAGAATGAGAGTAACCGCATGTCTAAAAGGATGAACCAGTGGGAGTTGCCTGAAATAGTGTAGTAGGCACAATATATGTTTCTATTGTTATCTGTTAGTATGGTTACTTAATTTGAGAATCACACCTGTGTTAGAAGATGAGATGAGATGTGAATGGAGCCTAAGATACTGATCTTCCTAGGAGAGGACCATCAGATCTTAACAAAGCGGCAGTAACATGCAACATAGCAAGTTATTTAAAAAGCAGAGGCAAACCACCAACAAAATCCTTTCATAATACCTTTAACAAAAATGTTGTCTCTTCTTTTAATTCCGTCCATATTGCTAAAACTACATAATCAGGCTTTTAGAAAGATCAGAACATGTTAGTGCTTTTGTGAAAGGACAAGGTGTGCCTGATGTAAATGCAAGAACAGCTGATGATGATCCTGGGCTGTTCATGTTTGTGTGCGCTTTAGCAGGAATGATACAGATGACAGATCCCAATCTGTCACTTGCTCTTTCTTTTGGCATCTTCTGATGGCAAAGAAACCTCAATAAGCTCTGGCTCTTGCCAACATGGAATGCACATTCATAGAAATAAGATAAAATCATACTCGGTTACACTTTAATTTACAGTTACACTTATTATTTGCTTATTAGCGTGCATATAACTTGAATATTAGCCATTTATTAAGCACATATTAATGCCTTATTCTACATCCCTAATCCTACCCAATACCTAAACTTAACAACTACAGCACTAACTTTTAATAAGGAGCAAATTAAGAATTTATTGAGGGAAAAGTCGTAGTTAATAGTGAATAACTGTTTCCTACTCTAAAGTGTTACCAGATACTTTAAAGGTAACAAATGTGTAAGGCATACGATATTTGTAGTATATATAGAGAAGCATTATTTTAGTTAACTGAAAGTAAATGAAATACCAGGAATTAATGAATTACTTGAAATAATAAAAAACGATTTTTGCCCATTACTGTGTTTGAGAAAATCTCAGTTCTTAAGCTGTAGTTAAGCTGTGAGAGCAGGATGTGTTCTTACCGTCTGCCCGGCTTATCCAGACTCCACAGCGCGTCTGTTCAGCTGACCTCTGGGTAAAAATGGCATTGATCAATATTCCAACCCTTTCTCTTTAGAAGAGTGAAGGAGTGCTGTGGTTTCTGTTTATGAAAAATCACAGGCTCGTCCAGGAGACGCACCGCGTTCCTCAGTTACAGGGTCCTCCAGAAATCCAGGAATGCCAAAGGTGTCAAAATATCCAAATATCCTCATACTGCATTAAACTTCTGAGACTTTTTGCCAAAACAGGAGAGAAAGGGAAGAAAATGTCCTCACAATCTGCACTTGTTACAGCAGCCAGCCTTCAAAAAAAGAGTGTGGAAAAAATAGATATAGAAGAATGTCCTCTCAGTGTGTACTGAGATGAGCAACCAGCCTTAAATAACGAGCGCTCCGAATAGAAACCCATTAGCTGTTCTCCCAGCCAGCACTACACTTTCACAAAAAACGGGTAATTAAAGGAGATGCCAACCATCTGTCACTCAAAACACCTGCAAACTATCACTCATGAAAAACATATATATATATAGGTTTGGAGAATTTGGAAGCACTTGTTCACATAAGCAGCTGTTCATGTGCAGTTCTTTAAATGTTTACTGTGCAGGTTCTTGTCTTACAACCTTTATATACACAACTCCGAAAGAAGTAATCACTCGCAAAACAGCTTCAAACAGATGTTTATCCAACAGATTCCTCTGTAATGATTCATAAAAGTGAGGAAAAGCTGACTGCAAGTCCATACAGAAGCCAAAATCCCATCATGCTCTCCTCTACTCAAACACGTCCCGATTCGAACCCTTCAGAGTTGTATCTCCAAATACGCGATGTGGGCCCCGTGCCTCATTACAGATGGAGATTACGGTCCCAGAGACAGGTACCTGTCCACGTCGGAGGATTACTGCTACCTGCTGCGCCAACAACTGAACTGAAGGAGACCGTGTTTACTCCGACTCCGCGAGAGGAGAGTGTGTGACGGTGAGAGCAGCACTGTGGTGTTAGAGATGAGTTGGCTGTGCTGCTGGAGAGCTGGAGGAGAGGGAGGGTGTGTGGTGGGGGGGTATTGTGAGGGTGGATGGCATGTGCTTTATACCACACACACCAGCTCCACCCCCTGTCCGTTGTGGACATTTACCTAAAGCCTGGAAATTGGTCTATGCTAGTGATGTAAACAAAACTCTAAAACTCTGCCAAAGTTACACTAATTAGTTTATTTCTTAATTGTAGAGCCAGGATATTCTTTAAACATTGTGGTTTGGGGTTGTTCTAAATCCCTAAAGGCTGAAATGCACATCTGAACAGGTTTTAAAAGTTTTTATGCTTTTTGTTTTATGCTTGCATGTTAGTTATAGTTAAAGTTTGTTGTGCGTACTTGTATTAGTTTTTGTTGTTTCTAAAGATCTTATATCGAGGGGTGATAACCAGAAGTACGTGACATTTTGGGTGAAATATATATACACTACCGTTCAAAAGTTTTGGAACAATAAGATATTAATGGCTCTTAAAGATGTTTCTTCTGCTCATCAAGGCTGCATTTATTAGATTAAAAATCCAGAAAAAAACTGTAATATTGTGA
>JAUCMT010000013.1:9975132-9992542 GCA_032357475.1 Enteromius thamalakanensis
TGCTTCACTTGCATGTGCTGCATTGTGCTAGTGTGCAATGTCAACTGAAAAAATACAACATTCAGATCACTTTTATATACTGGTATGAATTATTTCTTCCAACAAAAAAGGTATTTCTATAGCTTATTCCAGTTTATCTGCAAGGCAAAAGCCACGTGATCTGCCATGTTTGAGGACGCAACGAGACCCCCAACGTGTCCGACTTGACAGCTCCGTTTTCAGCTCCTCCCCGACTGCTTTCAGCTAATCTCGCCGTTCGGTCTGCGCAGCGCAGCATGAGCTCGAACGCACCTATTCTGTTCTGGTCTTGTCCTGTCTCCCCCGCTGTCTGTGTCATTTTGGTTTTTCCCTCATTAGTTCGATTGTCTCACCTGTTTTGTAACACCTGCCCTCACTTTAGTTTTTGATTTGTATGTCTTTAAATACTGTTGTCTTTTTGTTTAAAATCAGGTATTGTTAACGTTGTGTTCCCCGTGTGTGTGTATCTTTTTGCTGCCCCGTCAGCTTTTGTTTGCTCTGGTGTTTTTGAATTAAATATTCTGCAAATTTGAATCTTCGTGTCCTCAGCTCGTCTCACCGCACCCTGCACCAACACATGACAGAACAAGACCTCAAAGAGAGGATGGCGTTCAACCGGACGAACGCGCACATCCTCGCGGACCCTGGTTCGTCTCGGCGGATCTCCCACC
This sequence comes from Enteromius thamalakanensis, assembly GCA_032357475.1. Classification (NCBI taxonomy): domain Eukaryota; kingdom Metazoa; phylum Chordata; class Actinopteri; order Cypriniformes; family Cyprinidae; genus Enteromius; species Enteromius thamalakanensis. The sequence continues at coordinate 9,975,822 of JAUCMT010000013.1, forward strand.
TGCAAGCCGGCTCACGATTCGGCATGGTCCGCCGCCAACATCTCTTCACCGACACAGCTCCGGTCTGACTGCCAGGGCATGGAATGCCAGGTGGGGCTCCCGCGTTCTTGAGCGTGCCGCTTCCGAACGCTGCGTGGCAGGAAGCAGGGATAGTTCGGGAGATTTTTCGAGCTGGCGATCAAGATGGCGAATGAGGGGACGGACAACGCTTCTACCTCACTTCTACAGCGGCAGTCTACGTCTGCCACGCTGTCAGCACCACTGCTGGCCCCGCTGCCACGGTCTGTCACGCTGCCAGCGCTTCTCCCACTGCCTGACACGCTGACGCCGCTACTGCCACCATCTACCACGCTGCCAGCGCCACTGCCGGCCACGCTGCCACGGTCTGTCATGCTGCCAACGCCACTGCTCGAGCCAGAGCCTGCCATGCTACCACTGCCAGAGTCTGCCCCACTGCCGCTGTCGCTGCCAGAGCTGGCCCAGCTATTGCTGGCACTGCCAGAGCCTGCCGCACTGCCGCTGCCAGAGGCAAGTTCAGCAACCGGTCATTACCACTACTCTTTTTTTTTTTTTAAGTAAACATATTCCTGGTATATAACTTAGATATCTGTACTTAAAAGTGCACACTTACCCATATGCACGTACAGTATGTTTGCATGTGTATGATCTGCGTAGGCATTTATAGATTGAAATGTGATTCCCAGTTTCTTCTTGACATCACCTTTGGGCCGGGTGCACATCATGTTCAATGCAATGTTTATACAACAGATCCCCAGCACGTTACCGCTTCAACAGACGTCACAAACCAAACACAAACACAGCCAGTGGCCTGCGCAAGCACTCTACCGTGGGAGAAGAGTTGAAAACAAAGGTGGTGGTGCAGCACCATCATTAATATTCCATCTCACTTACACAGTGGTAGTGAGGTCACCGTATAACAGCTCTCTGAAGTGCTGTGTCATTAGAGGCGCAGCCTGGATGATATTTCAGTTGTGCACAACTACACTATCTCTCCTTAAAAATAAACAATAAGGATTCAGCTGGATGACAATGGCAAACTCTTAATTTGTGAGCTTGAAGCTGAAGGTTGGCCGTGCAGGCACATTTGTGTCCTGAAATGCTTGCATCAGATCAGGTTCCCATTAAAAACCCATCAGGTTTTTAATAAGAACACATGCTGTCCTTCTCAAGACTTTAAGAGTTAACTAAGGACATTAATGCTGCATCAAAGCTGACTCTGAGGAGAAATTAAATTAAATATTTCTGCTGGGGTTTAAAGCAGGGCTCCTGAGGAGATTATTAGTTCCTGAAAAGCAGTGTTGAGGAGATGTACAAGTCAAGCAGGCTAAAAACTGTGGGTTGCATCAGGATACATGTATTCAGGTGGACTGGCCGCTATATAAACTCTGAAAGCAAATTAGGTCACAATTAAAAGAATACTAACTCGCAACTTAAAGTTCAGTGCTTAAGTGGGATAAAATATCCTTGACCTGCCCTCAAACCTGTTTATAGGTGACACCATGACTAAGGTCTTAAATAGGTTTATCTGGATCCTAAATCATCTTCTTGTGGATGAGACATCAGATGTTAAATCCAGGGCTGGAGGGTAGGGATGAGGTTTAGGTGACAATGGTGCCAGTCCAATGGAAGCTGTTAAATCAGAGCAGTTTGTTAAACATTCAGCAGGGACTGTTAATCACAAACACTCTCAGATCCTCAAAAGCTAGCAGCTCACTCACCATTTTCTCATTAGCCTAATTTACATAAGTATTTGAAAAATGAAGGGAGTTGGTGCACACAAAGGTGTTTGTGAGAAGTTAAATACCCAGCATCTCAACTTCCTGCTGAGTTGGCCCTACCAACTCTTCACAGCCTCAGGGAAGAATGAGTAATTTGGATTTTTCTACTAGATTTAGTAGGCCGCTGTCATGGCCTTAGAAATGAATTCCAGGTCAAAGTTTAGCAGAAAAGCCATGGCCTGTCAAATACATTCTGGTCCAAAGGTTATGAATTTTGTATTTTAAGCAAACAGCAAACTCTATGGTCTGCATGCACCTGTACAGGAGGTGAACTCCACAGGAAGGTAGTTCTCCAGTCCCCGTTCTCTTAATGAGAGGGGTGTCCACACCTGTTCCTGTCCTGCTGAGTTTAGTTCCAAAGTTCACACCTTAAGGAAGTCATTCAAGGTCTTCACTAGACTCAGGCCCCAATCTTTCAATCAATGTTCTCTGCACATTTTGTATGTTTCCTTTATCTGTCACACACACAGCCTGCATCCCAAGGTGCATACCATCCATTCTAAATTCCATGTCATATTAGTAATTTTCAATAATACATGGAATTTTTAATGCATGGAGCTCTCTGCTAATGAACTGATGATCTGAATCAGGTGTGTTAAACCAGGGAGACAAACAAAATGTGGACTGAAAACCACTGCCGTAGACCATGTCTGCAACAGACTTCTACCTGACAGTCAAAGCCATTATATCAGAAAAGTGTGGACTCAGAAGAAGACTGTAAGGGTTTAGGGATTTTGAGATTTGGGACAGGCATCATCAGCCTTCATCATTGGCACAACCATGATCTAAAAGGTGGTGATCAGATCCTACTGAAGCACAGCCATCAGGCCCATGCTTGTTTGCCAGCAGCACCTTCACACAGCTTGAGTCATGCGAGCTCTTATATAACTTCAGCTCTCACGGTCTTTACACACAGAGTGGCTGACAGCAGTTTCATGCACCAACAGGATAGGAAAGACCCTGAAATACCCTAAGATTGTATATTTGTTTTGGGCTCTGGGCTTTGAGTTTTAATTCATTGTTCTCCCATAGACTTCAACAGATGTTTTTGCTTCTACTGTGTTTTTTGAGGGGCACAAAGTGGGTGTGAAAGAAGAGAGCTAGCATGAGATTTCCCACCACCTGCAAATGCAACATAGCCTCACTCAAAACAGGAAACACAGATGAAAGCGAATGATTCAGAAATAAGCAGCTTGGACAGCACCGACCTTAAACTAGAAATGAGTATTTTAATCTCTTTTTGATATTTTGGACTGAGTGTAGAGCTTTGTTTTTTCAAATGGAAATTTTCATAAAGAAAAATGGTTTCTGATGTTCAGTTTGACCTGTTGTTATATTACAAAGGCAATAATGTGCTGAGTACCTTTTCTCAATTGAGAAGTTTAATCTTTTTGTAAGCAATACTTACCTTAAACCTCTGACTTTAGACAATGTGTTAAAAATAAACAAGTTTAAGACATCTGAAATCTGAGTAATGAAACTAATTAAAAAAGCCTCTAAGACATCTAAACCCCTAAGCCAAAATATTCTATATATTATAATATTCATATATTTTTATGCTATTATACAATAAATCCTGTAAGGTTATCAAGGGAAGGTCACATTTACTATTTCTCTGGACAATTCAATCCAAATCCAATTATTGCAATAGGACTTTGTGCAATCAGAAATTTAGTGTGAGAATGAAAAATGTTCTCTTGCGTATTTTGCAGGTGTCAAGATGGTTGCAATGTATTTTCTGCAATGACCAACAAAAAGCTGCCTGTTCCTTTGTGCATGGACATTTTTTGACAGCAATATTTTGCAATAATGTTACCACAACTTTACGAATGTTGCCTGTCAGGCTATGAAAATAAATGAATGAATTAACCATATCGAAGCACCTGAATAATGCTGCCATCAAATGCTATCATAATTACTGTAAATATGATGTTGGGAATTTTTGTTTACAAATGTTAAATCATAAATTAGACCTGAACGCTTCTCAAGTTGTATTTACAACTTGAAACACTTTAATAATTTAGATTTTAGATTTGGAAAGCCTATACATTAGGATGGACAGATTAGAACTGACAAGAAGCGAAGTAGGAGAGAGATATGGGGCAGGACGGGAAAGGGCCTTAAATTTGGATTTGAACTTGGGATGCCTGTAGTGCATGCTGTATGTTAGTGTGCTTCTCTCAAGTCTATCTGTGCTGACTTGATGGGTTATTTTGACATAGATCAGTCTCTTAACAACCAGAACACCCTAGCATTGTGGTCTCAACTCTTTTTTGCACTGGAAAGCAGCACTCACATTTTCCTTAAACAACATTCCATAAAAGACACATTTACAGAAACTGCACCTGAATTGTGCATTGTGTGTTGGAAAGAGGCACAAATACCAAGCATATCTAAGCTTTAATATCCATTATAAATAATGACAGCAGTTTTGTTTAAAGTAGGGTAACAGAACAGGCCTGCTGAGTTAAACAGACATGGAACTTTCTGTCTGTTACAGCAGGAATGAGATGCATTCTTTTTCCTCTCACACACACATATGCATAAGTTCTCAACTACTCACGGGACAGGAACAAGTTCCTCCGGGACTGCAGCAAGAGAAACGGGTCGAGCAGGCCAGGCAGAGAAAGAAAACAGCTCAGGTTGATGAAGAACTCTCGCCCGCAGGCAGAAACTACATGTCCCCGCCTAGAAAGAGAATACTGGGATTCAGGGAAAGCTTTGTTCCCTATGGAGAAAAAAAAAAAAAGAGTGTGTGAAAATGTACTTCCATAAAAATGTGAGAACAGAGGCTGGAAGAACATGCTGGTGCATGCAGTTCCCAGCCTGATTTCTAATGGACTGGGTTATCATGATGTGTTGTGCTGCATTTACCAAAAATCTGTTTGATAGTTTGATTCTAATGAATTCTGGAGATACATTTAAAAAAGTGTGTGGAAATATATCTCCCATTATTATCATTTTTTTTTTTCAAGCTGTGATTGATGGGTCAGTCTTTTTTAAAACTGACCCATTGTTAATTTGCATAACTACACAACTAAATTTCCCAGTGTGTACTTGTGAACTGTAGAAAAAAAAAAGGATTTTCTATGCAAATATCTATCCCACACTTTTATGCAAACTCTTATCCTTTGGGACAAACTTTGGTGACTTCTTTTGAGGAAGAAAATATCCCCTTGAGCAGGGAATTTGCATATGGCTTCATGTGGAGCACTGTGAGATCTTCCTCCCCTGAGAAATGTTCTTCAATGGAAAGCAAATAATTTCAGTGTTAGTGTTTTTAGTGTTAGTGTTTTCTTAATCACATTAAGACCGTTCTACGCAAATCTTTGCAAAGCATCAAACTGTTTCTGGTGGACCAATGATCTAATTCTTCAAACAAGCTTAGCTCATGCAGACAGATCTACCATGCAGCAGTTATTTGAGCTTCACTCTGAGAACACTCAGTCTGTAATATTGCGAAGTGTTGACCCGGGCATAGCGCCCAGCGCTGCTGCCAGACTCCCAGCACAGGTGGAATGGGAGGAGGTGAGAGACAGTGACTCTCTAAGATCTAGATATGCCAGCAGGGCATAACTCTGAAAACAAATCTCTTCGCTTATCTTTTCATTGTCTCATAATCTCAAAGTTTTCATAATCTCAAAATTGTACATTAGTATAATATATGTTGTGTTCAGCGATGTTTAGTGCAAGTCATGGATGTCTGATTGCTCATCAGAGCCTGTTTTGCAGGAGCATCTGTAACCTTAACAGCCCAACTGTACGGTGTTTTACAAACAACAGTCTTGGAAACTATGACTGTGTACACAAAGCATGACTTTAGGATAGTGGTGAAAACCTGAAAATTAATGATAAGGACTGTAAAACACTACAAGGATTGTGTCTGCTAATTGCAGTAATCACATTGAAGTTTACAAAAACCCACAAAGCCAAAATCCATGAAAGAGTTGCAACTGCTGTAACTTTAATCAGAGACACCAATCCCGGACGAGCCCCCATTAAATGTTACTACCCTTTAAAATATTGCCAAGGGGTAAAATGAGTAACATTTAGAGCATCTACCCTGCCATAATCATCTGATGACTATGAACTTTTGATGAACTTTAACATACAACACACGAAGTCCTCAGTAAAGGTATCATAGTGCTTTGACCTCCACATGAAAAGCCTTGCAGGTATCTTTACAGAAGGTGCAGTTTACTAACTGGATAATTATTTTCTCAATGTAAAGATATGCCTTGGATGTATTTGTAATCAGGGTACTTGATGTATCTGATACATACAGGATCAGTCTGTCGTGTTTTCATTTCATGTTGGTAAGGAAAATATATCATGTGAACGCATTGGGTAATAGTTGGCTGCACTTAGAAAGGTTATTAAATGGGGTAAAAGGTGACATTGCGTGAACTTTGGCTGCTTGATCTGTGAGCAATGCAGCAGCAGGGGTGACAAGCAGCTTGACACTTAAGAGTTCAATTCACTGGAATCTGTTAAGCATACATGCACTGTTTACTACATCTCTGAGGCTGCAGACGGCCACTATATAGAGTTAACACGGACCAATACAACCTCACTCACCATAAAAGCTTCTTCCTCTTGTATCTCATTTTCATATTCATCCAGGCAATCCCTTGTATCTAATTTGAATCAGAAAACAAACATCAGCTGTGCAAATGAGATAACTGGAAACCCAGTGTTTGTGTATGCATGTTTGCATACATGTAGGCTTTAAAAGGTCTCTTATACCGGAACAACAAGAGCCATCCTAGAGTCCCACTCAGCAAGTGGGCGATGCTGATGGGCAGTGTAGGTGAGGAGTGTTTCAAGCAGGTTACGCACAAAAACATCAATGTTGCTCAGACTGTGATGCGGTAGCCTGGCTTATAACGAAAGTCCAGATTTCTCTGACAAGCCACAAGCATACATTTTAAGATCGGTACATTTGTGATTTTCTAAAATAACTCTCGCCCAAAAGAGCATGGTGGAAAACACCAGAGATAAATTACAGAAAACAGATTATTGACTTATCTTCATATTTGCCATAAATTACTCATCCCCACTCATCTTTTTGGCTCATTTGTTGAAGGGCATGTGTGACCACATCAACACTATGGATTATATTTTGATATAGCTATATATAAAAGGCATGCCTGTAAAATATGCATAGAATTTTCAATGCAATCACTGCATATTTAATATTATTGTACATTTCTTACAACTAGTTACTCCATCTGCAATTGTGCAACTAAATAGATGAGCTAAAAATAAAGCAGTTCAATTTGCATTGGCCATGCAAGAAATTCCCCATGTGCAACAAGATTCTCTATTTGACATTTTTATGCAAATATAAAAAACAGCCCTTCAGGCTGAACTCTTGTGACCTGCCATGAGAAAAGAAAAGAAAAAAAATGCAGTGTGTTTCTTATATTTATTCAAGTGAAGGTTTGTGTTTGTTTTTTTGTATTGCATCTATATTTGAATTCTCCTAACAATAGCACTTTTTTAAAAATGTGTTAAGTAATATGCAAGGGCAGGACGGCCTGTACGAAAAAACAAGCAGTCGCTTGTAAAAGCAGTACATAAGAGGACAGCCAAACGCTCTGAGAACAAAAACAGTGTGGATAGGAGATGGGGAGGGGGTGGGAAGGAAGGAGCTGCATAATTTCATCAGTGACGCAACATACATGTTACTCTCAACATTGACCATATTAGGGCAAAGGCGGGGCTTCGGCAGAAACCAGGAAGTAGGGGGTCCTCTAGTGGAAATACCACATGACTTCCAGTACAATCTCGAAATATCTTCACTCCCCCCTCCCTTCTGTTCTGTTTTTCTGTCTAACAAAATGTGCCCTCTTCTGTGTCATTAGGATCATTTATTGATCCGTTAAATGTGAAGCAAGCAAGCAAGAGGTGCCCTTTTAATCGCTATGCTAACAAACGCTGTAATCTGATTACTGGCATTTAATGCAACAATATTGTGCAAGCAAGTTCAATTGCACACAGGTTCATAATATATTCTGTTAAATAAGACCAAACTTAAAGTATAATATATACCTACAATAAAAAGCTGTCTTTTTTAAAAAACAGGTTTCCCTGTTATCTCTTTGGTTATTTTACAGCTTTAAAGGAATGGTTTAGTGTAGGTTAGTTTACTATATGCCATACATATATATATTTGATATATGAAATTTTGTCTTTAAAAAGTTGCAGGTATGCATGTATTGCCATATTCAGGCCATTGCATTTAGAATGCATACAGAACAGTTCTGGCAGAAAATTAAACATGTAGGCTACTGTGAATTTGGGCAAACAGAACCGGATACACTCTACGCTACATTGCTGAGAATCTACCTAATATTGCTTCCAAAATACTCTTCGCAAGCACAATTTCATGCATTGCTTCGTTATGAATTGTTGGAATTATGGTTATGTGTATTATCTATCAGATGTTAGGTATCATAATTAGCGATGGCAGATTGTAAATTACTTTTAGGGTAATTACTTTGGGTATACACAAATTTACAGTTTGAAGAAATTAGTTGCTGAAGGTCTTGTTATTATTATTTTTTATTATTTCAGTCTATAATTCCACCCAGTCATCTGAGATTAAAAAAAAATACTGATATTTTGAACTGATTTTAGAACACACATTGTTTTCATGTCACACCTAGAAAAAAAGAGATGTGTTAAGAGTCAATAAGTCTTCAGCATTAAAATTGTTCATTACATTTGTTAGGTTTGTTAGAGTCAACATGTTCAAAGCAAACATTATACTTTATGATTATGGTATTGGAACGTCAAAATGTTTATATTTAACGCAACATTAAAAATGGAATTAAATTCAATGACAACCAGTGGGCCATTATAACTCCCTGAGAAAGTATCTGTCTCAGGGAAAATCTTTTGCCATATGTGTCAGGTAAGTTATACGTCACGAGTACAGCACAACCATAATCATATAGAACATCGACTAGTACCCTCGCACCCACAACACAGACATACACAAACCTCTGGAATCGCTCCCTTTACCTCAAACAAATACCAACCCAGAGGTCAGAGAAGCGCGACTGTCAGAGCGGCGTTAACCCACTCTCAGCGTCATGGTAACCGCACAAGAATGTTCCGCTACAGAGCGCGCTTGGCTGTTTGCTTTTTCGCGGTCTCAGTTTCCCGCCCACTCGGGAGGCAATCCCCCTCAGCAGCGATCAAGCGTCACTGTCACAGCCTACGCCCACACTAGAGATTCTCCGCTACGCAACACGTGGGCTAGACAGTGAACTTAACACACTGACACATTGTTTACCTCAGTCTTTACGACAGTGAAAATATAACTGACCATAGATGCGTCCAATGCACGCAATGCTCACTGTTAGACACTGAGGAGGACATAGTGACACCATAAAAACAGTCATAAGTAGCACATTTGTAGCAATAGCCGCCAATACAGTATGGATCCATTATAAATTTCTTTTTTTATGCCAAAATAATTAAGGAACCTTGTTCTATTAAGAAATGTCCTACCGTAAATACATCAAAACTTAATTTTTGATTAAAATGCATTGCTTCATTAGAAAAAAGGATTTGCATTTTTTTTTTTTTTAATATTTAACAGATTAGTCTAGTATAGATCGGCCTATCCTATCCTATTGTCCTATCCTAACAAACTATACATCAATGCAAAGTTATTTATTCAGCTTTCAGATTTAAAAAAAATCACCCTTATGACTGGTTTTGTGGTCCTGATTACGTAAGAATAAATTTTGCACAAACATGATATGATGCCTGCAGTACATGCATAAATCCAAAATAAACGAATGAATACAGACAATTTATCACCCTTTGGTAATTGACCCATGGTTAACTGCACTGAAGACTTGCATTTCATATGATTTATGCCAACTGGTATACAGTTAATAATAATAAATTGTGTATATACTTCTAGGATTATTGCAGGTCAAACTTGTTCAAAACTATGCAAACATACAGAATTTCTTTAGAAATACATTAGAGAAAATGCACGTCAGATAAAGGTCAAATAACAACAATTGCTAAGGAAAGTTATTTTTGGTATTTGCTTAAAACCATATATATGAGTAACTGAATGAATTGTAAACACATGCATTTGTAATTACATGCAACTCAGCATTCAAATACATGATGTGTGCCTATAGAATTTCTTCAGAGAGTGCATATTTATGTTTATGTGTCCGTGTATGTGCAGCTGTGAATAGCTACTGTTATCTCTGCAAGTTTTACTAAACATGCACAACTTCAATAAAACTTAAGGAGGGCTGTTGCTGTGGAAACCACTCTAGGTTTTGTTCTATTTTATTGTCAGGGTTACAGAGAGAATATAACCTTAGTCTGTTATCACACTTCAGTCAGCTGTGCCATTTACATGCTAATTAAAGCTCATCTCTTACTGATGTGCCAATTCAAAGGAGTTTCTTGGCTGAATTGGAGGGCTGAGGCCCATGAGCCAACCTAAATGTCCCAGTCATTACCCTGCTCTCTGGTGCAGTCTGTCAATAATTGTCAGCAGTATGACTTTCTGATATAACACTGCAATTAGCCAGGCACCAGGGTTCTGTTATAGCTGCATTTACACGCAGAGATTTAATAGGACTTCTATGTGCAGCTTATCAACAGTTTGTCTATTTGAGCATGTGGAGCCCCGATGTACTCCAAAGATGGATCATATAAAAGAGCCTCAGGGTAAGGAAGGGTGGGGAGTGTAAGGGGGTGACATACACCCTCCTACTCTATCTTAAAGCCTGACACACACACAATCAACCCACCTCTCATGAGACCTGCAGTGATGAGGTCAGCAGGCCCGCTCTGATGTCATCACTGCATGCGTGATTGTGTTTGAGTGTTGTTTTATTGTTCGCCTGCAGTGAGTATGACTCACATCTGTGAGACCTTTTGTACTCCCAGAAACAAACGTGAATGAATGTAGACAGTAAAATAACAAAAGAATACTGAGTTGAAACAACAGACCCTGTGAAGATATTTGACAACAACTGCAGTTAAATTTGACTAAAGTAATAATACAGCAAACAAAGACTTGTTATGTTTGATGGCTTTAACAAAATCTCCATCAGAGCTGTTATGGTTTTGGAAAGCTACTTGGCAGAGCACGCTCTTGAAGGGTTGCCATGTCCACTTATTATAAGCAACACTTATTAAAACATCTTCGAGCTTGTTGTTTGGGCTCGGCTCATAAAGCCATCCAGTTTATGGATTTAATGTGGGAAGGTGCAGGTTACTATAATTTCATACGTGGTTTATTTCCAAGATATAGTATTTGGATTTGAATTTATTAATTTGGCATAATAATATACCCTGTAATTTCTTGCACTGCGCATAAGGGACAACTCTAATACAACACATTTAAATACATCATAAATAATTAATTGTTTAGTTTAGTTTTGCACACACTGCATTAAAATTCTGTAAATGAGCCTGTCACTATCAGAATGCCGTATAGATTTATACTAAAAGGTGAACTGCCAACAAATTTAGTCTTAGACTGTCAGACTACTGTACATTTATAAAGGACAAAAATATGGCACTTTTGATATAAAGGATAAAAATATGCAAATGTTAGTCAAATTGAAATCATCACTCAGATGAATTGTTCTGCAAATTTCAAACATGGGGAAAATAATTGCACATTGAGGCGATACTTCAAAGATAAACTTTATTAGTTCCTACTGCGAGTGGCGGCCTGAATTACTCTTCCTCGCTGAATCATCACCGACTGCACTCTGAAAAGATGTCACTGAGGGGCAGAAAAGTTCCCAATTAAAACTTCCCAGTTAGCAATAATATAAGCGTGAATCATCAATGATAATGTTCTGCCGAATGCACCTGCTGTGATAAATTGAGTTTACTAATATCACTGTTACAAAGGTCTGAATGGTTTTTTCCAACCAGATAAATCGCTCTGAAGGAAACAGCCTGGTAGATCAAGAAAAAGATGTTTTACTCGGTAACCTGAACTGTGTCTTGGAGGGAAAAAGAGTAAAATAGAGGGAAACAGATGGACGGAAAGAGGGCTGCACTTACTCAATTAGCCTTAAACCATTATGAGTTGGCAGGTGGTGGGAAAGAGTGAGGGAAAATAACAATAAGAAAGAAAGTGAAAATTACCAGTTAGCCTGCAAGGCAAATACAAGAGATTAGCTGTCTGTGTAAATGCCGAAATTTGGTCTCTTTCGCTGCACTTAGCAACTGGCGATAAAAACCTGTAAACTTAGAAGTGTTGCAGACATGCCAGTTGTCAAGTGTTTGGATACACAGCTGCATGAGTGGAACACTGGGTCAGTGGGTTTTGTACTGTGCGAACACATGCCTATTTTGAATTCCTGGTATTCATTTGCATTTTATTTTCACTTGCAGTGATGATCAAATCTTGCGACTGAAGTATTCACCCTGAAGTCATTCATACTGAAATGAACTGATGTCCGATAATAGAAAGAGCTGTCAATCATCAGCACCTGTTCGTTTTGCATTTTTTTTTACTACAAGCTTAAATGCTGCTCTTGTAAATCTCTCATTATGTCATATAATCTCTTTGTCAACTTGTCAGAATGGTACAGGTTTTACAATTCTTTGTATTCCTCTTTAATCTGAGTTTATGAGTAAACTGGTTTATTTGTGGATAATTTCACGAGGCCTATAATTAATTAGTTTCTAAAAATCAAATACAAAACTTGTGCTAAACTGACAATATAAAACTGAGAAAAAAGACTGAATGCAATATTCAGAAAATACAGCGCAACAAGAATTAAATATGCAAATAATAAGGGCTATTTTATTAAAATCATCCAATGAATTAGCAAATTGCATGCACTGAATACGCAGCACTGGTAAAATACAAAAAAAATAATCTGTAATTGAATCTCTCCCTCCTGAATGGAAGTTCCCTTTACAATTCTAATGAGTGATGTTGAGATTTTTAAAGAGAGTCTTCCAAGATAACGAAAAGCCCCTGAGCACTGCACAGAATGGACATTTTCTGTCATCAGGTTTTTTGATGTGTAAGACTGAAAAATCTATGACTTTCAGTTTTTTAAAGCTGATAGTCTGTTTTCAGTGTTGCTTTCAGATTTACTCTTGATATGAGATGTTTCAAATGACCGGGCCCCCAAGTTACCGTAATAATGAAAATGTCATCTGATGTTGTGTCAGTGAATGTCAGGGGAAAACAAGGTGCTTAACAAAAACCTAACTTCAGAAGCAGTGGAACTTCTTTTCTAAGCTGATTAATTATGGTTATGCAACAAAATTCTATTGAGTGGGTTTTGTACTGTAAAAGCACATAGCGTGTGAAAACTGCTTTGAATTAATAAGGAAATGTAAGATGTAAGTCGTAGACATGAGAAACTGTGAGTTTGTAAAAGTAAAATAGTTTAACAATTAACTCTTCAATTTTGTATCACATGCAGCTTCTGCAAAGCTGCTTTAATGATCTTGAAAAATAAAATACAAATAGAATTTTTTTATGTAATTATGATTTTACATCTCAATTCTAAAATTGCAGTTGGGAGATAACAAATTGCAATCATTGCAATTAATTAAAGATTATTTAGGCTAATTATTGAAAAATTAAAATTTTATTGTGATTTCACATTTGTGACTTTCTGTCTCATAAATGTGAGCTTACATCTCATGCTGCAACTTACAATGTGATATCATTTCTGCTTTTCAATGACTTTTTTTTTTACCCTGAGGAAATAGATTTTTCTTGCAGAGCTGTCATTGCATCAAAAAACTGGATCCTTTGCAAACACATGGTTTCTAAGTGATTCTATAAAATAGCCTAATGCTAGCAAAGGTGTCAAGTCAGTTGAAGAACAGGGTCACAGTTCCATATTTCAAAAGTTTCTTTCCAGTGCTCTACATCTGCTGCATACAAATAAAAATCCAGAAGTGTGGACTGGCTGCCAAAGTGGTCTCGTTTATCAGAAATGGAGGGCAATAAGTGAGCGAAAGTGAGAGAAGGGGGAGAGGAGAGGCCTGTGGTTTTGCAGCATCCTGTACCCGTGTGGGTGCAGTAAGGAGGGTTTTGAATGCAGGCTTTGTGCATGCTAGCGGCGTTGTGTGTGTCACTCCGGCTGGTGGAGTGAAAAACTCGGCTGAGTCACCATGGAGACCGCAGCTATAGAGATGAGTGTACAAGCAGATCGGTGGATTGCTTCACCTAGCTACTGTACACATACAATCTGCCCACTGACACCCCTGCTTACACACACTGCCCACACACACACACTCTGTCCGTCCTGCTCACCCTCCCTCTCTCAGGGTCTGACCTGTTCTGCAGGTTCAGTGAATGGTTCACAGTCAAAGAACATTCCAATTAAGCCAGAAGAGCATCAAATGTCATGTGGTGTAACCATCAAGTCAAAAGCATAGCTATAGCCTGCACAAATTCTGTAATTTTGTAGTTTAAACAGATAATTAGGGTATTGTTTTTCAAAAACATGCACTGCACATGCAAACCCATTTCAGGCCCCAAAAACACTGTTGTTGTGTAAATGAATGGGTGAAACACATAATGTTTCTGTTTTTAGTGCTGTGTTTAAAGTAATTCAGCGGACCTGTTGTTACAGCTTACAAGGTCAAATTACTGTATATTTTAAGGGACTTCGACAAACAGTTCTCTATGATATCATTTTTTGTTTTAGCCCTTTTTTCTCTGAACCACATGACATTTTTAGTTGCATCACATGGCACTAATGTCATGGACAACATTTTTTTTAAAATTATTATAATAATAATAATGAAAAAGGTTTTGTATATTTTTCTCTAGGAAATAAAAATAAGCCAAGCTACCTATTTTCTTTTCAAGATATTTAAAATCTATTTTAATAATATATGCGGTTTTCACAATAATGCATTTTGTTTTTTACTCAAATTAATCATATTTTATAAAAAGACATACAATTATAAATGAATTGCATTTAAATGTCTTGACTAAACATTTGTTTGTTTGTTTAAAAATTCAAATTCATTCAAATTCAAATTCATTTGATTTACTCAACATGCAATTCCAAATATTATTTTTATTTTTTATTCTTCTTATTATTATTTTCACATGATGGAAGTCAATGGTCTTTAAAATCTATAATTATGTGATTCACGGAAGGAAGGTCTGTGCGAGTGAGTGATGACAAATGTTTAATTTATGGGGCGAACTATCTATCTAATTAACACGTAAAAAATGAAAGTCATGTCATTGTCCAATGAGAGACCACATAAGCTTCTCCCTGATAGTCAGTTCCCAGGTGCTCCTGATTAAAGGGCCTGGCTTCCAGCATCAGACGTTTATTTGAGTGTTATTAGAGCAGCTCTCGACCTCTTGTCCTCCTCCGGTCACTCAGCTGCAGGAGTGTGAAGTCACATTCACACCTCCCCTGTCTCCAGCAGAAATCCCTGTCAAATCATTATTTTGGCCACAGGAATGTAGAATCGTTTTGTAGCATAAATTGTATTATATTTATTTTTTTTATGCAATTAAACATTATTTTCCTCCATTTCCTGATTCTGATTCATTCAAATCAAATATTTAATTCATACTTATCTATTTATATATTATTTATATATATATATTTGGCTCATGTAATGGAAGTCTTCAAAACTGATTGGTTACCAAATTTTTTTTAAACATCTTCTTTGAAAAGCAGAATTATTTTGTAGCAAAGATTGTACTGTTACTCAATTCATCATCTTTTGTATATATGTAATGAGCATTTTGCATAATAATAGCGCTATCTTGTATTATTGGCCATTTTCACAAACAGCCTTTTTTCTTTTCTTTTTTCAGCACTTTGATGGTTTTTCATTTCTTCCTAGTTTTTGCGTGTAATGCCAGTTAATGAATTCACTGCATATTTGACCACAGCTGCCATTTTTACCATACATTTTACAATTAACAATAATTCATTAGTTAATTAATCAATTAGTGTTACAGTTTTTCTCGATTGGTTTGGCTCATTTCTTGAAACCGAGATGACATTCTCAAAACCATAAGGTCATTTGGCCAAACAGTCTTACAGTTCTGCACAACATTATAGCTGTCAGGCCTGAACTGCACTGGGATCAGTGCAGTCTACTGCATAGACACAGTCAGGAACCCAATGAGTTAATCGCCGCCACCTGGAGCTCATTAGGTGAGCTTGTATTTAGGCTCAGCTCACCAGTACGAGAGTTGGCGGTGATCAAGGTAATACATCTATTACTCACCTTAAATCTCCTGGGATCAGGATCATTGTACTTTACCTGTATTCAAGTTGATGCTATCCAAGTTACTGCTGGGATCTTGTTCGTTGCTCCAACCTACCTGTAAACAACACCATCTGCAGGATTGATTCACGAGGACACAGTCATCAGGATATGAAGCACTTACCAACACCACGAGCAGCTTACCTCACAGCGCGCAGCACAGTTGGAACGCTTTACGTGAGTGAACGATTTACTTACCCTCATACTTACCTGTGAACTTTACCTGTCTTCACAGACTAATCTCACATGGTCCCTTCCGTATCTGGAAGCACCTGGAAAGAAATAGAGATTCCTATTATCTTCACGGACATTCATGGAATAAATTATAAGTGGATTGAGATTCCTCGGAGATCCAGAACTGTGTGTGCTGCGCTGCTATAGTCAAGCTATTCATCTTTTTTCTTCACAAAGACTTCATCATTTTCAATAAATATTATTATACCTACTTTGACGTCTCCTCCTCCTTCGGTACTGAGCGTTACAATAGCTCACTAGCAAAATCAAATATCTTTCACCAAACTCTTCATCCATGCTTCAAAAGCAGACTCCTTTCCCAATATAAAAGGTCAGTACAGTCAAAATAGCACAGATCCTTCTCAATTGCCTTGGCACATGTGCATTCATTTAGTGCTT
>JAUCMT010000013.1:9992642-10006314 GCA_032357475.1 Enteromius thamalakanensis
CCCATCCATGAGAGAATGGGGAAAAAAACCTTGTGAGAACCAGGCTTAGTTGGGTCCAGTTCTCCTCTGGCCGGACGTCCAGCACCTAATTTCCAGTTCAATTTTAAACACGTTGGATTGTGTAGAATGATATAGGCCTGTATAAAAGGAATACAACAAATAGGCCTAAACGAAATGTATATCCCTTAAATAATTAAAAATAAATCCAACAATTGCGCTTGAGCATCTCGTGGGAAACATTTGTTATTCGTGCTGAATAGGCTTATGGTGCAATTTAGTTTCTATTTAAATACATTAATTTTGGCTAGACTTTTATATAGACGTTATAATGAATGCCATTAGTCTATAGTGGACTTGTAACCGGCAGGGATTGTGGGTGGTGGGAGGGAATTACCCAACTGCTCCCAGGGCCTCGCAGCCATGGCTTCCCACTGCTCTGGATTTGTGTGGTTGTTCACTTCTCACTGCTGTGTGTGTGTGTGTGTGTGTGTGTGCACGGTGGATGGGTTAAATGCAGAGCACAATTTCCAAGTGCCTTGGCCAGAAGTCACTTTACTGATTCTAACAAACATAAATCAAAGTCATAATATAAAATATAACTCAAAAGTCAACAGATCTGTTTATTTGATCAATTTAAATAAAAATAGTTTCAGGTTGTTTTTGTTTTGTTGAATGTCTACTTCTGAGATCATAAAGTGTGCCCCCCCTATGAAAGTGAAATGAAGTCAGATACATTTATTTTCGTACAGTGACCTCAAACTCTTAAGCTTAAGTGACAAAAATGGTAAAAAAATATATTTAAGTCATACAATCACATATTCTAACAGAGAACCTGGTAGGCCTAGTAGTCTTTCATATAATTCTATACAACTTAAATATCCTTATTATATAGCAAATGGACTTAACGACAGAAAATTCTTACTTAGCTAACAATTTTTTTTTTAACATTCAATGCTTGAAACTTTAAGGAACATTCCATAGTGTTCATTTTGGATCGTTACTTTTGAATATTCTCTTAACATTCTGAAACAACAGGAAAAAATCAAACAAACAACTACAATTTTTCAGAAATAACCAATCATATTTTGTGCTAGAGATTTGAGAACATTATTAAAAGCATTATAAAAACTTATTTGCCCAAAAAGCAAATAAGAAAGCAGTATGAACGTTTGTAAGTAAGTAAGTGTTAGTCTATGTTTTGTTTCATTATCTCTCTCCACAGGGATTCTCATCGTTAAGAGGGAGGCTTCAAGTCATTATGGAGTTCTCACCTCAGCTAGCGCATCTTGTCACTCGTACTGCAGCCAGGGATCAGACGAAGTGGATTGGTGGGAGCTAAAGGTGGCGGTGGCTGTGTGTGGAAGGTGTTAGATCTATCAGTCTGTCTGAGGGGGAAGAAGCCTCCTCACTAGGGGTCCAGATCCCGAGTTGTTGACACCTCCACCGCAGGTCATGAGAGAGTCTCTGAGAGTTTGATTAATGACGGTGCAAGAGATGCAAGTTTTGCATTTCAACTGTTTCAGATTTTAGCTCCAAGTTTGTTAGTTGTCTTAAATTAGTGCTTATGTGAGTTTTGTTAATTATTTTCTTGTCTTATTGTTATAATATGTAACACTTAAAAAAAAAAACATTTGAAATTTACTTGAAATACATTTTAAGGACTAGTTAATAAATGACAATTTATAAACTATTTACTCACCCCGATGTAGGTGAGTTTGTTTCTTCATTGGAACAGATTCGATCTGTAACAGTAAAACACTTGCTCATCTTGCTCAAAAAACCAAGCACATGGTCCAACTTGAACACAAGACGATTTCCCACAAGCAATTTAGCTCAACAACAGTAAATAATGTATGTATTCAAAAGTTAAAAAATGTATGCATATATTATTGATTTGATGTTATGTCAGTATCATGCAAAAAAAAACTATTATTCAGTACTGAGTAACTGAAACTGAGAGACAGCAGGAGGAAGAGGTTGAGAGTTTACAGAGGTGACAAAGGCTCAGTGAGAAGTGTGGGAATGTTTGCCCTGACTGTGGCCTGAGAACACACACAGCTGAAACATACTGAGTTTATGAGGCTCTTTGTGCTATCTGCTGTCTCAAACCAGAGCCAGTGACCCGGAGACACCAAACGAGCCTTCTTTAAAAAACAAGCGAGAATCTGGGCATTTGTTCTGTATAGATTAACATATGATTTACATGCCTGCTGGTGATGAGATACTGTAGAGGAGGAGGACAATTCAACTAGTCATGACATATATCATTGTTAGTCACTGTAACATTTGCAAAAGAGTAATGTTTTGCAAAACATGAGTTAAACTGACCGATGTATACAATATACAGACCGACACACTTGCTGTTAAATTGCAAATAACTGAGACTTATTCACTGGTTATTAATGTTTGAAAAAGTTTACTGTAAATCAGTAATGGAGGGGAAAGAAGGTGAGAGGATATCATGGTCATATCAAGTTCAGTTGAATTCTAAGAGAAACTATTTTTGAATGCCATAGTACTATAAAGTAGCTCAGATCTGATCTAGCATCAGTTTTCTTAAATTCAAAAGAGTTTTTCGTTTCCTTGTTTCTGATGTGTCATCATTCACGGGAAGCAGCATTTTTATGAGAAACAGGAAGGACCGAAGGGTGGACAATAAGATCCAAGTCCAGCCTCTTCTGGTTAGAGTAACTGTATCGACAGACACACACTTACACAGAGCAGTGTGTGTGTGTGTGTGTTCAGCTGCTTCATCATTCCCAGTCTAGACAAAAATCTTTGCAAAGTCTCTCTGACCCAGATCCTAAAAATCTCTCCTAAATTCTATTAGTCCAATATCCAACATTCAAGCCCTGAAACCTGTTGTTCGTTCTTTCCATGAATATTGTGCCAAAATATTCTCCTGCTTTCTCCACATACCTCACATTTCTATTCAGGGAGGATGCAGCTGCATTCCCAAACTATTAGTCTACATTTTCGAAGCGAACAATAACAAAGTATGTCTGCTGGAGGGGGAGAGCAGAGCGTTCAGTAACACATCCGGAGGTGGGACGCTTTGGGGTTGGATAGAGCGGAGTGTCCTGTAACTGAAATTTATTATGAAGAGGAATGTCAGTAATGTGCCTCTACCTTCCCGAGCTGTTGTTGTGCATACGCCTCGCTGCATGGAAAATATGACATGTCATATGAAGTATGCAAAGCAGCTTGCTGAAACAGATTCTCATGTTTGAGAATGTGCTGGATATTACTGGTTGTGCCTGCAAAATGTCTATTAATATTCCCCACTGGTGGGAAGTTTGGGCAAAAATAACAGTGATAACTGTACGCTTATTTAGCAAGGAGGCATTTATTACTTGATCAAAAGCGAGAGTGAAGGCATGTACACCTTCGGCAGAAACCCAGCATATTAGAACTATTTCTGAAGAATAATGGGACACTAATAATGCAAAAAATTTAGCTTTGCACAGGCAAATGCATAAATTACATTTTAAAATATATTATATATATACTCTATACTCTCTCTATATATATACAGTAATAATGTTTCAAATGCAGCCTTTGTGAGCAGAAGAGGCTTCTTTCAAAAACATTAACACTAAATGAAAAATCTGCAATAATTTTTAATACTGCATTTGGCAGATCTAATGTAATATTAAAAAATTCTGTGCACTTTATTTATGTTTTTTAAGTAGAATTTAGCTTGCCAATAATTGCATAACTCTGGATTATTTCACTTGCTCTTATTCTTGAGATGCTAATATGACATTTTCGTTCAGTTTTCTTGCGATAGTGACCTCATGATAAATATGACTTCTGCAATATTTTTTTAAGTAGGCTATCGAGATAAAGCAGTCCAAATCCAGCAGCCCAGAGCAACTTATCGAGATGATGATTCACATGCTTTCAATAGTGAAAGGGCAAACGAGTAATCTCCCTGGTTTCCCTCGCAGGAGCAGAGAACTCACTAAAGGTTAGACCGCAAAATATCCATCACACACACACACACACACACACGTAGGTTGCAGTGTGGGAGGGGGTGCACATGGGTACGAGACACTGTGATGCAGACATGAGAAAATGAAAGTGTGAGGACAGATCACTCCTCCTTCAGATGAGAAAGATGACAAGAAAACTTGCAAAATGAAAAGCACTTTTTCAAGTTAAAATGAAATCATAACTGATTCACTTTCTTAATACACGTTCTAGATCTTCCTGCACATAAGTCATCAGTGAATGCAGCATTTAATGCATCAGTGTTTTGTTTTGTGTCATGTCTATTATTTTATTTCAAAATATATACATGATTTATTTGTTTAAACTTATTAATTGCTAAATTGTTGTAAAAAGGTGTTGTGATTTCTTCTATGATAAGCATGTTTTTCATTTCTTCTTCAGAAATGGAAAATGCTGATATTAAAATGAAGGGGCCAATCCAATATTCACATATCATTATATCATAGCGAGGGCCCATGTTGGCCCCTAAAACTAGTAGTTAATATTTAATATTTTTACTGTGAAAATATCATTTTATGTTATTTATTTATTTATTTATTTATTATTTATTTATTATTTTTTATATTTTAGGATTTGCTTTTTGCATGTTGGTTACACCATATTACGTCTTCAAGTAAAATATTTCTTGTAGGCCTACATTTTTTCCAAAACCTTAAATACACTTTACATAACATTTCTAATAACTTGGCACATGCGTTTAAACTATATTTTTAGTATTTTTCTATTCTTCATTATTGTGACTCTCACATGTCATTGACCTGAAAGTGATAGTTCCTCCAAAAATGAACATTAACCCTCAGGTTATTCCGAACCTGTATGATTTTCTTTTTCTGAAAGATTAAAAAAAGTTTGTTCATACTATGGAAGTCAATGGGGACCATAAATTGTTTGGTTACCAACATTTTTCAAGGAAGAAACAAACTCCAGTTTTCTGTACAACCTTGGCTGACTTCATCCACAGACTCCATGTCCTCAAAAGTGTGTGATGTTGACAAGGTGCCCTATTTTCTCCATCAAAAATGTGGAGAAATGTGCTCAAAAGGCCAGTAGTTTCCCACAAGCAACTTAAAAACACATTCCACCCTTCATATTTTTCTCCCATTTCAGTAGGAAATGTCACAACAGGCCGGTAAAATACCAACCTCATATTGTCTTTTTGACATGTTTGTGTCCTGCTCAGTACTGTGGGAAAGATACCTACATAATACATACATATAAGCTGCTGTTTATTGTGGTCTCTGTCTGGCTGAACTAGAGCAATACACCTCACTGCAGGTGACAGATGCCTTTTTGAGGGGAAAGCACCACATGAGGCAACCATTCTGCAATCTACCATGTGCACAGAAAAACATCCCCAGCAAATCAACCCTGGCATTTCTCCAAATTGTACACAAGTCCCCTCCCACCCCTTTAGCCCTGCTGGACGGTTTGTTTTTGAGAAGCCCACACGTGATCAGCTGGGAGGGTGGTCTCTCTATTTGACCGCTGAAAACAGGAACAACTTCCCAGCTCAGCTGCAACTCCATCAAAACAAGTTCAACATCATCAAAACATGATCTCATTTTGCTGTGCCTTTCAGAGAAGAGGCGAAGGGAGGCAGTGGGACAACATGGTTGTTGTTTTACAGTGTGTTTTTGTCCTTGCGCTGTTTCTCAACACAGGCTAGAAAATGCCTAAGTAAAAAGAAACGAGGAATGCTGAGTCACAGAGAAACGGGAGAAACAATGACAATGCAAAACCTCGCTCTCTTCCAGCGTGGAACTAACTGGCTGGAACAGATTAAAATGGCGATCAATGGACACAAGTCAAAAATCAGTGACGTGAATAAAATCTTTTTTTTAGTGCAATGAATTAGTTTACTAATGCTTACAGCAGTACTTGTATGTTTTTTTTTTGCATTGAAGATTTTAAATTTATTTTAAATATAATACTCAATTCAGTCTGTGCCCAGTTATTTTCTGTCTGTAACAAAACTCATCTACTAACAGTGCTGTTTTATCAGATTTGCCAGATACATCAGTATGCTGGGAATCTAGACAGTAGTCAGCCGTCTGGCCGCCCAGGCCCGCCGGTTTCCTGCAGAAGCTCCTTGACGAGATCCTGAAAATCTCAGACCGTTTTGATGAGTCAAAGTCTGCTGGCGACCTGATGTAACAGCAGTGGAATTTACCTCAGCCACCCCTGGCCGTCTGCCCTGCTCAGCAGACTAAACAACAGAGGACAGACGCGGGAACAGCCGCAAACCTGGTCTTGTATCGCCACCTGCTGTTCGGTAACGGTAATGCAATGTGCTGGATGCATCATAAACGCTTTTACTCAAGATGCTGTCAGGGAATTGTCTAATGAACCAGTTTGTCTAAAAAGAATGTCTAACCATCTACATTTAATACGGCTTAGTTCACACAAAGTGCGTTTTTCTTTCTCTTTGACGCACATTATTATTATATAGCTTGGGTTGAACAAATAGTTTTTGCTTGGATGGAACAGAAATTAATTATGCTAATTATGTCTCTAGGACTAACATCCTGTGGTAACTAGGAATTTTACAAGCTTCAAGCTGGACATAACCCTTAAATGATCTGATATGACTGAACACCTGAGAAAAGATGATGTTAATCCTCTTTGAGGACCTCAAAGGATGCCCCCAAATCTGTGGTTTAAAGTGAATTTATAACAACTAATAACCTCATTGTGCCTTACAACGCTTCTCAGCTGTTATAAATTCACTGTAAACTTTGGCTTCTTGGTGCTTCTTGCTTTTTTTCATATTTTTAATAACATTTTACAACATTTATCCTTTTTAGCATTTGAAGAAACGCAAACAGAGCAGTGGAATGGGAAAAAACGCAGAAGGTCTAGCAACATGCTTAGCCACATTTTAAAATTGCACTTTTTGGCAAAAGCTGTGAAACATGAGCACATCAGCACTTTTACATCAAAACATTCAAAATGCCTAAAACAGCTCTATAAAGTTTTACCCACAAAGTGCTATTTTTGTTAGTTTACTCACTCTCATGTCATTACAATCATTTAACCTTCCTGATCTAGTCATTTATTTGAGCTGCATCTGTTCCATGCTATAATTACAACAGAATTATATTGATTGACTCCACAGTTTAAAACAAGCAGCAATATAGTTTACGGTAATACACCTACAATGCAAATCGCAGGTGTATTGCTGTAAACATGATTGCTGCTTTTTGTCCATGAAAAGATCAACAGAATTTTACAGATATTGTCAATAACACGGACCTGTAGCCTACTGAACTGAACCAGTAAGTGCAATACAGAGGACACATGCTGCAGAGCATCTGGTTTGAGTCTCACACCGCAGGGAAAGCTGAGCTGGTGCAGACTGGTACACAGAGTCTGTACAGTAATTCCTGTTTTTTTCTGCCTGCGCTAAAAACAGTCAGGGAACATGTTTCAGCAACAAAGTGTGGGAGGTGGTACAGAGTACAAACTGTAGATGCAATGCTGTTCTGGAATTCTCCTGAGTTTCCCGGACCATCTGACAAACATTACAGACCGTAAGCAGATCTCTGTGTCTCAGCCAATCACAGTGCCAGAGCTACTGCGCACAGCCAATAAAAAGATGTTGTGTTGTACACAGTGTGCTGCTGGTGTGTGAATGAAACATAGATCAATATTTAGTGTGGGTGTGTATGTTTGTGCAGTGACAGAGATGTCCCTGGATCTTGTGTGTGTAGCTTTTTACATATCAGAGGAGAGCTTTTGTTTATATTTGTTTGGGACACTTTTTTGAGCCAGTATTTGAGTTTAGTGATGCTTTTCTTCTGTTTTCTTGCTGTTTTTCTTTTTTAATAAATCTGCAAAAATGTCAACAATTAGTGTTTTTCGGTTAGTCGGTGCTGATTTTAGCAAATGGCTGCAATAAAACAAAGAGTGAAAAATTTAAGGGGAACTGAATACTTTCCGTACCCACGGTATATCATAACAATATACATTTGGCTGAGATACAACTATTTGAAAATCTGGAATCTGAGGGTGCAAATTAAAAAAAAAGAAAATGCATATTTTTTTATATATTTACAGTAAAAACTTTTCAAAATATAAAATAGCCACGGGAAGCTTATGCAATGACACATTAATCCTACATGTAAAGGCACTCATTTGTGAAATGAACCAGTGGAATCATGCTCGTTGCAGAAACGTTTTTTTCCAGGTGGGCCCCCCTGTGGTCTCAGCGTCTGACGATTGTTTGGCCACAATCAGTAGATGTCTGAGAGGTGGGGAGCACACAGCAGCCATAGAGGGGTTTCCTGCATCCAGACGAGGTTAATGTTTTGTGGAAAAAGAACGATAGTTCAAAAGATTTTCCAGGCTGGGCTGAACTTTCCAGATTGATTTTTGAGTGCATCAGTCAGTTGGACGCAGTCATGTGGCTATTGTTGTCTGGCCCCTCAGTGAAAACAGTTCAAATAATACACAGCTGTTACTGATAACAGGAGATACTAATAAATTAATGAATCATTAAAAAAAAAAAAAACATAAAAACATTTCTATTAAAACTACCCAAAAAACTAAAAATAACAACTAATAATGTGCTCTAGGATGTTTGGCTAAATTTGAAAACTATCATTTGAAATATAAAATATTCAAAAACTGCAATTGCCTTAATAAACAAATTAAATTTGAATTAGATTATCAGTACATCATATCATTCAAGAGACAACGTGCTTACTTTAATCAGAAACACGTGTACTTTAAATGAGTTTACAATACTACAAAATATTGCAACACATGTTTCAGACTTTAATTTTGAACATATATAAACATCAAATAGCTTCCATAATCCAGCCCATAAAACAAATTAATTAGCACATGATGGTCTCAGATATTTCAGACCTCACTGCTGCAAGTTTTTTCAGTGTTATAATAAACCTAACAGGATAATCCTCCAGAAAACAGGCTTGTATGTAGTACAGGATCATAAAACTGCACCTTAACATGTTCGCTTGAGCACATTTTCCATTGTGGGCTGGATACAGCTATAAATGTGTGCAACATCAACAAGAAACATCTTGTGAGATTTAAACGTGACAGTAAAAACATGCTTTGTGATACATGGGCCAAAAGCAATCATTCACTCAAGACAGGAAGTGAAGTTTTATCAGCCGCTCCTGTGACGTCAACAGAGATCTCCAGGGAAAAGGAAAAACACATCACTAATGACTAGCGGTCAATGCTGCTCTCTTCCCTCTGCAGAACCGATTCAATGGTGTGAAAATATTAAATGCATGGGTGTTTAAAACAGTGTTTATGGACTAAATACTGTATGTATTTCGCATCAAGCTCAGGTATAAAGTGCTCAGACAGCGCAGACAGGTCGTGTCTTTATTGTCACGTGATCATAGGCCTCTAACTCAATGAGAAGTAGGTCACAGGATTACAGACACGTCTCAGCCAGAGGCATCTGGAACAAACAGGCCAAATACACTGCCAATGCAACAGACGTGTTTACAACCAAAACACTATAGACTGCACAAATTCAACAATAAGGCTGAGATGTTTTGACAATGATCCAACACTCCCCCACTTTTCTACATCACAGAGTGGGTTTATTTCCAACTCTGCCCAAATGTTTGTGCAAAGAAAGAAAGTGGAGCTATTATTCTCACTGTAGTGTTGCTGCAGGCGCCATGTTCAGGAGACACTGTGTTTGGTTGTGAATGTTAAACTACTTTGTGCTTTCAAAACATGACAGAAGTAGAAATCAGTGGTCAAATTGCATTCACACCCCAATATTAGAGTTTGTTTAGTGCTTTCACGCAAAACGGACTTCTAAAACTTTCATGTCTTAGCGTTTGGTGCTACATTTCCATCACGCGCTTGAGGTATAGTATTCAGCCAATCACAACACACTGGATAGTTTGCCAATCAGAGCAGTTTTATTAGAATGATGAGCTTTGTTAAATGACCTGTTTTAGATGACAAGGCTTAAAAGAGAAACAATAATGTACAGGACATCAAAAATAATGTGTTTAAAACTTTAAAAGAATTACACCAAATACAACAGAAAAAAAATCTGTTTTTAGTAACATCACATGACTGATTTACTGTAATGTCAAGTCCACATCATCACTTCATGTCTCTTTTCATGTAAACGTTGCATGTAACATCATTACATGTTTTTCTAAAGTGTTTTACTCTCTTTGCATAGCCCCCAAGGCTAGCTTTGCTCATATGACGTGATCTTTGCGTCAAGGACTGGATGAGCACGGACTAAACAGACAAGCTGCTGCTCACAGTCTTTGGTTTGTCAGTGTCACGCATCTGGACAGCATGTTCTCCATCAGCCAATTAGTGCAAACTACTTCTTTGCAGATGTTTCCTTATAATCAGTACTGTGGTCATGAAACACAGTCCGTTGTGTAAGTAAACTTTGGAAGAAACAAAGAATGAGTGGTGAGAAGTAATGAAAAGTTACAGCTACATTAAAAAGCAGAACGAAAGATTCAATACATAACAAAAACATTGTTATGTAAAAAGGGGTACAGTGCAGTGCAGCACAACTTACTTATTTTAGGCACAAAAAACTGAATTAGAACCAAGTAATTTAAACCTGACAAAATGTAAGAAGAAAAATGCTGAAAAAACAATTTGCCTGCATGAACTTATGTTAAACTTCTATACAAAAGATGAACTAGCATGTGCTCCAAACTGAGACCTAACTCAGTTACAGACAGGGGGAATCTCCTGGCTAACCACAAATCTGGTTTACGAAGTGGGTTCAGTCAATAAAAGTGTGCAGAGACTAATGGAGTCGGTGGATCTATGATCGTCCTCGCGGCATAGCATCAAGAAAAAAACATAATGAGGGTCACCTGTGGTTTAGGGGCCTTAAAATGCAAGCTTTAGAAAAAGGATTTACAAATTTTGAAAACAATGCTGTTAACACCTCTGTGTAAATAAAGAAAAAGTGAGTTTTTACAAACGGTGACTGAATGCACATCCACATCACATGCTCATTTTAATAAGTGCACATGTGACCCTGCACCACAAAACCAGGCAGAACGCTAACAAAATAAATATTTCCTTTGATGTGTGTTTTGTTAGGATAGGACAATATTTGGTCGAGCTATACCAATTTGAAAAATCTGGAATCTGAGGGTTCAAAAAAAACATTTTAAACATGATCTTTCCCTAATATCCTAATAAATAATTTTGATCCATACAATGTATATTTGGCTATTGCTACACCAGTGCTTCCTAAGGTTTTGTGGTCGAGGGGTAACATATGGGCATGTAGTGGTGTTTTAACATCTCCAACTATTGGCCTAGCATAGATACATAATAGTGCATTTTAGTTGTTTTTGCTAAAACGTGTAAATGTACGGTGGCCGAGAGAGCTCAACGCGCTGCAACTTTAAAATAACGCATGCAAACAGAAAAACGTCTGCAACTTTAAAATAACGCATGCAAACAGAAAAAAACATCTTCATCAATTTGACAACACAGGCGTTGCAAACACACGAACCACAACGGAAATGTTTCAGGGGGACCTCAAAAAGTGACGAACCCATCTGGGACCTGATTATTTGTTCAGTGGCTTTTGGTCAGAGCAGAGGTGTTGTCACTGAACTAAAAGGTGAGTTTTTTTGTTTATTTTAACAACATGATCATACTATTCATTGGTATTTTGGATAATATTAGACTAATCTGACGAGTCACACACTGAAACATTTCCGTTGTGGTTCATGTGTTTGCAGCGTTCGTGTGTTTGCAACGCCTGTGTTGTCAAATTGATGAAGATGTTTTTTAAGTTGCAGCCGTTTTTTTCAGTTTGAATGCGTTATTTTAAAGTTGCAGCCATTTGTTTCTGGGATTTTGACTGCACTGTCATGTGTCCGCATTCAAAAATGCGTAGTAAATACTTTTGGTTTTATCACATTATTTTCACACAAACGTTATTTTGTTTCAAAATTGTTGTCAAAATCAAGAAATAAATTTGAATTAAAATTTCTCCGCTCTTTAGAATCCTTTGTTTATGTCAGTCAACCACTGTATTCAGTACCTTCATACATGCCAGCACTGTAAGTAACTGAAACTGTTTCTCTCTCTGTCACCTATTATATTTCAAACAACCACAGACAGTGCCATCTTGTGTCTTATTTATTAACTGCAGTGAAAATGACCTCAGAGTGCATGTAGATGGCAGTTGCATCACCTGGTCAAAATCAATCCCTGCTGGTAGATGGTGTAAACACAGCAGAGGCCAAAACGTCCATTTCTGATTCTGGAATAAAAAATAAATGTGCTTTTTGGTTGAGGTCTTACAAAAAGGACAATGTTGCTAGTGAAGGGCTTTGGGTACTGTGCACGTTCATCAGCTAGGATGACACTGACCAGCATAAGCCAGAACTGTGCAGCACATGTGAGTGCTGAGCCTGAGGCTGCTCATTCAGACCTGGAGTGAACTAGAGGTTTAATCCATTTACAGGCTCAGAGATCTGCTGTGTCACGCTGACACGTAGCCTGTGCACAAGGGATCAACACGTACATAAACAGGGATTTTCTTCTAGTGTTCCTCTTAGGATCCATGCTACATGGTCACGTCGCTCCTTAGAGGACCTTGAGTTTGAACTTAATTAAAAAAATTTTTCACTTGCAGATTTATTATAATTTTTAAAAAATCATTTTAATCGCCATTAATTTTTATATTAAAGTTGCTACTTTTTTGAAACCTTGAGTGAATGTATTATTATAATGTCTAGTTTTGTTCAGTTCAGTGAATTTTGCAGCAAAAGCTACAATCCTTTACTGCACTGTTATTGCAGCATCAACATTAAGACTTTGTTCAAGGGCTCATAAATCAGGTTAACCAGGGTGAAATGCGAGTTCAGTCTAGAACACTAGCTTCATAATTTTAGAGGACGTCTTGCCACCTTGTGGTGACTGAGAGAATAAACTCCAGCACCATGAAACGTATTTTTCAGTTTAAAATGTTATGTTAAATTAGTCTAAAATACGTAGTTTTATACAGAATTTACAATTCATTAACTATTGTGTTTCATGTCAATTACTGGATCAGATATCCCATATTTATGCCCATTTTTCTTTGTCTGTAAATTTTCTTTTAGCCTGTTTAAATATTGTTGCTATTGTGTTACAGAGAGAAAATAAATACTCATAGTGAAAGTAATTTTCGATTTAATCAGAACTTGTAATATGTTATTGTGCAAAATTAATACAATTTCTGTGAACAATGAAGAACAATGAAAGGAAGTTTTACAGTTTTTTTACAATCTAATTTTTCAAAACTCTGGATGCATAATTCACAACCAATGATCAAAATGCACATTTCAAATGCTTACAATACATATAAGTCAAAGACCAAAGTAGCAGTCCCCTCTTTCGAATTCTCAACTATTCTCGACGACTGGCTAATCTTAGCACATTAGAGAGACCAGTTGTGCAAGCACAGGGACTTGGTGCTCAGACACCTCAGCCATCTGGGGCTTCGGGTCAGCTGGGAAAAGAACAAGCTCTCCCCTGTGCAGAGTATTTCTTTTATCTCTCTTTTCAGAGTATCTCTGTGCAGAGTAAAGACTGCTTTATAAGTAATCTTCCTGATTTATCTCAATTCTTCAGCACGTCTAATAGCGTAGAAAATCTTGATGATGCAACAGAAACC
>JAUCMT010000013.1:10006447-10023071 GCA_032357475.1 Enteromius thamalakanensis
TTCCTTGCCGCTGTCGCCTCTGGCTTGCTTAGTTGGGGTCACCTGATTCCAGTGATCATCGTCGTCTTGACTACAGATACCGTCTCTGCTTTGATAATCAAAAGTTTAATTTCGTCATTTTACATTCCCATCAACCTATTTTGCCTACTATTCTCCTTCGTCCAGCATCCTCTCTCATTGCATTTTTGGGCGCTCAAGTTTGGCTGCTGTCCTTTCAAGCTATTTTGGGGGGCAGACGGTGAACAAGCCGAACGCCGAACTCTTGCCCACGCTAGGGCTCGGTACATTAGGGTTCAGAGTTCGCCGCTCTTCCGGCTCGCTCCCCAGACAGCACGCCAAATTTGCTTATTCATTATGAGGAAAGCGTAACTCTTGAAAAGTATAACTTGAGGTTGTGTGTTTTAGCACAATTATGACATTGTTTTAGAATGTTGCTACCATGTTGTTGTTAGCATTAATTGCTTTTGCAGAAGCTTTGATACAAAGCTTGTTTTAGCATGTGTGTTAACATGTTTTAACATTTCGTTAACATTATTGTTTTGACAACTACGCTATATAGCAAACTGATTGTTCGCTATGTGCAAATGATCTTAACGCCCAGTTCTAAACAGCTACATGTGGACAGACATTAAGTTATAAACATAATCACCTTAAATTTCTGTTAAGCGTTAAAACAATGTGCATCTATAGAAAAAAAAATAATGTGATTGGCTGTACTGTAAAAAGACCATTACGGTCGCTATCGACCTAACCAGGAAAATTCTGCAAATACAAACTCTACCTTGTTTACCATGTAAACAGCACGCAGTACTGTTAGCAGATGTAATATTAGCCTATATTTGATATTTGCATTATAAAGCTGTCACTTTATTTTTCTGACGTAATGGCAGGCTTTTGTTGTACCAGTGCAAACAATTCTAAAAGAATTGAGCAATCATTCATTCTGACGGTGGACTGAGACCACTCCTTCTGCCACACGTCCACATCCTGCTGTTCAGGATCTGCTCTGTGTTTGTGCTGGGAGCTCAGCTGTGCTTTAGACCTGTGTGCTTTATTTTTATTTCAGTTACACTAAAATGAACTTCTCTCTTATTCTTCTACTAATTTGTGTGGCAGCATCAGAAGGTAAGACCTTATAATTCCTATAA
This sequence comes from Enteromius thamalakanensis, assembly GCA_032357475.1. NCBI lineage: Eukaryota > Metazoa > Chordata > Actinopteri > Cypriniformes > Cyprinidae > Enteromius > Enteromius thamalakanensis. Next base: position 10,007,596 of record JAUCMT010000013.1, read on the forward strand.
TGCTTATCGTTTTCAAAAGTTAGAACTTGTTTTTTTTTAATTGAAAGTATGCAGAATTTAATATGCAAATTAAATGCTTGATATGTAAATGTCATGTTGCAATATTCAAATGTAAGTCTTGTAGATTACCATTTCTAAAAATAAATCTTTGAAGTCCACTAAAGAATATTTTATTATTAAATATCATGTTGTTGTTGTTGTTTTTGTTGTTGTTATTATTATTATTATTATTCTACAATCAATATAAATGTTACTTGTGAATAAAATTTAATCAGTTGAACATGGTTTAAAAGTGGAACGTGTAGACTTATGGAGTTGTGGAGTTATGTTAAAACTGTATAGTATGTAACTATGTATATGCAATTAATATACATAAATCCTCATCATGGGCAACTTCTTTCCTTTTTTAAAGTCGACATAAATATAGAAAAATATTTTTTTTCTGTATTTTCTGGTGTTATTTACAAAAGTATGTACACAGCTCTCTAAAATACTTGTTTCTGGTTGGTCAATCATAACGTTATCTTAATTAAGCACTACAAGAAAGGTGTATAAGTGACTAATTTCCAAAATATGTGTCATGTTTCACTCTCTTACATCACTCTCTTTCAACGCACATAATAAAATAAAATACAAATATTCAAACTACAATTAGTAAATAGAAACACTTTATATAAGGAATTGTTCACAAAAGCATTATATAGTCACAGATGTTGTTTTTTCTGTGGAACAATAAAAAACACCATAAACTGACTGTAACGCTACAGTCCTGAAGCCATATGATATCTTTATTTTTTAAACAATCAAATATTTGCTACTTGGCCCCATTGCATAAACGTACCTTGGTGCACTTTTCGAGTCACTCCGATGTTACATATGGGAACTCGGATGAGAGACCAATCACCTTCGAGTATTAAGAAAAGGCCACTGAATATTGGCGTGTACTTGATCACATCCAGGCAGTAAAAGAACAAATTCTCACAGTTGGAGAGGCGTTCTTTGGGACGTCGATCCGACTGTGCGCTTCTGGGTGTGGGAGTTTCCTCACCTCTTCAGACGGACATGAGCGCTGCCTCACGTGTCTGGGCAGGGAACACTCTGAGGCAGTGTTTGTGGATGGCCTAATGGTCGTGGCCTTTTCCACGGGTCTGTTCCCATATGTAACATCCCATTCCTATATGTTCCCTGAAGGAGGGAATTGAGACGTTACATTCCCTTTGCCACGACCCTGGGTCGCGCTGATGCCAGCTCCTCAGCGAAAACCTGCAAGTTCACTACATCCGTGCCTTCTTGTACTCACGTAGTGACGGGGTGCACCTAGATGTAATCAAGTGCACGCCAATATGCATTAGCCTTTTCTTAATACTCAAAGGCGATTTTTCTCTCATCCGGGTTCCCATATGTAACGTCTCCGTTCCCTCCTTCAGGGAACGTGGGTTACCTTCATAACCTTAGACATTTCCAAAAAATTAACACTAGAAGCAGTAAAACTCTGACACCTTCTATCTATTTTCACACAAATTTACAGGTATTTAGATTAATAAAGCATAATCTTCGCACAATAACTTGATAAATATTGTGTCAATTCAAAACAATACTAATATTAACTACGATTTGACAAAACTGTTCAAATCTGTGTAAAAGAAAGTTAAAATTACATGTTTGCATCAACAAATGTGTTGTTATGTCAGTTTGGATTTGTTAACATTAGGGTTAGATTTGGGGTAGGGCATATTTCCAACATGACAGAGCATTTACTTGTAGCAACAGTCCACAGATACTTAAACTGCCACAATATGTACCTATATTAATGTAATAAAAACATGTCAGGGTTCATGTATCGTGTTTTCGCGCTGCTCAGTGGACATTTCTCTATGAAAATGTGTGCTGTCAGGTACGGTAAAACAGTGTTGCATAAAAAGTGCACAGAGGTACATATTTTTATGGGAACAGGTTAAACATTTTTTATCCAGATTACAGACATTTTTATAGAGCTTGACAGACATGGTCACTGTGAACTGTCGTTGCGCTGTATGTCATTGTATAGAGACTTTTTTTTTCAACCTGAGGGTTGTAGAGGAGGACTACAAAATTATTTCAGAGCAAGCCATTCCTTTGACTGCTCTGAATATAGCTAATTGATTTTTTTTTACCCGTCTACAGATGCTTCAGTCAATATATCAGAGACACAGCAGACTAACAATTCAACAGTCCAGCCCCTCGACATCACAAACCCTGGAGAAACTTTACAGACTACAACACAGCAAATCATAATTCAAGAAACAACACAAACGGATGTCACAAACAACACAGAGACAACCACTTCACAGTCTACCTGGCTGCCCCAGACAACTGAACTCAAAATAATTGCCACTGTCGACTCTAGTGAAACATTTCCAGCAGAAGCAAACAGCACAGCCTATATCACATGTACAAGATTAAACAAATCACTAGACTGTCATTACTGGATTCAAATGCACATTTTTTTAGATTTAAGTAAGAGATTTTTTGATTTATAATTTCATGTGTATTATTTGTTTCTGTCTTGTACAGATCTGGGAGACAGAGGAGGACAAGATGTGGAAACGAATCCAGGGCTGGTGGCAGTGCTGTGTATTTTCTGCATTGTGGTGGCTGTAGTTGTTGTGGTTGTGATAGTGAAGGCTGCTCGCTCCAGGAGGCCACAGTTTGAGAGGCTTGACGATGTACCATTGGTAAGGCTTAGATTTCCAGTAGAGGTTCTGGATTATAATCATAGTTCTACTTATAGATATATAGATATATATACTTATATATATATATTAAAAGTTATAGATTTATATATAGAGATTGAAAGTTTACAATCCCCCCCCTTCATATTCTGCAAAATGTGATTTATAATAAGAGCCATACAAAATTTACTGAATGTTATTGTTTATTTATTACGGACCTTTAGGCTAAATCTGTAATTTTATATTTCATAATTTGCGGTCAGTAAGATTTTATTTTTTAAAAGAAGGCTCTATGCTTACCAGAATGGAAATATGAATGAGCATCTGGATTGCAAACTCTACGGGCCAATTACTTGTACTTAAAAATGAAATGTACTATGATTGTTTTTCTTTCTTTAGGGCAAAGTAAATGAGGATGCACCATTCGCCCGCTACCCTCCAAAATAAACGGCAGTATCTGCCTCTGGTCTTCAACTTGTTTATTATTATTATTATTATGGAAATGTGCCTGTTTAGAACACAAATGTGCAATACCTAGTCAATTAGTTAGAGAATAAATGTTAATGTTGTGCTTAATTCGCAGCCCAATACCCCCTCCCTCATCCCTATAGCACAATAGCACAAACAGTGACAAATCTATAGTCGAATGAGGAATGTAAATGTACATAAGGATAAACGAACCGGAGGCCATATTTGTCATGATTTGCTCTGTCAATATTATTTGGAGACTATGATGGGGTTGTGCCATTTTCATCTTGTCCTCTAGATGGCGACAAAATTATTATCGTTTTAATGTAATGTACTTAAATGTGGTCATAAAGACCAGTGGATTTTTGTTTTGTTTTTGCTTACAATACCAAATACCTTTCAGTGTAAGTATTGGCCTGGAGACAATTCTACAAATTGTACTGTAAACAAACCTAAATTATACAATTGGCTAATGGATAGGGAGTTGGACTTATAACCCAAAGGTGTGGGAACAAGGTCCAGCTGGGATTGTTGGTGGGGGAGCGAATAACCAGAGCTCTCTCCATCTTCAATACCACGACTGAGGTGAGACCCTTGGGCAAGGCACCGTTCCCCCAACTGTTCCCCGGGTGCTGCAGCAATGGCTGCCCACTGCTCCGTGTGTGTGTTCATGGTGTGTGTGCGCCTGGTTGTTTACCTCTCACTGCTGTGTGTGTGCACTTGGATGGGTTAAACGAAGAGCACTAATTCCTAGTATAGTATACCTGACCACGTGTCATGTCCTTTCCTTCCTTTCCTTACCAAATTTCACATTTTTATTTTATAAGGGTATTATATGTTTGTATATGTATCTGATGTGTATATATATATATATATAGTATATGGGTCAAATACATAAAGATTGTTGTACGTTGTAATTTTGTAAAATTTACAAAATTTCCTTTGAGAATAAAATGTCAATTTGGTTGAAATAATTTTTCCAGTGTTGAAGAAAGCTACTTTTAAAACATTGTGTTACTCCCTAACAAATTACCTACTTACGTTACTTTTTATGAACAGTAATGCATTACATAACTTTTTGGGTTACTTTTTAAATATGAGCAGTTTGATTGTTTGCTTTTTAAATAATACGTTTTATTTATAGCAAATGTAAAAGTCCTTTCACACCCAAAAAACATGTCAGGAGTCAGAAGACTTGTCAGTCAATAAATAAGAAAACAAAGTAACTGGTGTTACTTTTTTGAAAAAGTAACTCAGTTATATTATTCTAAAATTAAAAAGTAATGCATTACTTTACTAGTTACCTGGAAAAAGTAATATTATTGTATAACTCGGGTTACTCGTAATGTATTACCCCCAACACTGAATTTTACATTGTCATTCAACACAATGTTTATGTAAAATTGAAAAAAAAAACATGCTTATTCTGACTTAAACATATTAAAATGAATGTTTAAAATGAGTTAAAAAAATGGGTAAAACCAATGGGTAAAACCTAGAAACCTAAATAAAAAAAGTAAAGTATTTTGGGTGAAAGTAATAATTTTTTTAATGTTTTATAAATAGATTTTTGTTGTAAATATGCCTGATAAGATTGTTTCACTGAATGATATTTTAGTGGGTACATTTAGTAAATCAGGGAAAATGTGTTATATTTATGTTTTGCTGAGAAAACCAAAACGCTTATTAGCTTATTTATTTACATGTGGTTTAAAATGGCATATTTTCTATAGTAACAACTGCAAAATATAGGGGAAAATGTATGGTTTGTGGCACAGCATGGTATCTCATTTGAAGTAGCCTGCTGTTTGGGACAGCATGCTCTCACTGTTTACATCAAGACTTTCTACCATGTGACTGGATCAGCGTCACAGAAATCAGTGTGTGGTTCAGAGTTTGAAGTCTGAAACCTTTCACCTTAAATATATGCTTAAGTATGTGAGCAAGACCGCAGAACAGACACACCTGTACGACACTCCCCTACTGCACAGGAACTCACACGTAAGGCCTTTTCTTCTTTCTTTCTTCTATTGGTGCATTTACAGACATTGTATTCCCAGACGTTTTCACACTATATTTAACATATTATTACCAAGCTCAGGGTCTTAGTGAAATATTTCATCTCAATAGCTCAATGATACCTTAAGTTTATGATACTACTTAAAACTATTTGTTTAGATCAAGACTCAAGGGTCCACTTGTAAAATATTTTATATGTTTGAAAGAGACTTGTTTTCTTCTGTTTTTAAAGCTCACAATTTAACTAAATGTTATAACCTGTGGTCTTTGATCTGTGAAAGTTGGTTTAGTCTTTAAAATTTTTACTGGTTTAAAAAAAAACAAGGTACCGAGAAAAAAAAAATGTAAATAATAATAAAAAATTTTTTAAACAAAATACAAAAAAACTATTCATTTTCGTTCAGTTTTCTTTTGAGCGTTGCCGTGTGCAAAAACTGATCTAAGTCTAATAAACTCAGAGCAGTCAAACAATGAATTGTTATTGCCCAATGTTCGTCACCATTGCATTTTAATGAATTTAATGTTTGGTATGAATGTTGACTACTTGCATAGTGTATACTGTGTAGTATTATATTATCAATATTATATACTGAAACATCAGGCTTTACTTGTTGATAAATGTTTCAGTATATGCTACATTATTATGGCATGTCCTCATCATGTTACTTCAAGGAAGCCCTGCGATCTGCACTCCTATTCATCTTAATAATACAGGAACACAAAGCATTCTGAGCCACTGATTACACAGTTCACAATTAACACTTATGACTATTAGTCAAACAGCATTATACAAATAATGTAAAGATGTAAGATGTTTATTAGTAATTTTCCTTTGCCACCAGGAAGTGGCACAAAAACCTTTTTAGTGTTTAGCAGATACGAAAAAATAATATATATATATATATATATATATATATATATATACTGTATATATGTGTGTGTGTGTGTGTGTGTATATATACTATTTTAGTCTTTTTCAAAATGTAAAATCATTTTTGTGTAAAAAACACAAACACGCTAAAACACACGTTTAATACATGACCATGGCAGGTTTGTATTAGGTTTCTAAGCACTTGCAGTGTTGTTGTTTTTTATAATGTTGTTTGAAGTACATTCTGTGGCCGTTCAAAATTCCAAAACCATTTGAGTGTTGCTAAAGATTAATGCTCTATCATGTTGGAAATATCCTTTACACCAGTGGTTTCACCTGTGGGCCGCGGCCATTGCAGGGGGCCCGCCAATTATTATTAATAGAAATTTTAATATTGTTAATATAATAAAAAAATGTCTAGTTTGCTGATCCGTTAGGTATATTTTCTGTTTATTCAATACATCACCAGTTTATTCAATAAAGACAATTAACAGCTTTGTTTCTGAGTACTTCTGAGCCGCGGAAACATTTGTGTTTGGCTGTGTGGGCCGTGAGTTAAAAAAGGTTGGGAACCACTGCTCTACACTAAACCTAAACCTCTCCGATAATGTTGACAAATGCAAAAATAATGTAAAAACATATTCGCGGATGCAGCCATGCTATTTCAACTTTCAAATACTGATTTGAGCTGTTTTGTTGAACCGTTTTACACGGAAATTAAAACCAAAGCTTTTCACCACCTATGCAGCACCATAAACGTGAGCTATCGAGTACACCTGAATTTGAAAACTCATATATTAACATGTGTTTTGATCCTCCGGATCATCAGAGGGAGATCTCACCAGAGTATGATCCTTTTGGACTCCAAATGCCATCATGCCTCTAACCTGGAACTGAGCACACACCTGCACATCATTCTCCACACCCACACTTTTATTACACAATGCATTTAAGCCAGACTCACACACCAGCATATTGCAAAGTCTTGATTTGACCCGACTGTTATTTCTGCGCGTTTATTTCTGTGTCAGCTATCTTGTTACTGATCTTGGATTGTTTATTTCATCTTGTGATTGTTTTGCCGCCTACCTTGACCTTTACCTCTTGCCTACTGGACTGTAATTGTTATCTGCCAGCACCCTGAATTGAGCCTGTGTACCCGGACTCTGCCTCTGTCTTGTCTCCGTTGCTTTGTTTGCTAACCCTGACCCAGCCTGTACGACTCCTCTAAATAAAAGCTGCAAATGCAACTCTGCCTGGTTCTTCCTCACAGACGACTTTGCCACATTCCGATTCCACAGCTATCATGCAACTATCTACAGAATTAACTTTTCAATCCACTCACCTGGCCACCCATTAACTTTTAACTAAAGCGAACCCACCACATTAACTGAGGAGCTGGTCCAGGCATTACACATCCCCTCGCCTTATGCCTCGGCAAACATTAACCCCTCCTCTAGCCTTCCTGCCGCATCTGCAGTAAATCCTCGGCTGGCTCTCCCTGAAATGTTAGCTGGAACCAGCCAAGTGTACGTGTTTTCTACCCCAATGCTCACCGAACAGCAACCCTCTCTCTTCCCCAGCGACGAAAGCCGCATTGCATTTGTTTGCTCATTACTGACTGGCAGAGCACTTGAATGGGGGACACCATTGTGGAGACCAGATGGTACTGCCTTCCACACATTTCAAGTATTCCTTCAATGCTTCCGAGAAGTGTAAGAACATACGAATGAGGACATGAGTGCTGGAGAAAAGCTGCTAGCTTTAACTCAGGGCAGAAAGACTGCAGCGGATATCCCCGGCATCCATGTACATGTACCATGTACTGACTATCGTGGCCTAAATGACATCACAGTTAAGTTTCGTTACCTTTAGTGCCAAGCCCCTTAGAACAGCTCCGTCAAGCCAAGTACAAACTTGATCTTCGCAGAGCGAATTCAAGAGGGTGATGAATGAGTGATGAATGGAAAACAGATTTTTCCACCACTAGTGAGCACTATAAATATCTTGTTGTGCCCTTCGGCCTTGCAAATAGTCCCTCAGTGTTCCAGTCCATTAATAACGTGTTCCGAGATATGTTGGACAGATGGATAATTCTGTTCATCAATGACATCCTTATCACATCCGCCATGTCAGAACTGTGTTCACCTTATCCAGAATCAATTGCATGCCAAGGCAGGGAAATGCGAGTTCCCCCATACCAGTATCTTCTTTCTAGAATATGTGTGAATAAGGGGGTAGCCATGGATGATTGCAAAGTTGCGGCAGTGTTTGATTGGCCTCAGCCCCACACCCTAAAAAGAATTGCTAACTTTTACAGACGGTTCATCTGTAACTAAAGTCAAAGTCAAGTCAAGTCACAATGAAGATCATCTCATTTGTGCCGGTACACCATTTGATCTGGATATGGACTGAGGAACAGAATAAGAGAGAGACAGCCTAACAATCCTTTAACGGATTTGATTAATAAGTGTGTATTGGTGTATTAAGTGTAAGCCAGAGTAAAGAGATGTGTCTTTAATCAAGATTTAAACTGACAGAGTGTGCCTGCCTCTCAAACAATATTAGGTAAATTGTTCCAGAGTTTGGGTGCTAAATAGGAAAAAGATCTGCCACCCGCAGTAGATTTTGATCAATGTGTGTTCTCCAACACGCAAGAAATATAATAAAAAGATCAAAGTAGGCACACCACAATTCCAAGGTCATCATAATTTAAATAAACAGTAACAATTTACAAAAAGCTTCATTTAGTAATATTTGTTAACTACATTAGTTACCGTGAACTAAACATATGCTTCTGGAACATTTGTTCATGTTAATATTTAACAAAAAAAATACAAAACAAAACTGAAAGAAAAAGAGTGTGAATGAATAATGAACAGTTATTAACAGTAATTATTATTCAAATGAATAAAAACAGTTTACTGTTTTTTTAGTAGCCTGATCTCGTTTAAACGTATTAATACGTTACATTACAAGCATAAAACAAACATTTTCATATGTTTTTACTGTTGCTAAATCATACAATTTAGACGTCTTTAAAACGTACGAATCGCTACGTATTTTTTGTTAAAATACCTTCAGTAGTTGTGTATATCTTTTATATAATCAAGATATTTGTATCAGTGCATTTTTATCATTTTGTCAATAAGCAATTCAGATTTTTAGACCCCTTAACCTACCGCCAAACCTAAAGCTACCAGTCTTCTGAGATTATAAAAGGATATAAATGCAACTGACCAAAATATGCAGGAAAATAACAATTTTGTAGCATTTAAAAATATTTTTATAGTCGCTAATTCCACTCCTACCTCCAAACCTAAACATATCTCTCTCTGTACAGCGTAAGAAAAACATGACAGACAAATCAATACAATTACAATCATTTATTTATTATATTTTAAAATGTCAAAAGCAGAACCAAAAGTAACCCAAAGGTTTGCAGACGTCGTCTTCTCTGACGGAGGTTTGTGTCCAAAGCAGAAAATATAATGTTTTTGTGTTCTTCTGTTGTGTGATTGTTTAATGCCTTGAGTTGTATTTTAGTACATTTCTCCCATTGTTCTGATTCCAATTAACGATTGTGAGCTGATTCAGAGCATTTTTCATCCCGAGACTCACATCATGGGATTGTCCGATAATTATTAACGGTGTTTTAAAGGTCAGCTGCAGACGGGGTCAAAGGTGAACTCTGTATAAGGTTTCAACACTTGTGTTCTGGATATATCTCGGTGTTTAAAGCTGTTCTGAATCATGTTATTGTCTCATATTTAATAACAGTTTGTCTAGAGACTTGAATGGATTATTTGATACAGCAGCCTGTGTTTGTGTGTGCAGAAGAAATTTCCTTTATTTAAATATACGAGAACAAACATGACGTGAAAACACATGCTACTGTAGATCTTGATAGTGTCCGAGTTTCATTATCAAGTCAAGTCAAGTCACTTTTATTTCTAGAGCGCATTATCAAGTAGGAGAACAGAGTAATGGTAATGTATAATGACGAGAATTAAACTTTATTTATCAAATGCAGAGACGGTCTCTGTAGTCAAGACGACGGTAATCACTGGAAATCAGGTGTCCCCAACTAAGCAAGCCAGAGGAGAACCAGAACCCCATCCAGTAACTATTGCTTTACTGTGTGCGTGCTCACGAAGTGATTCACCTAATTACTGTGAGTTTCTCTCAGACATCTTTATCTCATCACAGAGTCTAATTAAGAACTATTGGCTGGTTTTACGCATTTCCTAACAGGTTCCAGCTTATTGCACGTTCAGCCGTGTTTCTGAGACTAGTAATTATAAATAGGTCTGAAATTATTTCAACCACCTGGAACAACAAACCGATAGATTGTTATTTTGGTCGAGAAGCCGTACTTCATTTATAATTCCCAGGGCGCTCTCTCAGCACAAAAGGGGGCACGCCAAGAACCACTGCAACCAATCAAAAATGCATTCTGGCCAGAAATTTACAACTCGGCTCACATTCCAGCTGGGCTCCGATTTCATTCTACCAGCTGAGGTTTGGCAAGAAAACAAGCCTGATCGACTTCAGCCTCGTGATCAGAACTAAAGAGAAAACTGCTTGAAGTCACAGATATGCAGATGAGACATCTAAGCACCATTTGTTCAGAATCAGACAAGAATCTGGTTTTCTAATCTCACTCCCGAGCTGATCTGGTTTTGATTCGAGGCTCGGGGTGTTTTTCTTCATAGTTAGTAGTGGATGCTACACATATTAGAATCATACAAAAATTTAATTTCTTTAAACCCACATCAGTTTACAGAGAGTACATGTATAATCTGGATTTAGTGTTTCCACATCTGAGGCTGTCTGCTGGTGCTTCTGTTGTCACAATTATCATTACCGGATTTAAGACGTGTTTTGGTTATTACAGTGTTCTGGCGTTTGTCAGCAGCACCCCCTCAGTGGAGGATTTCCTGATCTAGAGCCTCGATACAACACTACCTAAACACATCTGCATGCGCGACCCTTAAAACACCAAACACTGTGCTTCTTTCTAACAGCTACAGTCCCCATCTTCTCAGGAACATCTTCATTTATTCAGTTGAAAAGTCTCAAAGCGAATGCATGGATGAGTTATCCACTCACATGTCCGAAGGGATCGAGGTGGTTGTTGGTTAATTTCAGCTTCTGGAAAGACACCAGTTGCCGCATCCAGTGCGCACCGGTGGCTGGAGAATCTGGATGAACGTACAGTCGTCCGGGCATCGCAGGTTCTGCTTTCCCCGTCACAGACCTGCAAAATACTACATTTTAAAGACAACATGCATTTGCTTCATTTTAAATGCACATTGATTTCCCTCAACACTGTAGTTTTTTATCCTTCTATAGTTTTCTTTCCAGTGATCACTCATATTGTTGTAATGAAAAGTCACCCTTACCAGGTTTAAGATTCTGATTATTTTTCCATGCATGAATTATTACAAAGATAATTTCATTAAAACTCAACGATAATGTTTTGTTCCCTCAACATGTTTCTTTTATTGCAATCGAAATGTGATCCAGCCTGCTACCTCCCATTTATCATGCATCGGTGCCTTGTACATAATGTCTTTGAAAGACCGGTTTATTTGGTTAATGGCTAAGATGATGGTTGATCAAGAGGGCCATTAGTTCCAGAGCTTGCACTGGACGGGTAATTATCAGGGATATTGGCTTGTGGACATCCTCCCTCAATAACCTCAACAATTTAAAATCACTGACCCTGAAAAAGGAGGATAAAACCATTCCACATTGTTTTCTGTGCAGCAGAGGGAACTGTATGTAAAGCAATGTGAAGGCTGAATTTTATCTTCCTTTAATGTATAGGCCTACAAGTTAAAGTTAAAATGGAAAAAACTCATTTGTGTGACGCTAAGGAACATTTAATGATCCCACTGCCTTTTTTTTTTAAAATAGTCTGTGTTCCTCAGCACTGAAACGAAATAATCTCAGTGAGTCTATGTTAGCACACATATACAGCTCTGGTGAGGAATATTTGAGGAAGAAGGTGGCTGAGAAAATGGACATTAAAGAAAACACAGAAAAAAAAACTTTTCCAGAAGCTATGTACTTCACGGAGAACAAAAATGAATTATAGAAATATAATTAAGCAAATAAAAAATAACCTTCATCGGTAAGTTTAACTCTTAATAAAACAACTGATGACTCACGGACCATTTGTTATCGGCGAATTTATATCGGTGGTCGTCTGCTGGCACGACATCCATCAGAAGAATGTATTTGGTTTTGGGGTTCAACCCAGTGACCTTCACTTTGAAGCTTGGGAACATCCGCCTGTGGATGAAAATGGGAAAATATTACAACATGGATTGCGTACAAAATGTGTCGTAGCTTTAAATAAAGTTGTGATGGCATAATAGCAATAACAATTGTGTAAAAACTATATAGCCTAAATCGATATCATTTTAAACGGCATATAATATTTATTTTGACGTGCTCATGAAGTCAATTTGTTTCTGTATCCGCCTTCAGTGACTAGCGCCTTCTACGAATGCTTCAAATGTTAGATTAGGCTGTATATTGAGTGAATAAAACTATGAAAGTGTGCATTACTGTGAGTAGACAATAAAAGTGATTTTGCATTGAGCAGTGTTTAATATCTGAATGTGTTCACGGTAAGAAATGCACGCATTTAAAAACAGAGCAGTGCTTGTTTAGGGTTGTGGCGATTTTGTCGAGAGTTAAATGCATACAGAATTACTGAAGCATTTATAACGTTAAACATTAATTTGAACTTAATTCATCGGCTTTTTTTTTCATTCTCTCACACTGATCATAATGTTCGCATCACACACTGATTTCTCTTCTACCCGGCATCTGATTTCTGAGAGGTTTTCAAAACACTTCAAAATAACTGGCGCAGGTCAGGCTTAAACCACCAAAAGTATTGTTTTAACCAGCAGCTTATAAACAATTAATAATCTTAAAACAGATGATCAAACCCCGCTCTACACAGTCACTGGTTAATAATAAGATCTAAGCTCGGTGTATAACCGAAACAATTTTGGAAAAAATCTGCATCAAGAATCTAAATGATGAATATTTTCAGCGCAGTAACAATTCTCATAAAAGCAAGATCATGCAGCCAAACCAATGCTTCCTGATGAACTGGAATTAGCCTGCTTCCAACCCTGCAAAATCAATTCAATCTCGATCCTTCAAAAACGCCTTCTTTATAAAACAAGTAAAATCAAGTAAGTACGGTCTGCGTATATAATAAATAATGCAAAGATGAAAAGTCAAAATGCATGAATTACTAAGAAATCACTCATACGATTTTGCAGGAAAATTAAATGTCAATACACAGCCCCAAGCTAACCAATAATGTGCCGTTAAAGATCAAAATGGAAAAATTATAATATAATCCAACTTTTTTTTTTTTTTTGCAGTGACAAATATATTAAAGAATAAACTCATATACACTAATGAATAGTGTAGAGTTAGTATTATATATTTATGTGCTAATTAGTACTACATTGATTTGCAATATTACAAATTCGTAATTTACATTTTATTTTTATATCGTTTATCCGAAGACTACAGATGCATTGCGCTTCTAAACATTTGTGTCTTACCTCCCGGCTTTGGTGATGATCATCTCGGTTCCCACTTCATGAAACTTTGACCACAACTCTCGCTCGTGCAAGTAAACCTTTATCCCTTCCATTCCCTTGAAAACACACAGACGAGTGAACAACGAATAACAGCGCTGATCCTCAAGATCACATCAAAATACATCTGAAGGAGCAAAGAAATCTGTTCAGCTTTAAGAATGAGTTATATAAACCATTCTGGCCTACAGTAATTCACTGTAAATGCCTAATGTTTTTCTTAACTAGAAGATTAAGTTAGGGTTAGGTAGGGTTAAGTAACTATGCTAGATACTCACACTCAATTGCATTTGATTTGTAATCTTGAGTAAACTAACTCACAACACAACCGAATTGCATGAAGTTCAGTTAGAATTAATATCTGTCGAATTACCACGGAATGACGTAGTGAGAGCGAGAGCAATCTGTCATAAATAGTTGCTGTCAAATATTCCCACTAAAGTTCCTTTGCATAGTTGCAAAAAGTCGTTATAATTAGGTCTAGAACAGAAGTAGTTTCTACATCTCACTACTGTTCGAGAGCTCGTGGAGGTTTAGCTTTTGTGATGAAAGTTCTGCACAACTTTATTCATTTTCTTATTTCGGCGGTTGATGAACATCTCTTAGCAACCCAGTCTCACGGCAGCTCGTAATTTAGTCACGTAATTTAATTTAATCTATTTATTCGTGCCAGGGACACGTTTATTTCGTTATTTTCCTAAATCCAGCACTGTCTAAATCAAGACATTCCATAGACTTCTATTGTTTTTATATGCAGCAGAAATACTAGAATACACCCTTCTGCGTTTAAACAGTTTCAAACCAGATGTATTTCTAAAAGTTTTACTACTAAGCGCATCCCCAGTAGCGCGTTTTCTAGCTTTTATAAGGTTTGGGGATTTCTCAGGGCAAAATGTAAGTTACAGTTTTAGCAGTTGCACACACACACACACACACACACACACACACAGCAGAATGTTGTTACCTGTTGAATGTAGGTTGTCTGTGATGATGGGGATTTGCTCACAGCTCCGTTCTGTTTGTCTGGTTTGCCGTCGCTTGGTAAATCCTTTGACTCGGTGTCGCTGGGAGAGTTCTGGAGCCGGAAGGTGTCTTCACTGTCCGCCATGTCTGAACTCCTGACCGCGAGGCCTACATGACAGAAGAAGAGAAAATACAATCACTTTCTTTCTTTTATACAAGCGTCTCTGTTGTTCAGTTCCATTCATACTATCTTGCACCACTTGAATAAGTTCATGCAATTGATTACTATTACAAATTATTATCCTAACTCTAACACTTCTGATAACTTTAAACAACAACCGAAACAAACGTCGAAAAAATGCACAAAATTATTCGGTATTTCTACTAAAATATCTGCTGATTTTTGAAACATTCTTTATTAAAACGCTTGGATATGGTCCCGCGAAAACAATGTATAATTTTGAAAATGTCTGCTCATAAATAATCCAGGTCAAGGAAACTTTATCTGAACACTAACACACGCGTTTCATATATATATATATTAATAATGCAAGATGCTCGTTCTTCTCCTTCCAGCGTCTATGAATTCATCTCGTTTAAAGAGTTATATACCAAGTCTGGAATAAAATCATTGCACGGGCCTCTTAAAACTTTCTTTGGATGAACTCCGACACATAATCCGAGCTCAATTAAAAATATTACTACAATTGTAGCTGTAATGTAATGTCTCCCCAGGTGAAAAAGACGTAGTATTTAATGCATTTAAAATATACTTGAAATTCAACTAGTATGTTTTTAATACATTTG
>JAUCMT010000013.1:10023171-10035368 GCA_032357475.1 Enteromius thamalakanensis
TTCAAGTCGGACAAAATTTCTAACCGGCATGCACTACTTCAAGCCAGCCGCCGATCGGTCTGCGCAGCGCCGCATGAAGTCGAACGCACCTAATAATTACAAAGCCAAAGAAGCATGTGACAAAAAGAAAACAACTCAAGCCATGTGCTTAAAAAAAAACCCAAAGCATCCGTGAACCTGACACCTCCAAACACGGTGAATAAAGTTAAGACCAAAACGTTCTACTTTGACCACAGGGCTTTCTCCCTTAACTCCTCTGGATCATCCAGATATTCCCTGGCAAACTTCAGACGGGTCTGGACATGGGCTGACTTAAGCAGGGGAACCGTGCGGTGCAAGAACATCACCATGACGTTTTAGTGTATTACTGATAGTAGCCTTGGAAACGATGGTCCCAGCTCTCTTCACGGCATTGACCAGCTCCTCATGACAGCTAACGACCTCAAATAGGTGCTTCTATTTTAGAATCATGAGCAGAGTGGAGCTGGACTATTTAAAAGCAAAATTTCAGGTCTTTGAGTATCAGAAATCTGGCAGATAAGCAAGGGATCAAATACTTATTTGACATAGTAATTCCCAAATAAATTGTTAAAAAATCATACAATTTGATTTCCGGATTTTTCCTTTTAGATTCTGTCTCTCACAGTGGAAATGAACCTATGCTGAAAATTGTAGACCCCTCCACGATTTTTAAGAGAATTTGCAAAATCACAGGGTGACCTCACTTTACTTCTGCTGGTCAGATGATTTTATGGTGCATCCCAAGGAATCTGCGAATACAGTTTGTTTTCAGCCCTGTCTAAATACTATTGGATAAATTGTGGTTGGGTAAAATCACACAGAGCAAAACAAAAACAGACATTCCTGACATGAAAGGCACATTTCAAAAAAGAATAACTGGCTATTGCGGATGACCTTATTATGTTTTTGCAATGCATTCGTGTATTTTAATGCTTTAGTAGAGTGAAAAAAAAGAACAAAATACATTTTGGGCTTTAATTAAACATGATTTTGATCATGTCATGCAGTTAGGTAGTTTTATTTCTTAAAATTTTATACTTAATGAGAAACATATGTATTTGTTTGGCAGGTCTCTCATGGATAATTAAAATTATCATCAAGATGGTTCTGAAGTAATCACACTGTGAGAGTTGTAGTCATGGAAAATATGGTAGGTGAATTTATTTTAATGTACTAACTCCACGAGGATAAAATAATAATAAAAAAAACAGCATGCTGGGTTTATGTATTAACACTGGGAGGCTGGTTTAAGCAGGTCGAACCACCTTAGGACCAGATTAAAACAGCAAAGGACCAGCTTAACAGTTTCCCAGCTTCAAAACATACCTAACCAGCATGCAGTTTTTTTTTTTTCTGAATGGAAACGATTTAGAACTGAATGAGTGTTTTTAGTAGTAGATAAATGACATGCATATCCTAGAACAGCTGTATGATTGATCACTTATTCCAGCATTTTGCTATGCTGACCTGTAGCTATTTTCCTCTACTCAGAGACGAAGGAACTCTCTTGTCTCCAACCCACTGGAGTTTCAGCCCAAAACCAGCAGTGCCATTCGCCGCAGGTTCTCTGGGCCACTCCTGCTTCCACCTTTGGCCCGTAGACACTCCACTTTGGATGCCAAGAAATTAAAGGACCTAGAAGCGCTGTATAAATCGGCCCTGGCCTGCGCAGATTCCCAAAAAGAAACAAAGTGAGTCATCTTACACACCATAACGTTCTCTGCCAAGTAGCTTCAGTTGTACAAAATCCCAACTGATGCGGCCGTAGTTATTCTTCAATAGACCTCTGCTGATTGAAGCACATCCTTAGAAATCAAAGATGGGCTGCTGCTGTCACGTGCAGAGTGGTTTCCAAAATGAACACTGAGTGTGCAGTTACTGACACTGTGAGCAAAATTTGACTCAGTTCAATCATGATGCTTATTGTTTTTATTTAGTGTTCACCACAGTGAATGTGTTTGTGTTGAATGTCCTCGAAAAGGTGCAAAGATCTTATCTGACAGGTAGTGCTAGATACATTATAAACAGATTGTTTTTGGAGTGAGAGTGTTACTTTTGATACCTTTTCCTCTTTTGCATCTAATACAGTTTAATCGTTTGCAAATGACAAGCAAATGAAAGAAAGATCATGGAGATTTGAGCAGAGGGGACTGTTCTGTTTACTGTTCTGGTTAAAGGGCACAATGACTCGGAAAGAGATCATATGAATACTAAGGCAGAAATTCAATACATCCTGTATGAACACACTAACATGCTATATTTTGCTTTTGGTGACAATATTTATTTATTTTATTTTTTTTTTTTGCTAAATTTGCATTGGAGCACCTGATAAAAGTTTTGTGCTGCCACAGCTTGTCTAATTAGGTCTGTTCCTGCTGTGGGAAAAAAAAACATGTCATATAAGCTTATAAAATGACCATGCTTGTTTTCAGAACATAGCAGCTGGTTTGTTACTGGAAGGCAGTCTACCAGCTCTAACCACATTTATCAAGGTCTGTCAGGTTTATCACGGTCCCACCAGCTAGTAGTCAATTTTATAAATCAGCTTGAAGCAGCTGATGACCAGAAATGACCAGCATGGTCCAGCTAAAAGCCATAAAACACCTGCTAGGATACAAAATATAATAAAAGGCTATCATATAAGAGGCTCTAACTAAACGCAAACACATTATTAGCAAACCTCTATATATATTTATTTATTTATTTTCCCCCCCATAATTTATTTATTTTTTTATTGACCTAATGTAACAAATTATTATCATAATTTGAAAATAAACGTAAATGTTTTGTGTATAGGTGATTTGTATTATTTTGAAAGATTGTAATCAGTAAATATTTTATTCATATAATCATGTACAATCTAATAAATTATTAATTTCATTAAATTTCAATTCAATTCATTTCTTAAATCAGTTCGCTTCAGCATGCTGGTTGTTGATTTTTTTTAAATAATATTTATTTTTTATTCATACAGTATCTGCAATCGTTGATTAGTAGCAGCCTACTAATCTCTAGAAAATACCAGGCATAGAAATAGTAGCCTAATAATAATCATACTAATCATGGATCTTTTTAAATATAAAGTCCAAATATTTTTATTAAACCAACTAGTTAGCATTCATTTGATTCTAAAATGCTACTAAACAACCACTTTTACGTGGTTGGTTATTTTGGGGGGGGGGGAACCTGGATTTAAAGGCAATAAAATCAACAAATCACAGATGCTTTAAGCCTGTATGTATCAGTGTTTGAGTCCTCAGTTTTGGGGGTGTGTAAAGCACCTGGTGATGTAATGCACACTGGGCGTCACTATAGCAGCTCTCTGCTAGATCTTTATATCCGCCTCGTGCTCGCTCTCTCATTCACTCACTTCAGCCTGATTCAAGCTGCAAATGAGGACGTTTCGCCTTTGCTGTGACATCTCAGACAGCGTTTGACTTCACTCCGTCTGCTCCACCTGAACGATGCGGACAGTCACTGAGCGAGTGTAACTTTGCTTCTGGTTTATTACACAGAACATTTCTGTCTCTAGACGTGTAAACTTAAGCTGTTTTGGGTTCAGCACCACCAAAGGCTGAACAGCTCTTCTGACATCGGGCAATTATCCGCGTCGGCGAACTTCGAGTCTTAAATACTCCAGACTTTGGACTGCAGGCACGGAGCTGAACTTGTGCAGTGATGGAGTGCTCGGCGCTGAGCAGGGAAGGCGCGGGTTTGGCCAAACCGCCCAAGCATCTCTGGAGACAGCCCCGAACCCACATCCGAATCAAGCAGCGCTACCACTCCGACACCGAGCGGTACCTGTGCTGTAACCAAGGCGCGGAGAAGCACCGCCCAGGTCTGAAAAAACCGCGAATGTCCTGGCCGTCTTCTTTTAATAAACGGTAAATCGTAGGTATCGGTTCTTTTGAAATGTTTTAGAGTAGAACTTCCTCGTGTGAAAAGATAACTTCCCCATCTCAGTAACTGTGAGGTTTTTTTTGTGTAACGTCCAGTTATGCAAATGCTTGTTTTGAAATAGTGGTTTGGTGTTTTGGTTTCAAACATTTTGGTAACAGCAAATGTTTTATGTGTGTTATTTCTTTTTTGATTATCAAAAAAGTTAATTATCAAATGATAATTCATTTGATTATCATCGTATCTTGTAAAAGCTGTTTCAACTATATATAGAGGTGATATTTGATTTTAGTTAATCAATTAGGTCAGTCTACCAGTTCGTATCTAGTTGTCAGAAACGTGCTGCACACTGTAAAAAAAAATCTGTAAAAATTTAAGGCAAAAAAACGGCAGCTGTGGTTGACAGAATAAAACAGTTTTACAGTTTTATGTTAAATGTACAGTTAAATAGCGTAATTTATAACAGTAAAAAGTAATAATTTATATAATGTTATACCGACATATTAAAGTAGTGAAATCTATTTTGAACCTATTCTGATAACTACCAAATGCAGGTGGTGATGAGCAAGTCACATGAATAACCAAAGCCCATCACAAGTAGCTTTTAAATAGTGATCTATAGTGATCTATAGAAGGTGCAAAGTGTCATTCACACAAACACTAAACACCCTCATGGTAAATATTTTCAAAGCTGAAATGTGCAATAAACTTTCATTTAACAACATTACATATACAACCCTAATAAATATAACTGATTAAAAAAAAAAAACATAGTTATTTCAAAAAATTCAAACCATCAAATTCAATCAAAATTTAAACTATGTTTTACAGGTTTTTACCGTAGCATTTTCACAGTTATTTACAGTTAAAATACTGGTCATTTTTTACAGTGTATGGTATAATTAAATTTTTTTACTATTATTATTAACTGCATCATCAAGCATACACCTACAGACAGCTATTTTTTCCCCAAGTCAAAAAGTGTTATTCTTAAATCTATATTAATAAACAGCATACATACAGTGTGACAACATGCACCGGCAGAAAGGTTAGTGTGTTTATCATTAACTTTTTAATAAACAAAGTAACAGTATAAATCTTCTTTCGTGTTTCAATATCGACATTGAAAACAACCCCAGTAATATTTACTGGAACATGAAGTGGGATGATAGGCCGGTCTTCCCTTCAAAGCAGAGTAAAATTAGCATGTTATGTGCATTCCTTTCATAATGTTATCATAATGTTCAATTCAATATTGCAACAAATAACAGCAGTGCTTTTCATTTAGACCCTTTTGATTAAGCAACATTTTCACCAGTCACCCACACAGTGCTTTCTTAAAATGAATCTTAAAGTTATGCACAACATGGCCATGAGATGTTATATTAAAAATAGCTGACGATAAGGCAGTGTATGGTCCGTGAGCGCTGATTGTTTGGCATCGAATCACAGAGAGTCAGAAGTAGGTGTTCTAAAGTGACTCATAGCTGTGTTTTTACTTGTTTATTAAAGCTTTTACTTTTTCCGGATATTAATACGATCAAGCTTTGAGAATTCTGGGGCATTTACATTACATTTTCCTGACCATGTGGATCTGCTTTTTTGTACATCCCTTTGTCTTACTCAGATTCTGCATGTTTAGACTCAGGCAGTTCTCTTGTAAATGGAGGTGTTTAGACTGAAGACTGATAATGCATCATGGTCTTTTAGGTTATTCCCTGGACTCTAAAAAGCAATACCCAGGGGAGGTCTATTGAATTATCTTTAGAATTAGTATATATCCGACGGTGCTCTGGGTTAATGCACACACAGCCTTTGAAATGTGCAAGGGCTGTAGCTTCTGGGAATTTTAAGTGAGCGAAAAAGTTGCTCTGATTTTGCTTTTGCATAAAACCATGTTAAAGAAAACATGCTAGAGTAAACAGCGTTGAATAGAATACCTCAAGATTGTTAAACTCCATAATTGCCATCTTGTCTGTGTTTTCAGACAAAACAAAAACCTTTGATTGGTGGATTTAAATGTGACCATGAAAGCTTATCGGCTTGTTATCGAAGCAAGATAACCATAAGATTATGCTTTATAAATCAAGAGAAGCAGAAATCACAATTAAAATACAACTCATCGTACAGCCCTATTGATAGTCTTTGGAGTAAACCGGCATGAATAGTCTTTTAATTAGGTTTATGGTTCTCCATCTGTTCTTCCATCATTAGTTCTTAACATTATTAGGTTGAAGGTTCTGTAAACACTTGCCCACACTTTTTTTTGGCAGGATTTATGACTAAACAAGGATTAATAAAATGAAGCAAGCAAATACTGTAACTATTACAGGACCATGCACATAAGTAGATAAATATGTAAAAAATAGTTCAAAGGCTTTGGGTGAGTTCAGTCTATAGACATTTACAAATTAACCATTCTATTCTGCAAAAGTATATGCATGATTGATCATGACTTAGGTTATTTGATAATGGTGATAGTTTGCAATTTGGAGAATATGAGGTGCAATTGGTTGAAAAGCCATAACCTGAAATATACAAGGAAAAGGGTCTGTGGATACATAGTATAGATTTTGTTGTTGTTGTTGTTTGTTGCTTACTGAAAAGAAACCCATTGAAGCATTAAAAGTTTAGAAAAGTTCATGCGAAAGTGAAAGCTGCTGATTTGCAAGTATTTATAATGTCCATGATTTTTTTCCACAGCTAAAAGATCCAATAAATCCAGCTTTATGTAGAATAAAACAGCCTTTTTAGGACCCCCAATATAGACAATATCATTTCGTACACAGTATGTGAGTGTAAATCAATTTCAACGTTTTTTTAAGCTGAATATTATAGTACACCGTACAGAACAAGTAGCATTCAGGTTATGAATGCCGTGGCTCCATTTCTACCAGCTGATGGATTTTCTGCACCTCTTGTATGTGATATATCTCTTTCTGTAGCACAGATGTGTTGGATTATCTGGGGAAAGCACTGCTGTTCTCTAGACATCTGGGCAAACCATAGTCATTTACACATTTAAATGACATTATACTGGTGTCATTGTGGCTAATGGCAAGGATGTGTTTGAAGCTTTTGACTCACATCTGATTATCTGTACTCTTCTCCAAAACCGCTGCACAGAGAGCTAGATGCATGTTTTTGACCAGAAAATAAAGGCTGTATTCCGAGTAATATTTATGGAAAATGCAATCCCATAATGCATGAGAGAGTTCCCACTCCATTTAGGATGTTGCCGTATTGCAGAAGCATTATGCAAGTATGTAGACACAAACTCAAATTATGCGGAACGCGTTGCATAGCCAAAAACAATTAATTATTATATATTGAACTGTATGTATAGGGGTGCTATGGTGGGAGTTTGTTTAGATGTCTTCATCTTGGCCGATGAAGACAAGTTAGCTACTATCATGTATGAGCAAAAGTTTTATTTTTGCTGATAAGTTAGTTAAAGATAATATTTTATAGCAGTTTCCCTAGATCAAAGACTTACCTGAAATAAAGAGATGCAAGGCCAACACAAGAGCTTGCATTCAAGTATTTGTATAAAGTATGCATCTAGCCTTAGAAAGTCTTACTACACTGTAAAAAAAAAATAGCTATAATAAAAACAACCCAATTTGTTTCATTTAGGCAAACTACAGTAGCAGTTGTTTTGACCCTGCTGGATTGAGTTAAATTAAAAATTTAAAAATTTTTAAATTTAAATTTTTTTTATTTTCATTTTTTTTTTTTAAATGACTGAAAAAATAATAATTTCAGCACACGCAGAAATAATAGTCACTTCAGCATACAGAGTATGAACAGTCAACAGGAATAATCAGAATGTGAAATGTATTAATAAGCAAGAACACATGCACTACAAAAATGCTAAGATGCAGTAAAAACTTTATTTAGTGACCCAGTGCTGATTAAATATCAGACAAAACACACACTGGTTTAAATGTCTGGGTTGTTTTATTTAACTAAACTATTGTTTACTATATTGCCAGCTTAAAATGAGTTGAAATGTAGAAATCACCCACAGAATTACTAGAGGCAACAGTAATAATCAAAAACTGAAACATTTATTAGTATGCAAAAACACTCATGGGCAAAAATAATAAACAAATCAAAATTATTTTAATTAATACAGCACAGTTTGCAATATTTAAAAACTATTAAAACATTTAGAACTAACTTTTAAATACAAGGGTATTTAACCATTATAGGTTATCCCTTTTCAACAAAATACTTCTATTTCTACTTTTATTCTATTTCGAGAGCAAAGTTAGTCTGGCAAATCTGCCGTTTTGGAGTATTTCTGTTTCCAAAAAATTGGGAACCAATGAGAAATGAGCATTTGTGGCCACATCTTCCAATAAAACTTGCACATGGATCCGCTCGCTTCTGACTCCTACGTTACAGCGATTGTGTTGCTGAAATCAACCTTTGGGAACACATTGTAAAATGACATGATTGACTCCATAAACTTCACATTAACACACAGCACTGTGATTAGAGAACATTTTTAACATCAAAATAAATTACATTGATTTCATTTAGTTTCTCTAGTGGCCTGTGAAGTTAAATTTTTTTAAATATCTAATTATCATAAAATTAATCCAGTACCTGACCGATGCCTCCAATTATTATTCTGTTATAATTGAGTTATTACATTCCTTGGTGGCTTCAATTCTCTTTTAAGGCTGAATTAACTGGGCTTTTTAGTGCTTAAAGGGCTGATAATACTGTGATTGCATTGCATGCAGCTATATTGGGCCATAATTAATTTCTATTTCACCAATATTCATAATAATGCTTATCATACTGATGGCTTATTATTGAAGAACTGCTTTTATGTCCCCAAATGCATGCAATATCCATGTCTGCCTTTTACGATTTAGCAAGGAAATGCAATCTGAATTCTGGTCAAAATATAAGACATGCATTTTGCTTTAAAGTCCTTTCCGGTTTGTGGTCAGCGCCATGCTGAGGTTTCGCCCTCAGGGGCACAGTGTTGAATATAGGTCAGAGCTGAAAAAATTATACGTTCTTTTCCAGATCAGGCCAGGACATGCTTCATCACACCTCCCCTGGTGCAGTGAATAACTCTTTAAAGCCTGTTCTTCACCTTTTGACTTTAGTAAGAATTTAAATGTAGATTAGTAGATTAAACAAGCCTAACTGAGAGCTGGGAGGAACTGAATGTTTTCTGCCTCGTGGAAATAAAGATTTTTTGTTCCCGCAAGATTTTCTTTTTTTTTTATATATCATTCAGAACTTTCATTTCGGAGTGTAATCCTTACACATAGTGTTGGATCACTGTCATTTGCTACCATAACTTTTTTTGAACTAGCTGTTCTTTTTCATTGAATACTTAATTTCTCTGCTTTATTCAGCTTGCAGTGTAACTGCAGAAATGCACTTATCTGTCAGCGTCTGACCATTAGGAAGAGGGTCATTATCTGTCTGGCTGCAATGACCCATAAAAACTGAGCTGACCTTGTTCAACGTGCTTTACCTCTGTCTTTTTGCAGAAAGTGAGAAGCTTATATTTCACAGTTTGCTGTGTGATATTTCTCAGACATCTCCCTGAGGAATTCAATTTTGGTGGTACTTGCTACGACAAGCTACTATTGTTCAATCTAGAGATTTCTTAATTTATTTCAGCACAATCCCATGACTCTCACCAACTATTTAATGGAAATTCTTTCATGCTGATTATTGAAAAATAATATGCTTTACATGAATATAACACTCACTTGTGTACATATCACCATCCCAACGTTTGGAACACTTTTGAAAGCCTCTTATGATCACCAATGCCACGTAATATTTGGAAATATTATTACAAATTAATATGTTCTATATGAATATATTTCAGAATGTAATTTATTACTGTAATGTATGTCTGTGATGAAAATTTACTGTTGATATACCAATTTTTTGGTGAAAATTATTTAAAAGGTAGAGATAAAAAAATTGAATTATGTCATGGTTTTCACAAAAACAGTTTTTAACTTTAATTATAATAAATACCATAATTAATAACTGATCATTAATAATAATTAATAATAACTGAGCAGCAAATCAGCATGTACAATGATTTTAAGATGCTAAAAATGTAGTTTTGCATCACAGAAATACATTTTGTATGTTTTTATGTTGTATACCAAAGTATACACTTCAGACCAGCTTCACGGCATTCCGTACATATTTTACGAGGTGGCTAATTCGTAAAAATGTGTATGACCTCATACAATTTTGGATAAATGTACTTATTTTACAAGTTTCAAATTCATATGAATTTATACGAATTACCTTCACCTAACCCTACCTGTCACAGGGTTTTAGGAAAATCGTATAAAATTTTGTACGAATTTGCACAAATTAGCTACCTCATACGAATACGTACGAATTGGTCATGAGACTGTGTTGGCAATTTCAAATGTACCTTGCAATCTTACCACATCCTGTGCAACCATGAAACTTGAGTCTAAGCAGCAGAATTGGAATGTCTCATAAATATCCATATCTGACAGTGCTTTCCACTTCTCCAAGAGCTCAGCTTTGCCTTTTTATTTCTAGGAATCATGGATAGGATGGAGCGTTTAGATTTATTTGGAGTCATAAGCCACGTAAAATCACACCGCATGTCATGCCTCATGCCTGATTTAAAAGAACAGCCTGGTTTTAAATTGAATGAGTGTTTTACGTGAGCTGAATAAGATTGCTCGATTTTGTCAAGAGGGCAGATGACGCCATTGGTTGAAATACATAATACTCAAATTCGAATTACAGTCGTTTCAATTGTTTCAAAGGGTGTTCTAATTGATAACGGATGCTTCTGTGGAGCATTCGCCTGCCGGCTCTGGAACCCAAACACAGCTTTGGTCTCTGATCTCCCCCTCTGCCTACCGCATGGTGCTTCATCTGTGAAATTAAACTCATTTCTCATTTGGGTGAGGTGGAGGGGTTAGGAAAGGGAACTGTTGCCAGACACCTCTCCAAATAATGGCCAACTCATGTCACGACTGACTCTCAGAGCAACGTCTGCTCGCTGAGGTTCACCTGACCCGACAGCAGCGCCACCGAATCATCGTTATTAGATCATTAATTCTGTCCATATTATTTCCTTCCTCTCATTGCAGACTCTCACTAGCAATCTCTCTGCCATCTGTGTCCAGCTGTCCATGTCATTTTTCTCCCTGTGGATGTCTTCAAAGCTTTGAAGTTAATCTCTCCTTCTTTTTTTTTCATAGCGCGTCTTGTGTCATACTTAGAATAATTAGATCTTTTAAATATTCTCTCATGCTTACTTAGGCTGCATTTATTTGTTCAAACATACAGCCAAACCTGTAATATTATTACAATTTAAAAGAACTGATGTGTATTTGAAGAAATGCAGTTTTTTTAGTTTTGCTGATCGATTAATCGCGATAAATCACATCCAAAATTAAAAATTTAAGTGTGCATTGTGTTTATTTATTATTTATATATAAATACAAACATATACATGCACATATTTAAGAAAAGTATGTTATGTTTGTATATTAAATTTATTTAAATAAAATATAATATTAAATGTATATACATGTAAATAATTTCAAAACATGTATTGAATATGTGTTTTTTTATGAATAATAAATAAACACAGGGCACATGTAAACAAAAACTTGAATTATGAATGCAATTAATCGCAAATAATTGCATTCAATATTCAAATAAAACGATTTAGAAGAAATCGTATGAATTCGTACTAGTGAGGTCGTACGAGTTTGTATGAATTATCGTATTATGAATTATCAATGTCTCCTCTGGTTCTCTCTAGTTCATCCAGCTCCGTTGGGTCTGGATGCTATGGCGCAGACATGGCCGAGGCTTCGTCTGTATGCTTTTCCCCTGATAAGTCTGATCTCAGGGGTTCTGACAAGTATTTGCCAGGATATGGTCAGTCTACTGTTAGTAGCTCCATTCTGGCCAGGCCGGGCCGACCTCATATCTCTCCTTCCATGAGGAAACTGTATGCCCTGAAGTGGAAACTTTTCATTTCATGGTGCGAAGATTGTCAGCAGGACCCAGTCAACTGCCCGAGTGGTACAGTACTGGAGTTCCTGCAGTCTACCTATTCATTGGGTTGGCCTACTCAACACTCAAGGTGTATGTGGCGGCAATTTCAGCCTTCCACTCCCTTGTAGATGGCCGCTTAGTGGGTAGAAACTAGGCTTGTGCCGGTATTCAATAATGCGATAAATCGCGGTAATGAATATGCACGATATTGTTATCGCGGGCAC
>JAUCMT010000013.1:10044898-10077959 GCA_032357475.1 Enteromius thamalakanensis
ATCAAAGTGTGGGGATTCTGGTGGGGAGAAGTCCTCCACTTCCACACTGCTCTAAGAACCGCTGTAGCTGCTGCTCTTGGTGTCGCTGTTCATCTTGCCAACGTGTGTGTTTAAATTGTCGGTGTGCAAATTAGCTAAATTTATTCACTTATTGTCACTCCCCCTTTAATGCAGTCTCCGCCTTCTCTCCACACTCTACCTCCACCCCTTACCCCCAGTGAACAACGCCCCTTTTGAGAAAGTTTTTCAAACCAGAGGTGTGAAAAAGCACTTCTGAAACAGGGGGGTGTTGTGACCCTTTAAATACAGAGAGTATTTTACAAGACGCTCTCACATACACTGTCTATGTAACAATATGAAGCAACACATCAGAAGCGATGCAAAAGAGTGATCAGAGTTCGTAGCGTTAGTCGGACAATGGGCGATCAGAATTCAAATGGCAAGACGAGAACAATAATCCAGTATAGGCGAGGTTCAGTAACAGTAATTCAGAACAGGGAAACTCGGGAAAATCAACACTCCAAAGTACACTCCAAAAGACAGTACAATGTACCGCGAAAGACAGACTGGGGTTTAAATGCACCTGATAATTAGACAATGGGACAGAGACAGGAATGAAACACCAAGGCAACAGATGAGATGGGCGGAGACAGGAATGAAACACTATAGTAACAGACAAGGGGGCAGAGACAAGAGTTCATTGACATAAGTCCATGAATGACAACAGACACAAAACACATAGAGTCAGTCTGACGCTGGAGTGTCAACTAGAGAGATGGACTGGCAACTCCAGCTTGATCGTAACAGTCTACTACAAGCTATGCGTTTTCGTGTGTGTTTTCGGTAACTTATGCCAAGTTATGCCTGCCGAATATGCCTGAAGACACGATCGGAGAGAATTTCCCATGAGTTGCCGACACCTGTGAGATATTTGACATGCTTTTTTTTTCTCGTTTTGCTGCTAATAAGCGCTCATGCAATTTATATGATAGGTGTTATGCGGGCTACCATTTTTAATAATAATCACAGTCTCACGTGAGAACTCCGTTCTTGCACACGTGACCTTGCATTGTTTCCATATCACTTCCAGTGTGTGTTTGATTGTGAGACGTAGTTTGCAGACCGAGACAAAGTTGTTGGCGATTCCTCCCATATTCATGCAGTGTGAAACCCCTTCTCGCCGTTCCATTGTGCAATGTGAACACAGCAGTGACTGAGTGCTACCCAAATAATCATGCAGTGAGTAATAATCTTTGAAATAGAGAGAGCTCCTGATTTATGATAGATGGATGCACTCCTTGGACTTCTATTAGACTACGGAATATAATTTTTTCATCTGAAAGAAGAAAGTGATACACCTCAAGAGTGAATAAAAATAGGGTTCATTTTTAGGTGAACTATCAAGTTCAAGTTGGAAATTTTGACTCAGTAATGAAGTAAAGTTCGGATTGGACATAAGTTTTATAGTAAATTTAGATTAAGTCATTCTCTTGCTCAACTGAGCACATAAGTGTGCGATGAAAAGGAAGTATGCAAATAATAACATATGCATGTCAGAACAGCACCCGCTGTGAAAGTACGCTGTTATCACTTGCTGTGTGTGTGTGTGTTCATGTCTCACTCTGATGGTGTTTGGTGGGGCAATAGAAGCCACCCATAGCAGACTATTCACAACACACATGTATATGAAGCACTGCAGCGTGTGACCACACACCACCCTCCAGGCTCAGTGCTCTGTACCTCCCCCTCTCTCTTTCTTTTCTCTTCTCTCGCTTCTTCCTGCCTATCCAACATTTAGCCACTAATATGGAAACTTAGCAGGACCTTGAACCTCTAAACTGCGTCCTTAGGGAGTCCAATGATAAGTTTACAGGCTGGTACTCCGCTGTTTTCCTTTTACTGCTCACAAGAGAGAAACATAATGACTGAATTAACTGTAACTGAATTATGAAAGCAAGCTTTAGGAAGTAGATGGAGCTTTCGGATTATACTTACCTGACATGCTGAATAGGAAACATCAGCTTTGGAGGATGGTCTACACAGTCTACGCTCTTCTTTAGCAGACCCTAAGGATGAAGTCCTAGAAATGTAGCCAAGACATCTTCTGAGGTGTCACTCAGGTTCTTGAGGTGTTCACCTGTCTGCTTACTTGGTTGAAATTTAAAATATGGGGATGTTTCATTTTGCTAAGCGCTGGTAAAAGACTCAAAGTTGTTTCCACAGCTTTTTATAATGACGCACAAGGATTCTCGAATCCACAGGAGGAATTCACTCTTTAATTGTGGCTCAGCTCGGAGACGACACTCATGCATTGGGTAAGTTTTGTCATCTACTGTGCGTTATGACAGAAAAACATTTTCATTGATTCCTGTGGTTACATTTTATATATAACTATGAATAGAATTAAGTAACTTTGCAACTGTACATTATGTAGAGTTTTAGTAGACTGGTAGAGTTAACAGAATAAGTTGACATGTACTTGTCATGCAAAGTCACTAGTCAGTAGAATGTCTGTTGAGGGAGCACCAAAATAAAGCATTATTAATCAGACAGTCTATAAATATTTTAATGACTGTTTGTTGAAGTTCAACGTTGCTTATAGTGCAATGTCAGCATGCGTTGCAATTTGTATTGGTACCAATGTAGTTAAGTACAGACTGTTATTTTGATTGCTGAAGTCAGTCGACTACAGTGTGAATGGAATAGCTAAGAAACGTCTGTCGCTGCAAGGCTGCAAAAAAAGTTCTTCTGTTGAGTGCATTCAGATTTATTACTTTGGCACACCTTACAGGAGATGAGCAGTCTCAGCAGCTCAAACTGCTGTAGAGACTTTCCGCTTTGGATGTCTCATGCTCAGATCATGCTGTGTGTTAAAAGCCAAGTTCACCCAAAAATTACAAATCCATCATCCTCAGACCTGTATGAATTCCTGATGAACACAAAAAGAGATATGTTGGGAACAAAACAGCTTCTGTTTCCCCATTAACTTCCATATTATTTTATTCTATACTATGGTACTCAGTTGGGACCTGCAGCTGCATTCTTAAAAAAAAAGATATTTTTCATTATTTTTAATAGAAAAATCATGCAGGTTTAGAACCACTTGATATAATATGCCAATAAAAATCCACTTTATTGAGTTATTTCTGAAAAGGCTATGCTAATTTAAAATTTAATTTGAAGTATACCTCGATAAGGTGTTGTCCTCTGCAATGCAAAATCAATGCAAATTTGGGCTGCTTGTTCTATGTGTGATAGGCACATGTAAACAGAAGCATTACCATTAACTACACACTGTAAATATTGTTTATTCTAATCTTTATTGATCACATTAGCACTCTTTAGCCTAAACAGTTTACATCTGCAGTGCTTTAAGATTATAAAAGCTGTGTAATAGGAGTCAGTATCATGTGACTTTGGCCAGTTAAACTACAGCAAAGCGCTGAGCTATTTTTAGGGTCGGTGTGATTCTAAACTCCTCTGTGAACTTAAATTTCTTCCAGATGTGCAGACGTCACCGCGCACGTGAACTCAGCCTGCGTTTGAGGACACCATGTTTTTAATAACGCTGCTGGTTAAGTGAATTTTGAAAAGAAATCGGTGAATGTTTTTTTATTATAATGGGGGTTTTCAATCGGCCGGTGAGCGTGCTCTGCGACTGAACTGATTTGATTATGAAGGGAGCACTCTTTGCTTGGTTTCGGTTTAATTTGAATACAAGTTTTATGTTTCATGCTGCTATCTACACAGAGTTTCAGGAGTAATAGTCTTATTAAATGCGAGGGTGAATCTGAAATTGTGATAACCATAGCAAAGGAAAAATAGATGTGTGCATTAAGCCTTGCAGTGTTATTACAATAGACATTATAATATGTTTATTTTTACTTGACATGTCAATGCAGTGTTTACATAGTTGAACAATGTTTGAAGACCTCATGCTTATGTTGAATTACTTATTATTAATAGCATTCATTACTAACTTATTCTATTATAATTTTGTACAAATAGTAAAAATAAAAGTAGTTACAATAGTTGTTGCTATTGTTCTGAAATCAGTACAGAGGACTGTGAAATTTGACTGGCATTCAGTGTTGCCAAGTCAGCGGAATTTGACTACTTTGACACGCTTTCGGCAGGATGCTGACGAGACCCCAATAACGTTATATTAACCCCCTGGTATGTGACTTTCATCAGGAAAACGTATTTTACCCCACTGAAATGCAATTTTGTCCGGAATTCTCCCCTGAAAAGCGATTGGTCTAGTTTTGAGTAGCAGTTGGGCGGGCTTTGCTGAGAAATCCTGGCAACCCTGCTGATATTGGTACCAACCACTTATATATCATATATTTCAAATCTAAAGTAATACATGTTTATTGCTTAGAAATGGACATAAATTCTGAAATCCTAAATCTACTTTAGTTTGTTCTGTTTTCTGTGAGGTTTTGGAACAATGCTTTGCATTTATTTGAATGCATTTTATCTAGCTAGTCTATTTTTTGAGTAGCAAATTTTTCAGATGCACTAAAAAATGGTTTTCTCAGTCAGTGCGCTAACTGGGTGGTTCTTGGCCAAAATCCGCTGCAAAAGTGGGCCAGACCTTATACTGCAGTCAGAGGTCTTGGCAATGGGAGTTTTGTTTTTGTTTCTATTTCTGGTGCAGGAATTTGCATATATCACCAAAAATATTAAATAAGAGTACAGTAAGGCAACTGTATGTTCTTTCTGGATAATGAGTGACAAATAACAAAAAAACTAAATGTTTTGTTTATGATGGAATTTTTTATGAAAATGGGTTTTAGACAGCTTCATTTCTAAAAAAAGGTTTAGGGACAAAGGTTATTTGTAGGGAGGTAATGATCTTGTGATGCGATGCGATTCATGATATTGGTTTCATGAAACTCTTTTCTCTGTTCTTTTTTGTTAACAAAATGAGATTTAAAACTTCATTACTTCATTATTTCTCAAACACAGTGCTGCATAGTATTTCAATAGAAATCATTAAATCCAGGTTTGCCAATGTTTTCATTGCTTTTTTTAATAGAGAGTGCATGTGCATGGTTGCCAGGTTGGGAAGATTTAGTAAACCCATTTACAGAAAATGTATGGATTTAAAAAAAAAAAAGGTTGCTGGAAATCTGGCAGCTGCAGCCATGAAAATGTGTGAAGTGAAAATTGTTACCAGTGCAAGATAACGCAAATGTCACCTTAAAAAAAGAACCTTTCATGGTAAATGACCAGTGGACAAATATCGCAAAGCAGAACAGCAGAAATTGTGATTCTGAATTAAATTATTTGAGTACTATAGATTTCCTTTCAGATTCTAATTGTGCCAAAGAAGCAGGTGTGTGTGGTTTCTGAGGGTGCTTAATTCTGTGAATTTGTTCATGATGTAGGGTCCTTAAACAACATATACAAAAAGAAAAAGATAATGGCCTGCAGAATGCTCTTGTTTTTCTTTTTATCCTGATTTATTGTCATTTAACATCTTATTCCTGGTTTCCCTGGTGAACTGGTGCAAAGATTTCTCCTAGCAGTTCTCAATGTGTAGCTGCCCCCTTCTGGCTGAATGCTGAATATTTGCTTTGTGTGAACTCTTTGGACGTGATACTGTAGTTTGGTTTGAGAGTTTCTGCTATCATCAGTCCATAAATAATAGGAAGCAAAGACGCTGTAACACACACACATACACACACAGAAAGAGAGAGAGGAGAAAGAGCAGTCTTTTGGGAATTTATTGCATGTGGAAAGATAAACTGTGCGTGTGTGTGTGTGTGTGTGTGTGTGTGTGTGTGTGTGTGTTTACATAGCTCTGTGTCTCATAGTACCGTTGATCCTATTCACAGTTTACACTATTCATACAGGAATATTTCTGATGTTTAGATTTTAATAATTTGCTTTCCAGCCAAGTGTCTGTCTGATCCAAATTTCTTTGATGGGTTTGTGTGTGTGTGTGTGTGTGTGTGTGTGAGAGAGAGAGAGAGAGAGAGAGAGAGAGAGAGAGAGAGAGATTGGATTTGCAGTCTCGTCAGAGGTTTATTTTTCTTTAAAAAGATACTTTTGTTTAATCTGAGAAAATTAAAGTTCAGAAGAAATATGCAGAATACATCACAGTTGGTGCTCTGGACTTGAATGATCGTGAGGAGAGGTGAGCTATTGTTTTTTAGTAAGCAAATTAACTTTTTAAATAGTATATTGCACATTTTTTAACAAATAGGCTTAGTTGATTATTTGAATAAAAAAATAAAAATATAAAGCAATAAATTGTGCATGGAACTTCACAGATTTTTATTAAAAGCTGAAGGCATATGTGGAGAGCACTAGGTTATATATTTGGTGACCAGACAGAAAAACAATCACCCAGAACACCATAGCAACCATAGAAATTCCCTGGCAAACAGAGTTGTTTGTGTTAACTTTTACAAAATATTTTCTTAAGCTAAAATAAAATAAAATGGTAAATATTTAAGTACTTAAACATAAAAAGTAAAATAATAATAAAAAAGACAAAGTACAAACATTATAAAACATGAACATAATTTTTACGGGTAACATACTTAAAATTAAAATAAAAACAATTAAAATGTTTAAAAGTTGATTGCCATCTAACTGAAATAAATTATTTGAAGTACTGAAATTACAAAAACTAGAACTATTAAAAATGTTTTATTTGAAACTTAAAAAAGGGCAAAAGTGTGTAAAACTTTAATGAAAAACTGTTAAACTACAATGCTGACTTGCTAATTAACTAAAGTAAAGTACTAAGTATTAAAGTACTAAAACAACTCAAATTATTAAGTATATATCTAAAGAAAACTAAGATGAATACAATTTTTTTTAAACTATGCATTAATTAATTAATTATTTAACTAATGTAAAATAAAAAAGAAAAGAACCAAAATGCTGTAGAAAAGTACATTAAACCTAGTAAGAAAACCTTAGCAACCAAATACAAAATGCGCTTGAAACCACCAACTAGTTCCCTAAAATATGACAACATGCTAAACAACCATGTCATATTTTGAATACATAGCAATGAAACTCTCAAAACAAGATATGTTACATCAGCAATGGCATCCACTTCATTGTGGCAGACTGGAAGCGATTCTTGTAATAGATTTGACGGGCCAGACGGTGTGTGTATGTGGCATTGGCTGTATGTGAAGGGCCTCTGCTCAAACCCCCATGAGCAAATATTTACTTTGATTTGAGCAGAGATCAGATTCAGTCCTGTGGGAAGTTAAATCAGAGAGATGAGGCTCCCCACGCTGGCAGCTTGTCGTTTCAGCTATGAATAAAATCCTCCTGTATAAATACCATAGAAAGATTAACATACATAAGGCATGAAAAATATGTGGACACAGTCACGCTTAAAATGAATGACGCCTTTTTGCCATTTGAAATAACAAAGGTGCCAATTAACCGGGAATGTTGCACTTGTTCTTCTCACTTTAAAATCTGTGTTACATTTTGTCTTCATTTTGTTAAAAGAAGTTGAAAACTTAATAAACATACAATCCCATGAGTAAAAGTGCAAAGTGTATTTCAATATATATATATATATATAATACATATTGAAGCACATGTGAAGTATCTGATTAGAATTGTAACTCTAGTGAGCTATTCAATGTTACATTTACAGTAAGGTCCTACTTAACAAAGCATTTAAAATTCAGTTAAATGTTTTTGTTATATAATCTATGTGTGTTATGCTTATTCATAATGTATAAAAGACATGCATACAGTATATATTTTAAAAACACTTCTATGTATTTACATGCACATATTTATATTCATATAGTTAATATATAAATATATTTAATGTATTTAATGTCTCTTTAGTTGCAATTAGCATGCAGTTAATTTCCTGAAAAAAAGTATATTCTTTCCATAACAAGTGCTCTTTTTACAAGTGTACTACTTTTCCACTAGAAGTATGCATGTGCTGTTTATGTCCCTTTGATATTTTGTAATCTAATGCAGTGACATTTGTACCTTTAGAGTTTGAGGCAAGTATAAAGAGATGTGCCGCTCTTGGGTTAAGGCTCGCTCCAGTAAAGAGTTAATATCGAGTCAGTCGCCTGGTGGTTCCGCCTTCTCCTTGGGCTGTGACTCACTGTTCAGCTGCCAGTCCCTCAAACACACATAAACACACACATACGCACACACCCATATGAGGCCGGCATGCTGGTGCAAACTCATGTATACGAGTTCAGCTGTCTGAGCTGCCGGAAGAGAGAGAGAGAGAGAGAGAGTGGCGCTTGGTGACTTTGGAAGTTTGTGAATTATTTTTGTATTTTACAAGCAGACTTACAGACTATTACGAATACATTTTATGAGGACTAAGAGGAGTCTAAACTTACGGGTGACGAATAGGCAAATGCGAGATGACTGGGGGACCTCGCTCATGTCAGCATGGATCCGTGTGTTCATCGCTCGCTCAGTAAGTCAGCGGTGGGGAACATGTGTTTCAGAGTACATGAGAGGAACAGCTGATTTCTGGAGGGAAACGGCAAAGAAGTGAGAGACACGGAGGGAAATATGAGTTTGCCAACCGGCTGTGTGTTTCTTCCACCCAGCGAGCGCACTTTTAAAGTTCGGAACGTCAATCTTTGCGGCTCCCCGTGTGCTGTCAACTGTCCGATTGACATTGTGCAGAAACGCAGGCGGTAACTGATTTTGTTTTTTATTCTTTTGCTTGTGTTTAGAAAGAGTTATGCAGGGATAGCATATGGGTCTTTAAAAGTGAACATGGGCTCTATTTTTTTCAGCTGTTAAAATACTAGTTAAAGTAAGCCAATGGTAGGTTGATTTTCACAAAAAGGGCATTGCTTAGGCTGTGTGGTGCTGTCAAAATATTTGTTTGAGTGGCCTGACATCAACTGCTGGCTCAACCAATAGGACACAACCTTGAAAACTTTCATTTTCTCCATAGGGAAATTGATTTTTAGCGATAACTGATAAAACTTTTAAAGACGCCTTAGTTCAACATTTTACAAAATAATCTTGTTTAATATTGGAGTTTGTATTTAAAAAAAGTCCATTACCCATGATGCTGTATTGAAAATTCCACCAATTGCAGTCAGGGAAAAATGCATGACAAAAAAAGATATTTAGCTCCGCCCATTTCCTATTTTCAGAAATCTCAAAAATGTATGTATATATGCATATTTTGTCATGAACCAACAGTTTTATTATTATTAATTAGAATTCTTGTCCCTCAGTGCTTCATGGGATTGTAGTTTTTTCTCTTGTTAAAGCTATGAAGTACCTTGCACCTTTGTCTTTTGCTTTTTGCTTCAAATCAAAGTTTGTAATGTTGTGATCTTCTTCGTAATTGGTTGATTTGATTCATCGTCGATGACAAGCAACATCCCTATGGAAAAAAAAAATGTTGGAAAAAATACTTCTCGCAAACAGTGCTGTGAAAAAGGCGGGTGCATTTGTTAGGGGTGGAGCTACTTGTTTGTCTGACCAATAGCAAACAAGGGTGGGGTTGAAGGGGGGATAGTAGTGTTTTTTGGATATCTGAAATTGTTTTGGAGGATCATTAAAAATGAAAAAGTCAGATTCTTATGTTGGCATTTTGGATGATTCTGTTATGCCTGCATTAAAAAGAAAAGGTAACTTGTAAAATTACTGGTTTTATTGAAGTTTAAGATATAGATGAATTCCCCTGAATCATCTTAGTATATTTATTTATACCCACAAAACTAGTTTTATAGTTTAAACCAGATAGACATTTCCTTATATTTCTTACTATCATGACATAGAGTAAAAGTTATGCTTAGCATTCAGTTGCTCATTTGTAGTTACAGATTCATTTTCAGGCAGGTTGCTCCAAAAAAGCTACCTGAAAAATTATGAGCTAGTGTACTTCATAACAAAAGCTGTTTTACCAAAAGCTGAAACACCAATTATTTATTTGATTTAGTTAATAGAAGTTAATTGATCAATTAAATGTATTTATTAGCATTATTTCTGAAAGCATCCTCATTTTACAGCATTTTTTACAGCATAGTGTCTTAAACTTTGAACTGTACTGCAGCTTCCCAGGTAGGTTTTTCTCTTCATCTTCATCTTCATCAGAAGTTGTTCTCCACAGTTCTTCTGGATTTAGTCTGTCTCAGTTTCTGTTACTTTATGTCGTTCCAGAGAGACTAGATGATGATCAGATCAGATCTCTGTGTGGAGCACTGGCTGTTGTCAGACTCCTTGTGAAGACAATAATCTCACTGCATTATTACAATTAATGACAAAAATAATGTTTGTAAATGTAAACTGATATTTCCAACTGACACGCTACCTCAAAAGATAGAAATAAACAACTTAAAACAATTTTTTGTTGCTGAAAATACTAGTGGCCTAAGACTTTTGCACAGTACTGTATATATATATATATATATGGTGAGGTCTTTATTCCAAACACATCTACCATGCTGTCTTTTATCTCAGAGCAATTCACGCATTCACGTCACTTTTAGGACTGTGCACAGCAACACAGTCTGCCGTGATCAGTCTCTGTTAGCGACCTGGAAGTGTGTGTGTGTGTGTGTGTGTGCGCACATGGAATATTTCTGAATCTACGATAAAAAGTTGATGCAACATTATTTTAAAGAGATAGTGCACCCCAAAAACTGTCATCCTTTTCTCCTTGTGTTGTTTGAAACACATCCATACGTTAAAAGCACAAATGTTTTCTCATCATAACTGAAGAACTCCAGAGTTCAGTCACTATTAGACCGAGACCATCTCAGTCAGGCCATTTACGTCATACAGTATATGCCTAAACAAGCCAAATTATGTCAGGTCCCTAAAACAAATGCTTCAAATGAGCCAGGTGTGAAAATGCCCTTAATATCTAATTTTAAGAGTTATTTTAGAATAACTGAGATACCTTTATATATTATTTTTTTGGGATATTGTAAATCAGTTTATTTTTTTAGTTTTATATATTTCATACATATTCTGTTTTTTTTTTATTTGTTTCATTTTGGGGATTGTTTTTGGTATAGTTTTCAGTTATGTACAACTATGTAGTTTTTAGATGAATGAAATGAAAAAACTGAATGAAAATGAGAAATGTAGCCTTGGCAGCTACAGTAGCCAAAATAAAACTTTTTTTTTTTTTTTTTTTTGAGTTAACAGAAGGCTGCATAATAAATAGTATTTTAACCACGATCACAATTTGCACTTCTCTCAGTTCAAATATTGTGATTTTTGCCTTCTGGTTATTTATTCGTTAAGTTTTTTTTTTTTTTTTTTCATTTTAGTTTGGTATATTTGTTTTCTTGAGTTGGTAACAAGTGAGTTTGAAGTTTAGCTTACTTTATTGAGGTATTCTGCTTAAATAATGTAAAAAGGCAAGCAGTTTTTGTTTGCTTTCTAAATCTGCGAGCAAACCATGCGAGTTGATTTGTGCTCGTGTAAATGTGCAATTTCAATGAAAAGTGAAAATTCTAAAATGACAATAATTGTGATTGTATTTGTTAAGCAAAATAAAAAAATTTACCTCATATTTCACCCGCCCCCAAGCCATCCTTGGTGTATATATCTTGCTTCTTTCAGACGAACACGGTCAGAGTTTAAAAAAATTGTGTCCTGGTGTTTTTGTAACTAAAACTAAAACTAACTAAAATATTTCCAAATTTTCAAATTATAACTCAAGTCACTGACACTGTCTCTTGGATGACCTCTGACTTGTCATATGACATGGAAATGTGTTAATAATAAGCCCCTCGGAGGCGTATGGGTTAGTTTTATTACGGATATATGAGATTTGTGGAGCTTCTAAATAATGGCTACTATCCACCAGCATCACCAAGCTTGGAAGAGCCAGGACACATTTTTAAAAAAAACTCTGACTGTGTTCGTATGAAATAAGAAAGTCATAAACACAAGACTTAGGTTGGCTATAGGGTCATTTTTATTTTTGGGTGAATTAGGCTATACCTTTAACCATCATCTAATTTTACGTACCATTTGTTAATGGTTTGAATGTTTGTTTTAAACCCAGGTTTGGGTTTACTACATTCTACATGAAAATTATTATTATTAAATCCATTTGGATAAAATGTTCCCGCTTTTGTGGCCCAGTTAAGACACACAGAACAAGTGGCTGCAGTTTTTGACCTGATCTGAGCAGGAAGCTGCAGAGGCCATGCTTGAATTACTTATTTATTGGAACATTTAGATTTAAGCCACATCTGCACTTCTAATCAGGATCCTTCCATCTCCACAGAGCTGTTCTAGACCCATCATGCAGTCATGTCTTTATGACTGGCAACTGTGCACTTTAATTGGCGCTTCTCAGTAAGCGATGTGTCTTGTCCTGTCACGATCGAAGCAATGTTCCAAATAAAGACTGATTCCTAATCAGAGACACTGGAGTCAGAGCTCTGGAATACAGCTGGTGTTCAGGTGAAGAACTGTCCCTATTACTGCAGACCTCTCATCGTGCTCTTCACACCAAGAGCTTATTGATCCCACCGTTCCAGATCTCTCTCCTAACATGAGCTCCTGGTGGGATTGGTGTCTTGTGTGTCTCCAGTGTTCACACATGAGCAGGAAAAAACACAGTAATGACTTCAAAGTGTTTAAAATCATCAGCTGGAGAACAAGTGTGATTCGTATGAAAGCCTGTTTCTGCCACTGAAAAGAAAAAAAAAAGGTTATTGCTATTTGACTTTTTATTGTATAATAGCATGATACAAACTCACAATTCTGTACAATATTTTGTCGCATTTGCAAGTTATAAAGTCAGAATTGCAACTTTATATCTCAGAATTCTGACTCTATAACACACAATTGTGTGATATAATGTCGCTGTTTAGACTTTGAATTCAGAATTGTGACATAAACTCGCAATTGCAAATTATAAAGTACAATTTTAAGTGAAAAAAAAATTTTCAGAATTGCGAGCTTATGTCTAACAATAAAAAAAAACAGAATTGTGACGTTATGTCACACAATTGTTAGTTACAAAGTCAGAATTCTGAGGTATAAAGTTGCCAGTTTATATTTTCCAATAAAAATAAGTCAGAAATACGTGTTTCTATTACA
Source organism: Enteromius thamalakanensis (assembly GCA_032357475.1). Taxonomy (NCBI): domain Eukaryota; kingdom Metazoa; phylum Chordata; class Actinopteri; order Cypriniformes; family Cyprinidae; genus Enteromius; species Enteromius thamalakanensis. The sequence continues at coordinate 10,057,958 of JAUCMT010000013.1, forward strand.
CAAATTCTGAGGAAAAAAGTCAGAATTGTGAGATGAAAAGTGCAATAATATGTTTTTCTTTTTTTTTTCAGTGACAGAAACAGGCTTCCATAGGTTCAGTTCACCTTTTGCTACTACATTTTATAATGTTTAATGTAATTTAGAAAGTAGTTTTGTCAGGTTTGGGAAAAATTCTGAAATCTAGAATCCGCTCATAATATTGAATTAATTTTTCAGAATTTTTAATTTTACTTTGAAAATATTTAACATGCACTAAAAATATATATATATATATAAAATATTTACATTTGGAAATAAAATATTTAAATACTCAATACATAATATTTTATGCAGACCAACAAAATGTAATGTATATAATTAAATAAAAAATAATAATTTATTTGAATTTCATTTAGTTCATTCAGGTTGGAACTACAAATCCACATTCGGCTTGCTACCTTAAAATTTAATGACATTAACTATTAACTATGAAGCATGTACTTCATTGAAAACTCATTGATGACATTATAACTGGATAACTGGATAACTGAAAATCATCTCAACATATTGCTTCATTTTGCTGTCTTCCACGTACAGTATTTGTACAAGCAGTTTGTTTTATACCTTGAGTAAACAGTGTGTACTAACATTTTACTTCTGGCTGTTCTAATCGTTCTCACTAAGCTAATCTAACTCTTTACCCTGGATGATACTCATAATGGATAACCTGTGAATCTGCCTGTCCTTTAAAACCAAAATAAATAATACCAAAAATGTAAAAAGTGCAATGACATTTCTATCTTAAAACTGTGTCAGTTTATATTAGAATTGTATGTATTATAATGTATATTACATTTAGGGAATCTGTAGTTGTATTAAAAAATAATGTTATAAAGAAAAATATATTACTCCTAAAAATAGGCTTTATTTTCTTTTTGCAAAGTACAGTTTTTTATTTTTCTGTAAAGCGTGTCTGATCCTGAAGCTATCTGACGTGTGTTTCTGCGGTATTCTACAAATCTGTCAGCTTTTAGCATGCTGCGACTTGTCTTTTGGCAAAGTGCAATTATGTGTGTGTGTGTGTGTGTGCACAGTCATAAAACCAGAGAAAGAGAAAGGACTGGATGTGTTTATGGTAAAAACACTATATAAAGCTAATGCGTTTACTATTTTGGTCTCTGGATTAATATAATTCAAGGTCTTTAAAAGGAATAACCAATCAAACCGGTAAACCGTATGTAAGAAATACATCTTTTTGGAAATATTTATTTGTTAAGGCTGTCATTGGATTTGTGTCCAGGCTTTTTTACTAAAAGTCTTGAGAGTTAGAATGGCAGTCTGCTTGAGAACGCGACCAAGATCTACTGAAAAGCACGTACTGTGGTAAGTTCACTGTTGACAATTGCCACATTATACAAACTCCAGCATTTTGTCAGACTGCTCTTCAGAACTCGCATTTTGTACTTTGCTCTTCCCACTCTGTGGAAATATATGGATTTTGCTACACAATACTGAATTCTGAGAAAGAAAACATTCAGAAAATGCTGTAAATGTATGATATTCTGACTTTGCTCACAGCATTTGAATGCATTATTATAAATCTTCTTTCCCCAAAACCACATCAATTATTTACCTGCTTGTCATGACACTGGCTGTTTCTCTGATTACTTTTGCATGTTGACAAGACACATTTTTATACCTGTGAGGTTTAGTCTGGAAAATAGAGCATTGACCACATGTTGCATATGATTCAGAGTTTATGTCATATTTCTCATGCAAAATGTAAATCTAATTTAGAGATTGCGACATCATTCTGATTAAAGATTAACGATTAATCCAAAATGAAATTTTTTTCATAATGTATGTATATGTAATGTGCATATTTATTTTATATATATATATACACATGCACAAATGTATTTAATATATAAACATTACATATTTTTCTAAAATATATACATACATGGTTGTATATTTATATATACATAATACATATGCACACACACATGCAAACAAATACTTATGCATTAATTTGTACAAACAGAACTACTATGTATGGGTTACGAAAATGTACAATATATTATAGAAATACTAGTCAGCTTAATAGAGAATCAGTGTTTCTTGTTTTCTGAAGGGTCATCTGTGCAGGGCAGACACCACCCAAGCCAGCACTTTGACTCTTGCGTCTTGTTTTTTCCTGTGGCACATTTTTTCATCTGGGTTTCCGTCTCTGTGCCAAGGTCAGGCTGCGGGACCCACCAGGACAAATAACATAAAAGAAAGAATGGGGTTGTATTTGGCCTTTATTGTCAAAGAAGCTCCCTGTTGTTTCAGGGACAGTGTTCTTTAATGATAACATCTGTGTCTCAGTGCCAGTTCAACCCTTCTCATGAATGCCTCTGTGAAGCCCAGCTGCTTAGAGTCCATCTAAAACATCACGAGAAAGGCTAACTTTAATAAAGAGATCAAATTTTGGTGTTTTTCCTAGTATAATAATAAAACTTTAACTGCAGTCCTTTAAGACTTTGGGGTCAGCACGACCCGACCACCTTTTCCTGTTTCCTTTCATCTCAATGGAAAAACATTTTGTGACTTTTCATCATTTTCCATCTATATTTGCATAAAAACAGGACTTGATTTAGTCTTTCTGAAGATATGTAATTTTTTACTTTCAAATAGTCATAGGTAAAGATAAGAAGTAAGCGAACAAAATTAAATATCATTTGTATCATTAAAAATGTATTTATTTTTCATGGTTGCATTGAATTACCTATCTGTAAACAGGAAATAAGGGTTAAAGAAAAATGTGTAATTCTGTAAAGGCTTGAACAAAACTACGAAAAGAGACAAAATTATGTGTGAGATATAGCCCATTCATCAACAGAGATGCACAGTAAACTCTATATTGATTATTAACTCTATTAAAATCTAAAAATCATTCAGATTTTTTTACATCCCATGTTAGGAGTTCTGAATTAAGAGAAGCAAAATTTTACCTGTGAAACTAAAAATAGACCCTCAAACGCTTAACCTTCAGATATATATATAATCAGAGCAGACACTTCTTGAATTCAGACCTACAGAGAGTCCTACATATGAAGGCCTGTTTTTCTTCTTTTTGTGTTAACAGCTTGTGGGCCAGAGGTATTCATTTACTGCCAATCATAATGAAACTATGATGCACAAAAAGTCATCTTATTATCCTGATGAAGATTGGCTTGATTTGTTATACAGTACAGTATGCAACATTTGCTCACATGTTATTTATGTTGCAAAAGCTTCCATTTGGCATTTACATTATCTTGCATTGGCAGTTAGCTATTTGCAGTTGCCAGATTTATGAATTTAAACACCCCAATTTTCTGGTATACTTAGTCATCCCAACCTGGCAACCACACACATCTATGTTTTGAAAAAAGGAATAATGAGCTGAAAACACATACAAATATAGAAGTTCTGTGCAAGTGTTTTCTTTCTTTTTTCTTTTGAGTAAAATGACTGAGATGAATATTTAGCGATTACAGTGTAATCCTAGAACATTCATTTATTTACATTTTCTTTGTATTTTTACTATAACCTACGTAAGCTCTATATATTACTCTGAGCACTATGATCTGGTATTAATGTTGATTTATATCAGTTCCTTAAGCTTGATTTGTAAAGTGACCATGGGTTGGAAAGGCGATATATAAAAACTAATTATTATTATTACAATTATTATATATTAAACATAAACATCATTCTGTTCTTTTCTCTTGGATAATCAAGTATTACACATTTAAAATAACACTTTTCAGCATACCTTTAATTAAGTATTTGGTGTTTTCTTTCTTTTTGGCTGTCAAAGGTTATCCTTCACATAGTTAACTTCCTGTCACCTGTCTTTCTGTTGCAGTTTCGATGTGGAAAATGGGTTGTCAATCGGGCGCAGTCCATTGGACCCCAGTCCGAGCTCAGGTCTGGTCCTCCAGGCCAACAGTCAGAGGCGAGAGTCTTTCCTTTACCGCTCGGACTCGGATTTCGAGCTCTCGCCAAAGACGATGTCCAGAAACTCCTCTACGGCCAGCGAACTGTGAGCTTTAACATGCACTAAAGCAAAATGTGTCATAGTACTCTGTCACTGGAATGCCTCAACATAACTTATTTATACCTTTATAAAAACTAAAGCACCATATTTAAATTCATCATTGATTAATTGTAGGAAATTATTTATTCTGTAATTGTAGTAAAAGGGGTTAATCAATAAGAGGGATTTGGCAACCATACTGGAAAGTTGTTTCAGCATCAGAGAGAAATTTTACATACTGTATATACCAGTCAATCATTTACAATAAGACAATGAATAAGACAATGCAATCATTAATTCAACATTGCAATCTTGTTATTAGTATTCTGATCATGATTGATGACTTCTCTTTTGCAGTCATGGGGAGGACATGATTGTAACGCCATTCGCTCAGGTCAGTTTGTTATTAGTTTGGTAATCAAATATATTACCCCTCATATAATAAAAACATTACTGCGTTTAATGCGAACATCATTACATAAACATCTACACTGCTATTAGAATTGCATAGATAATGCTAAAGTGAATGGGTTTTGAATAGGAATTAATTAACTTTGGATATGTGCAGATATTTAAATGTGTAATATGTTTGTGTGTGTGTACTGCAGGTTCTTGCCAGTCTGCGAACAGTGAGGGGTAACGTTGCAGCTTTAACCCATGTGCAAGATAGAAGCAACAAGTGAGTCTGTAGCTGAAACCCCTTCAGACAGTCTGAATGGAAGGGTCAATAAAGTTGTCACATTAATCTTTTACCTTCATACCAGGAGACTGTCAGGCACTAACCCTCAGCCTGCCTGTAAATCAAGCCTGCCCGGTGAGTGTAAGAACATGAGCTGGTCTAGCGAAAGATTTTTCCTTAGCAAAGACCTCAGGCAAATGTTTATAGATGTAAATGTTTAAACATCTTAATACTTACCATTAAAGTGTTATCGATGTTCTCATATCTGAGGTTGTTTTTTTGTAGATGAGGCATATCAGAAGCTCGCCGTCGAAACCCTTGAAGAGCTGGATTGGTGTTTGGACCAGCTGGAAACCCTGCAAACACGGCACTCTGTCAGCGAAATGGCCTCCAATAAGGTATTATTCCAGTAAAAAGTCTAATTTCCAATCATTTGCACTCGCAAGAGCTGTATGTGCCGTTCTTATCCATGCAGGGAAAATGTGTTCATAATGACAAAAAAGCAATATGAATTGGTCATACAGTACAGCCTTTATACTACATTAGCACACTTTTATAGCTCAGATATGCCAAATATGCCGTCTATGAAGCAGATTTTATGTCATAAAGTTTGTAACTTTTTTATGGCTTTTTATTTCAAAGATATTTGTCAACTAGAACTATTCAAAATAATTCTAGTTAAGTGAAATAGAGCTAAAATAAAATTAAAACATTAGCACACTGAAACAAGATTATAAATATAATAGAAATTAAAATGGCTAAAATTGAAATATTTATAAAATATGAATATCATGAACAATATTAATAAATAATTGGTATATCAATAATACTAAATAATAAATCATTAATAAATAATACAAAAAATAACACTGCAAACATACAATATGACTTCAAAAGAAAACATATAATAAGTGACATGAACTACTCCTATGATAATTTTAGTAATATATATACTTTAATAAATTAAATTGCCTATTAATTAGTTTTTGAAAATTAGTACATAGCACATTTTGAGGTATTTATGTTAATAATAACTTGTCAGTAACTTATAGCTTTGAATTCAATTCCTGTTTGATGTTGGGCATGTTCCACACCCAGAGCCATCAATAAAGATAGCCACAATACAAAACAATGCCGGCATATTTCAGAACAATGCTGAAGAGAAACTTGGACGTAAGCAATGTGAGGCACACTGCAGTACAGTATCTTTACTACTAGTCAGACAATGTGTCATTTCAATGCAGTGCTCCATATCGAATTGATATTATGTGTTAATCAAGTTTTTTGTAATTTTGCTGATGCATGATTATATAACCCCGACACTGAAGTGTTTCCTCACATAGCCTTTGGTATGGACTCAGTTACCACGGTAACCGGATAACAGTGTGATGAAAGTGAATATTGTGCTGCATGGATTCCCTGACAGTGTGAATTTCTTCGTCAGCTGTTCTCGGTTCTATTTTATTGTTTCAGTTGCTGTTGTTATTATTGCACTGAAATCAGTCCCATGAGTACAATAAATGAAGTGCATTAGTATCCACCCACTTTCTTTGGTTTCGGAAAGTATTTTTTTCCATAGGGATTTTAGCCATGAAGCCATGAACCAAAGGGAAATCTTAAAAACTTATATTTGAAGCAAGTATATGAAAATCAGAAGAAAAAAAACCGCAATAATTTAGCTTTAGTGAGGGAAGGAACTACAATCCCCTGGAGTATTTCAAATGACATTAAGCAAATTAAAAAATGACAGAGATATAATCAATTATACATTTATCTATGACTGTATCGATTGGAATAATACAAATATTAAAGTATTATGAGAGCATAGGGACACTGACATTCATGGTGCTGGGCTAAAGATCTTGTTTAGTCACTGCTCTGTAATTGGTTTATTCTTAGTTCATGTTAACTAATGTTAGATAATGAACCTTGTTGTAAAGTTTTACCAATGTTTCTAATGTTTTATTAATTTTATTTGTTATATTATTTTTTAGTTCAAAAGAATGCTCAATAGAGAACTTACTCAGCTGTCAGAGACCAGCCGGTCAGGAAACCAAGTGTCGGAGTTCATAGCAAGCACAATTTTACGTGAGTGACTGTGTCATTTAAATGGGATTTAGGATAGAATAAACTCTTCAGTCAGATGTAGTATTTTTCTTCTGTTTTCCCTAATTGTGTCTTTCCTTTCCATCTTGCTTTAGCTCAGGGCTTTTCACATACTCTGTGTTTGTGTCACAGAAAAACAGCATGACGTGGAGATTTTGTCAGCAGCGTGTAAGGAGGAGAAAAAGCGCCGTCCCATGTCTCTGATAAGTGGAGTGAGAAAACTGAGCCCCAGTCCGAGTCTCCCTCCAACATGCATCCCTCGATTTGGTGTCAACACACAACATGAGAGCATCCTGGCCGAGGTGTCCCTTCATTTCTCTCTTTGTCAGTTGTACTGTAGATCAGAATTGCAAGAAATTACTGATAAAATTACTCCTTAATTACTGCAATGTATTCAGAGATTCCTAGAGCTATATTATTGTATTAATAGTTTTCTTCAGTGGAGTAGAATTACTGTATTTTTTACTGTAGGAGCTTGAGGACATCAATCGATGGGGTATAGATATGTTTAAGATAGCAGAATATTCTGGAAATCGGCCACTGACAGTCACAATGTACACCATTTTTCAGGTAAGGTTTTGTTTAGAAATATCTCTTGACATAAATGCTCCACTTCTCTACTACAAAGTAGAACATAGCATTAACTAAAAATAGCTTTTTAACTGCATATTTACCTAATATTTGATTACTGCATGTTCCTATACCCTGTAATTCTCAGGAGCGAGATCTGCTCAAGACCTTTAAGATCCCATCCGAAACCTTTTTAACTTTCCTCATGACTTTGGAGGATCACTACCACTTGGACGTGGCCTACCATAACAATATCCACGCAGCAGATGTTGTGCAGTCCACACATGTCCTTCTCTCCACACCTGCCCTAGAGGTCTGCATGGATGATCACACACACATAGTGCTCATGGGAAGGGACCTCTAAACAAACCAGCATATATTTTTGTTTGTTTGTTTTGTTATGACTTTCAGGATGTGTTCACAGACCTTGAGATCATGGCTGCTCTGTTTGCGAGTGCTATCCATGACGTTGACCATCCAGGATTTACGAACCAGTTCCTCATTAACACGAGTACGACTCCCAAAGACTCCCAAGACACAAAATATGTACCAATAAGTACATATCACTGCAGTTTAAAAAAAAAGAACACTAGAAGCAGTAAAACTCTGACACTATTTATTCCTTTCACACAAATTTACAAAGTTTTGATTAAATATCATTTAGTCAAATCAGGCCAATCATTTTGGCCAATTAAAACTCCCCGTTGCTGAAATTTCAGTGCATCACTATTAGACCTTACCAGGCTGTTTTTCTCCTCACGCTTCCAGACTCCGAGCTTGCTCTCATGTACAATGATGCCTCAGTGTTGGAGAACCATCATTTGGCTGTGGGCTTCAAGCTTCTCCAGGAGGAGAACTGTGATATCTTCTCCAATCTCAGCAAGAAACAACGACAGTCCCTGCGACAGATGACTATAGATATGGTGAGGCTTTTACACGTTTCTACACACAGTTCTCTCAAATACTTGGTTCTGATTGGTCAGCCACAACATTCCGAGGCGTATTATTCACCAACAGCTCGGAATGTTGTGGCAGACCTGGAAAGACACACTCATCCTGGTATTTAAGACTGTTGGTTCTTTCACATATCTCATATTGCATCGCTGATTTAATTAAAACTTCAGTAGATCTCTGTTGAAGTGTTTGTTGCCACAATGATTGTTTGAACACTGTAAAGGATTTAAGAAAATAAACAGGTAGGAAACTCGTACAGGTTTGAAACAACTTGAGGGTGAGTAAATGATGATTCATTTTTGGGTGAATTGTCCCTTTAAGGAAACATAGAAGTTAATAGGTTTATTTTTCAAGCATAACCAGATGTCTGGTAGTAATGATGTATGAGCAAATGACTGTTGGTAACGAGGGATCTGTGACTCATTTGTTCGTAGTTCATCTGTGAATCAGACCGCTGCTGTGTCTCTATGCAGTTTTATTTCAAAAGACTGAATGTTGTGTGGAAATCCCTGATAAAAAACAAACCTTTCTAAAATTTCACGTTTCAAAAAAACTGTTTTAATGCTTATAATGTCAGATTTTCTGTCATCAATCCAGGTCTTAGCCACTGATATGTCCAAACACATGAATTTCCTGGCTGATCTAAAGACAATGGTGGAAACTAAAAAAGTGACCAGTCTGGGAGTCTTGCTGCTGGACAACTACTCTGACCGAATACAGGTACTGCAGTCTCACTCAAGCACATACGCTACAATTCCTTACTAAACAATTCTATTTATGTCCACTTTTGGATGGCTAGTCAACTATTTATTGGCTTTTTCGGCCCTTTTTGCATAGCTAAATTGTGAAAAAAAAATGTTTCCTTGGAAAGGTGCTTCAGAATATGGTTCACTGCGCCGACCTCAGCAACCCCACCAAACCCCTGGAGCTCTACAGACAGTGGACAGATCGTATCATGGTGGAGTTCTTCAGACAAGGGGACCGTGAGCGGGACAAGGGCATAGAAATCAGCCCCAATTTTGACAAGCACACAGCTTCCGTGGAGAAAACTCAGGTGTGATTATATCTATTTTAGGGGTTTGCAAGCTGGGATTTGGGAAGGACACAAGAGGGTCTGCAAAATATAGAGAGAAAAAAATTTAAAGATTACAAGCCTGTCAAAAGGAATGTGTGTACTTACACTTACTTATTAAAAATATGTTTCAATAAATAATTAAATATAGATGTAAATAAAAAGTATTTTCTGATAACTCTATTAATAATTTGAAAAAATTGCTAAATTAAAGTCTTTGTAATATCACAATTAATATTTCCTCACACTGTAAAAAATGCATAGTTATAATAAAGTAACCATTGAATATGCATGGAAAGTATGTTGAGTTTTAATGTTATTTTTTCTCATACTGTATGGTTATTTTTTTAATACATGAAAAAATGTAGCTGCATAAAATCGATGGAAAAAAGGGAAAATATTAAACGCTTTCTTTTTTTAATATGTGCATTTCAGATGTTAATAAAAAATGTTTCATATAATAAGTCAACATTGACTAAATTTTATTTTATTATTATCAGTAGTTTTTATTTGGAAGAAAATTCTGAATTTAGTTTTGTTAATAAATAATAATAATAAAACAGTTTAAAAACAAATATTGATGGATAATATGAAGATTTTTATGAAGAATAAATGGATTTTATATGGCAAGTTTTGCTAATTGTTAAAATAAATAAAAAAAAATGGTTCTATTTACATCTAAAGTCTACTGGTTATAAAAAAACAGCTGTACAAAACGTTTTTGTTATTTTTTAGGACTGTCAGAGATAATATGTGCATTTAAGATATTAATAAAAGATGTTATGATATTGGCATTCACTTCATTTAAAAAAAAAAAAAAGAAATAGCTTTTGGTTTTAATACATTGTAAAATAAATAAATAAAATATAGTACATAGCAAATAAAAAGTGTTTCTGGTATTACATTTGCAAATAACAAGAGGTTCCCTCACAAATGGATCATCATATTGGGATTATCAAGCTTTTTTTAAATCCTGTCCTGTACTAAACTGTATTAATAACGAATGTGTTCAATCCTCATTTCTTAAGGTGGTATTCATCGATTACGTTGTCCATCCTCTATGGGAAACATGGGCTGATCTGGTCCATCCTGATGCTCAGGACATTCTAGATACATTGGAGGACAATCGCGAATGGTACCAGAGCATGATCCCGCGCAGCCCGTCGCCGACCCCTGAAGAGCAGGACTCTCGGCCCACGCTGGGCATCACAGGCTCAACCGGGGAGAAGTTCCAGTTTGAGCTGACTCTGGAGGAAGAGGAAGGAGAGCTAGAGGCTGAAGAAGAGCACACCGATAAAGACCGATCAAGGACTACGATGGACCCCAGGCATGCACAGACATCCCCTCGTGGAGTCTCTCCCATTTTAGATAGCAGCGAAAGAGAACTGGACCAAGAAACGAGTGACAATACGTCCTGCAGTTGAAAACTTAACAAGGCCCAGTACTAAGAGTGCTGCTTAATTTGTGTTTCTTAGTTGCACTTAGAAATATTTTGGGGTTCAGTAGAACAACCACACAGTATAAACTAAGGACATTGGTTAACCTGACCAAACAGGCCTGTGTTTTAAAGCTGTATTGTGTCCCAGGCACAACGTTTGCATAAGGACCGAGGCCGAAAGTGTAGATGAATGTTTTCGTGGCATCATAGAGAAACATGAGTCTTCCCTTGAGTGACTGACTGTCCATGCCAACTGCAGAGGAAAGCTGATTTACTCATTACGTGAACTTTTTCACTCAACTCTAGGATATTTATTATCTTGAAATGTTTTAATAACGGATAACTTAATGCTTTTTTGGTCACTGAGAAATAAATGAAACGGGACAGTTATGAGAAATATTAAGGCAAGACACCACAGGTGAATGGAGTATTAACTAATAGATATCACCATACTGTTTAATCATAGTACATTAATAATAATAATGAATAATAATAGTAGTTGTGATGTATTACAAGTTTTTAATGTTGCGTTAAAATATGTATAAGCAGCATTATATAATTAAATTAGGCACTAATTTGCTTACATTTCCAGAACAGAAATCAGAACATTGATTTAAAATATTTCTCTGTATATAAAGTTTTTACCGAGGGGATTTTTTATTTCTCTTTTCATCACTCCATAAACAGCTAAAAAATAATAAATGTATAAATAACTCAGTATGTTTTTAGAAATAAAATATATAAATGTAAATAAGGCGATTACAAATTGTATGTAAGTGATACTAAAGTAAACATTTCTGGCTCTGTTTAAAAAAAAAAAAAATTAAATATATTTTGTAATTGAAATCAACAGACACAAAAAGATCAAATATAATACTTAAACTCTTAAATCTGCATGTTTTATTTCCAATAGTGTGAAAAAAGCAAAACAAAAAAGGGGGGGGTTTGCTTGTAGTGTCTTGCCTTGGCGGGTTAGCGATAAGATTGTGATTGTTAACAACCTCAGGATAATGTTGATTTCTTTTTAATGTAGCAAGACTCCATAGTGCAGTCGCTAAACTATCTGTTTATAATCTTGTTTTGAACAAATGAGGAAAAAAAATGTAATCTTAAAGCCAAAACCTTGGTCTCTTAGACGACCGTACGGAGAATCCCTTTACAAGCGTCTTTGTACTGAAATACCTTTATACCTCTTGACACATTAGCACTATGTAGACAAAATAATCCCATCGATAGAAGCAGGGTGGATATTTTAACTGATTTAATAATAAGCATGGCAAATGTAAACTCCCCTAAACTCAACGCTTATCAGTGTTTTACAGTGATTTACTCTGCTATGCCCATGTTAGAGATGGTACAATTGGAGACTCCCTCTACTGGGTGCTCTTAAGAGCTGCAGTGGATCCCACATCTTTCCCAGTTTTACTGTCTGGTGGATTTAAACAGGAAGTTCTGGTCTAGATGAGCACAAGCCACTCTTACTCTGAGCCAGACATGTGCCCACCTCACATAAAAGGGCTGTCTTTAAGATCCTCTTCTTATAATGTCCTAATTTTTAGAGATATTATATTCTATAAGTATGAAGCATGCTTCACATAGGAGATAGGAGAAATTGCATAGCAATTATTATTTTAATTTGAATATAATTTGCTAAACTGGGGTCAGAGAAAATTGACTTAATTATAAATTCTTCAAATGGTTGGAAATTTACAATCACAGATGGGTCAGAAAAAGCTGTATATATTTTCAAAACCCATTTGAAAATTATTATTTTTATACAGTAGCCCAGAAATGAGACACTTCACATTTGTTAAAAACACTTTGACGTCAAAGTGTGATCGTAATTATTTTATCCTTTAAAAATATTACTCAACTTTAGAGTAGTCAGCGGTAAGAGAATCTGTAGCCAGGCTGATGCTAAAAGTGCCATATCATCCAGTAGCCTTGGCCACCCTCGTCTCAGAGATCAGAAAAGCCAGTGTAGAGCCTTAAAGCACATCTCTTTAGCTTCAGTGCCATTACAGCAGTGACTGTGAAGCATTCAGTGTCTAAAATGAATTTTGCTGTATGATATTGAATGAACTATGTCTTTTTCTCTGTAATAATGTGTAGTAGCTAAATGTATATGCGTCCTCTGTATGTTAGTATTACTGACATTGTTAAAGATACTTGTTCAGTTTGTTTACAGGTCGAAGTCACATGTTTCAGATAAAGTTGGTTTATCACAGTGTGCTTCTGTTCTCCACTGTCAGATAAAAAAAAAAACTCAATTTTTAATTCAGACTGTTCTGAATTGCCAATAAAAATTATTAAATAAATAATATAGGCTTTTAAGCAATGGTCCTCTTTAGTGGTCTTAAGTCGTGTAAGATGGATTCTCATTCTAGAAGAGAAAAGTATGTGCCCCTTGATGGGTATATGTTTCATGCTTTTTCTGAAAAATGCAGGTTTTTTACATTTTAAATACATTAGTAAATACACAAGTAAATTTTGTCGATCTTCAAGTTCACACTAACTAGAGACAACCTAAAAACTAACAGGTATGAATTAAAAGACACAAAACACTAATTTGAAATAGTTGGAAATGTAATAAAGTTATCGTAATTTGCGTTGATATTAATTTAAACACTGACGCAATCTCTCCTATGCATGCAACTTTGCTGATTTCCATGGAATAATTTACTTATTTGCAGCATGATGATGATAATAATAATTTGTATTAGCCTATATGTAATATAGTCGTGCATAATATTTTTAGGATATATGCTTTGTCAAGCATATCTTTTTTTGCATTTGTGTTTTTCAGGCAACATGGGAGAAAAATTCACCGTAAAATACAATAGTTAGCACAGTTTTTTGCAAGTAAAGCAAAAATAAATAAATAAAATGCTAACAAATAATGTGAAGTGTCAACTATCATTAAAAGTGTATTAAATTATGTTTTTTTTTTAATGATTTTACATTAACTATATTGCATTTGCGTTAACCATGGATGTCACGGTGACCTGTTAAAAGAAACATGACCAACAAAAAAACAAAAGAGTGAAACATTGGTTACATATCAGTGTGGCGAAAAGGACACTGACCTGCGCCGTTAATGTAAACAAATCCCTGTGTGAGCTGCTCATTTTCTGCGACCATTTTAATTGATTAATTATGGAGAGGCCGAAGCCACGCTCCTAAATAATGAATGATGATGGTTTTAAAGCGTCTTGAATATTTTATGTCCTGTGGGTGGGACTGCATTGTTAGCGTTAGTTCTCCGAGCCGTCAATCAAAACTCGGACTCCGCCCCCCTTTGCGTCACGCGTCTTTCAAGTGACGTCAAAGTGTCTGCAGGTGTTGGAAGAGGCGCAGTATTGGCGTAAGTGACGCTCAAAACGGCTTTTACGGTAAGTCGGCAGCAGTAATACACGTTTTAAATATTTCACGCTAAATAATTTTCAGTCCTTACCGCATGTGTGTGTTTTCCGCTGGAAAAGCGGCGAAAAATGAGCGGAATATATGAAGAATAACCTTCATTTGACATGGACATCGCGCATCCTGTGTTTCTATTTATACTCCCCGTGAAAGACACATCTGCCACATATGGCGTTACATTGCACGGATTCGAAAGATTGTTTGCCTCTTCGCTTTTTATCTATCTAAACGAGAATAAAGAGTGGCTGTGCTCTGTAGCATCATCTGAGAAGATGGTGAATCAGGTGAAAATATTCTCCGCAGCGGCAGCGTTGCATGTACATGTGCTGTTTCCTATTATATAAGGATGCTCTGGTCTTTTACGGGTCATAATTGTATTTAAATGTTATATAATATGCTAGTATAACATTGTATAGGCTAGGTCTTCCAGAGCCATTCATAGTATCGCGTTTTGTTGCGTTTGTGATATTTTTTCCACCATCATTCAGCAAAATTGCTTTTATTACTCATTATGTCTCGGATGCTTCTGACAATTTTCTCACGTTTGCCACTGTATATATGAGTTGCTTCGTTTATAAATCAGCCTAAACTGCTTTGTTGGTCTTCCAAGCTGATTTTTAAAGTGGTTTGTTCACTTTCCAGCTTGGCAAAGCTGCTATAGACCTGCTTAAATCAGCGAACCATCTTAGATGGGTTTAAGGCTTTTTCTTTGATCTGGGTCATTTTTGCAGCAAATCAGCTTGACGCTTCTTGGACAGCGTGTGTCTAACCACACAGTGTCCAGTGCTGTGGGTCTTGATTACCCAGAGTTTTGCATTATTGAGGATTGGAGTCTAAAGGAAGAGAAAGGCACTCACTGGAGCAGAGTGTAATTGCTGCTGAAACCGGCTATTTTACAGCGATATTTAGCCATAAAGATGTGCTCCGTCCCCCTGCCCAAGGCGACCAGGCAGTCTGTTTTTGTTAGGCTGAAAGAGCAGCTGGTCTAAAAGTTAGCCTCTATTTTTAGTCTACTGGAGCCCTCTGTTATCAGGAGAGATGCTGACTTTAGGATGCTTTGGTGCTCTGCGAATCTTTTCGACACACCAGACATGGCGTTCTGAATCACAGATCAGCTTCCAGGGTCTCCTGAGGAGAAGTCTTTTTGTTGAGTTTGTGCTGCGTCTGGAGAAAGCTGCTTTGATTGTGATAAACACGCATAGAACCAGGCCACAGTTAAAGCGAATTAAGCTTGTCAAAATCTCTAATACAAGTTAGAACAAGAACATTCCATTCTCTCTCTATCTAAACGTCATGTTGCCCTCAACCCAGAATTGAATGCCAATCTCCAATCCCAATTGCTAGAATCCAAATGTCTGTTCAGAATGAATTCTGGTTGCTTTGTTAAATACTGTGGGGTATATATGTCCTGCAGTTATGCTTGGGAATAGTTTTGTGAAATTGACTCCCTGTCATGTTTATACAAACTTGTTATTCTGTGAATCGCTTCAGTTTTGTTGTAACTGACAACTGACATTAAAGTTGTCACACTCTAGAAGTATAAAGTCAAGCACATTGCATTGTGGGACACCGTGTCGAGCAGTCTGTTCCTGTTGTGTACTGTGCACAGTATGCATGCTATATAATAATGTAAAAATAGCAAGCATGTGGTTTAAAGGCAGACTCCGTATGGAAGTATGTGATAGAAGTCTGTCATGCTGTGATAAACAAGAATGTTTAAGGTGAAATGCCAGCTTTGAATCTCACTTTTTCTTATATATTTGTGTTGAGTTAGAAAGAGGTTGTGAATGGGATAGTAGTTTTTTTTTTTTGACTAAATACTATGTTTATGTAAATATATTTTTACTGTACTGTATATTTTGTTTTAAAAAAAAAAAAAGAATGCATTATCTGCTAAAATGTGTTTTATAATATATAATAAATTATTTGTATAGCACTTTTCATAGATGGAATGCCGCTCAAAGTACTCCGGAATACACATGCGTGCATATATTTAAAGAAAAATGTTCATGTATTATATGTATATTGTCAAATATATATTCTGTATATATGTGTATTTGTGCATAATAAATATACACAGTACACATATTTATATTATGCTTTTCTAAGCATAAAACACCTAATTTAAAAAAAGATAAGTACCTCGGTTTGAACAATAGTGTTCAGTGTCTTTGACCATCAAATTAAAATGATGATTCAAGGCTGAAGGCATAAAATTGTATCTTGTATTCTAATGACACTTAAAAAGAAAAGTCAAGTTGAGTGCATTGTATTGTGGCACATGTTGGTAAATATACTGTGGAAGGTCTGCATTCAAAAAACATGCATATTTATGCGTTATGGATACTGCAGAAATAGTATAGCATGCTGTTCCTCCTTATGTTTCAGCATGTGTAGGACATTAATGACTTAAGACAGAAATCTGATTTGATATTTTACTTCCTCTGACATAATGACCTTTATTTAAGACCAGTTATTCCACATATGAAGTACAATCATCCTGCCTTTGTCAGTGTGAACTAACCGAATATTTCATCTCTTCAGCATTTACTTTCTTTCATAGCTAAATGTGTCTGTCAGACATCGGTGAGATCTGATTATTGGTTTTCACTGTATCTGGTTTTTCATGCTCTGTTGAGTCATTCCAGTATGCACAGTGCAGAAGCTCATGTTTCATTTGTCCTCCAGATCTCTTTAACTCGTTCTTTCCTGCTCACCTTCAGTATCCGACCTGGCGCTTGAAATGAGAGGAATGAGGTTATCCTTGGAGGAATAGTTAACCCATAAATCGAACCTGGCTGAGCATGTACTCGCCAAATCATCCGAGATGTCGATAATTCCATCAGATTTGGA
Organism: Enteromius thamalakanensis; assembly: GCA_032357475.1. NCBI lineage: Eukaryota > Metazoa > Chordata > Actinopteri > Cypriniformes > Cyprinidae > Enteromius > Enteromius thamalakanensis. Next base: position 10,075,095 of record JAUCMT010000013.1, read on the forward strand.
GCAACTTGGCATTCCATCACTTGTTTACCAATTTATCCTCTGCAGTGAATGGGTGCCATCAGAATGAGAGTCCAAAGAGCTGATTAAAACATCACAAGTAATGCACAGCACTCCAGTCCATCAGTTAACATCTTGTGAGGCCAAAAGCTCCATCATTATGTTGTTTAACTTTTTTTTGTTGTTGCATCAGGGGGAAATACAAGCCCTGTTTATCAACAACATTTCTTCTCCAGTGAAACAGTGAATCTGGGAAAAAGTCCTAAACGCCTCCTAAACAAATGTTTGGGTAGATTTTGATGCAAAACGAAAACATTGGGCTTAGTGGAGCAAACATTATTATGGATTATGAACTCGTATCTGAAAGTGATATTTTAAAGTTAAAACAGCTTGATGGATCTGTTTCTTACAAACACACAGTTTAACTGATGGACTGGAGCCGTGATGTTCACTGCAAAGGATCCATGCCAAATATTTTTTTTAACCGTTACAGAAACAAACTCATCTACATCTTAGAGGGCCTGAGGGTGAGTTTGTTTTATGCCCATTTTCATTTTGGGGTTCTTTTTTTTGGGGGGGGGGGGATTTTAAATGATTACAGCCATAAAGTTATACAATCACCGATTATAATGATCATTATAATCAGCCACTCGTATGGACTTCAGATGGACCGTGTATCACTCGTCACATTCTGATGGAAGTGTTAAGAAGACCTGTAACCGCTGTTTGGTATTCAGAAGGTGCCGTGCCATATATTGATCTGACACCAAAAGAAAATGTCAGATTAATGCCATGGCCTGGCAGCCACTCAGACAATCCTATTTGTTCCGAGTTTCTTGCCTGACTGATTTTGAGTAGCTGGTGACTCTACCGCTGCTGTTTGGTCACTGGTCTCAAGGGATGAGTGACAGATAGTGAAATGGACGGAGATTCACTCAGCCAAAGTCAATCCAAATAAACAGTCATTTTGACGTATAGAGCTATTGCTTGGTTTGCCATTATCAGCAAGCTCTTAAATGTAGCCTACTAAATCACATCAGCTGTGTACCAAATCCTAGTTACCTGCCTTCCTGTCTGCCTAATACAACGGCAGCTTTGTCAAAAAAGCTCTATTCCCACAAACAGTAGCATGGCAATCATGTCATGAACTACAGGTCTAAAACTATAGTCTAAAAAACTATCATCAATATTAATTTAGATTGTGTTAAAGCATTGCCTTTTTACCTTACCTTAACTTCGACCCCCTTTTGATTGACATGATGATTAGGACCATATTGCAGATAATTTGTTTTAATCCAAGGAAACCTGAGCAGAATGTATTTTAGAAGGAAATGTAATTTTACAGTGCTGTAGTACATGCCAGTTAATATCGCTTTTGCTCTCAGCTTTCAGTTTTTATTTTCTGACACTGTTTAATTTTGGAACATAACATCTGTTATAAACTGATGCCACTATACGGCCTAAATGCCTCAAGACTTTATTATGTTCGAACATCCTCTCTTTTTTTTCTGCCTCCTCTAGATGGCTTCAGCTACAGATAACCGTTATGGACAAAAGGAGTCTTCCGACCAGAACTTTGATTATATGTTCAAAATTCTGATCATCGGGAACAGCAGTGTTGGAAAGACCAGCTTTCTGTTTCGTTATGCAGACGACTCCTTCACGCCAGCATTTGTGAGCACAGTGGGCATCGACTTCAAGGTGAAGACCATCTACAGGAACGACAAGAGGATAAAGCTGCAGATCTGGGTGAGGTCATGGTTTGGTTGTGGTCATTGTTTAATGAAGATAAGAAGTATAAAGTATTTCATTTTCCCATAAAAACCATACTTGCTTACTGCATTTTAGATATTTTCCTACCGTAATATCCAGAGTTGGTGATTTATTGAGTTTTTAAGTGCAGAAACCTTACTGGTTTCATTCAATTATGACTGAAAAAAAATCTATAACCTTTAATTATTCTATGTTAACTGTGTGTGTTATTCAAATAACTGGACATTTTATGTGCAATTCAAAAACATGCATTTTAAATTAGGCCAGAATATATTTGGAGTATGGAGCGAAAGAGAGAGATGTTCAGTAGCCAATAGGGCTGGGAATGTTTGCTGATGCGCTAGATGAGTAAGCAATCGGAATTGTTTGTGATGTATCAGGACCCCTCCCCCAGTGCCTCACATTTCCCTCTGGTGGAAGACAACCCTCCCCCACCTCACAGACCCGAGCAAATCCACTACACACACACACACACTCCCACCATCTTAACCGTGGATAAAAAATATACTGTGTGCATCATGCAGTGTAGGTCCAGAAGACATGAACATCTGGCTATATTCAGAACTAAATACTTTCTTGGCATTTACTGAATATTGCAGAAGATGTATTCCTATATTCCCTACTGTATTTTGAAAAAGTTGTATTAAAGGCACAATATGTAAGTTTTCGCCACTAGAAGTCACATTTTCAAAGCAATGGCGGAGTCGAATGTCAGGAGATTTCTTTTTCACAAATCATGTTCACGGATGAAAAGTTCATTTCTATCTTTTTTTTTATCACCTAACCACATGTGCATGACTATTACTTGCAAAATAAATTATATATTTGCTTACCCGTCTATTAAAACACACGCAAGAGCGGAGTCTCTGTCCAGTAATTGCAGTTACTATTATAATTCTAGAAATGCTCTAGAACAGTGGTTCCCAACCTTTTTTACTCACGGCCCACACAGCCAAACACATATGTTTCCGCGGCCCACCTCAAAAGAATTTAAACAATCCCGCTTTTTGTGTCGGGTTAAGTACTCGGAAGCAAGGCTGTTAATTGTCTTTATTGAATAAACTGGTAATGTATTGAATAAACAGAAAATATACA
>JAUCMT010000013.1:10078527-10102101 GCA_032357475.1 Enteromius thamalakanensis
AATATACATAACGGATCAGCAAACTAGACATTTTTTATTATATTAACAATATTACAATTTCTGTTAATAATAATTGGCGTCCCCCCCTGCAATACCGTCGGCCCACAGGTGAAAACCACTGCTCTAGAAAATCTAGTAGAGCACAGTATACCATGCAGTGTGCTCTTTGGTAGTCTGCATAGTGTCTGGATGCAAAAACGCATTTAAACATAATGGTGATTGTTTCACATAATTCTCCATACAGTTCAGAAACTCTGCAAACGCTGGATTGCAGCATACTTGTTAAAAGGTGCTTATGTATCACTGTGTTATCAGAGTCAAGAGCCAAACGGGTTATATTAATAGAAGCATCAGTGCTGCTCAGGAAACACAATTTTGCCTGCGTGAAGGCTCTAGAAAAAACTACTACATCACACATTCGCTAAGTACTACTGTAATGAATCCTAAAAAATCCGATTTCGTATGTCCATTCATTACAGTAGTACTTAGCGAATGTGTGATGTAGTAGTTCTTCTCTTTAGATAAGCTCATAGTTCTGTCTTACTAATGTTTCTCTCTGAAAGTCTTTTGGGGTTGAAACCAAGTAGTGAAAGAAAAAAAAAGACCAAAGTTCAGCAAGATGAGAAGCTTGCTTATGTAAAGGCAAAAGATTTTTTACAAAAATACTTTATTTAGAGGCCATAAAAGTGCAAAGTGCTCATAGTGCAAACTAAAGACATGCTTGTGTGTGGCCTGCAACGACTGAATGGAGTGTGTTTATGTAATTAACAAGCTCATTTTTCTGGTGCAGCGATGCAGAGACCAGTTCCTTAATAGTGGATGCTTATTTGCTCTCAGGTTTCGTGATAGGAGGAGCTACATGTATAAACCGAAACCATGGATAAATCCTGTTTTCTTGGTTCTGTGACAAAAAAGTGTGGATGGTCAGTTTATATAGGGTTAAGTACAACTTGTAAAGTCGACAATATGCTGTTGCTGATGCTTGCCAAGACTGCATTTATTTGATCAAAATCCATAAAAACGATTTGAAAGCATCTATTTAAATACATTTTAGAATGTGCTTTATTCATGTGATGCAAAGCTGGATTTTCAGATTGTCTTCTACTGGAGTACCTTCGTCTTCAGTATCACATGATCATTCTGTAACCAATATAATATGACATTTGCTCAAGCAACATTTCTCATTATTATTATGAGTCTTAAAAACTGTTGTGCTATTTAATATTGTTTTGGAAACTGTGATACACTACCATTCAAAGGTTTGACATAATAAGTAAAAAGACATTAATGCTTTTATTCAGCAAGCTACATTAAATTGATATGTACAAGTATAAAAAGAAGTATAAAAGTGGAAAATAATATTTCATAAAATAAATATTTGAAACAATTGAACACCAATAATAAATTGTGATAAATATTAAATAAACATATTAGAATTATTTCTGAAGGATCATGTGACACTGAAGACTGGAATATTCAGTTTAGTAAAATATTACATTCTAGAATATATTAACCAGTACTGTATTTAGTAAAACATTGGTCTTGTATTTGCTCCTATTTGATCTTGTGCATCACTGTTTTTTTTTGTTTACAGGACACAGCAGGACAGGAACGCTACAGAACCATCACCACCGCTTACTACCGCGGAGCCATGGGCTTCATCCTCATGTACGATATCACCAACGAAGAGTCTTTTGCCGCAGTGCAGGACTGGTGAGTTAACTAAACATGTACTATGTGTCTCTGCGTGGATGACTGGCATTGTTTAATCTACTCTACAAACGTAAAACACGTGACACTTGCTGTGTTTTCAGTGTCTGCTGTTTCATTATGTGAGAAATAAACAGGCAAACTCCATCACCAAAGCTGCTCTAAGACTCCGCTTTATACCGTTTTATTCATTAAATGCACACAGGATCTCTCTGAAACAATTATCACAGAAATAAATTACTATTGTAAAATTAATATTAGTAGTATTATTTTCAAGGGGTTATTATTAAACACATTTTTCCGACCATGTTTTCATTTTGTTTGCAGCATTACACTTGACAAAAATAAAAATGCAATGTTTTGTTATAAATTGTTCATCTGATTACATTTCAAGTGGTTAACCATGTATTAAATCATTCCATGATACATTTTTAAGGATAAATTCATATTAAACCAAAACAAAAGAACAAATCAATTGGAACAGAATTTGGAAGAAATTGGGCTTCTAAATTAAAGAGTAGTACTACATTGTGTTTCACGAATTCGCACTTCTTCATTAAATTAAATAAGCAAATTTGGCGTGCTGTCCGGGGAGCAAGCCGGGAGCTTGGCGGACCCCGAGCTTTGCAGATAGTAACCCTAGCGAGGGCAGCTCGGCTTGGTCCCGTTCGCCCCCCTTGAAGGTGCGAAGGAGAAGGGGAGGCAGGATCATGCGAAACTAGATACTGAGAAGTGTGAGATGATGGTATTTATGCCAAGGCGGATAAATGAAATTAGGAATAATTAATCGGCTAGTGGGCGATAATACTAATGAGCGTCAATGGGTACCAGCTGTGCTGACACTCAGCGTGCTCTTCCCGAAACTGTTACAACATGCCTTAATTAAGTCAAGTCACTTTATACAATATAGATTGTTTCAAAGCAGCTTTACACATTACAAATAGTGTCTGTATTTAAGCTCACGAAATTGCCAGAAATGAAGTGTCCCCAACTAAGCAAGCCAAAGGCAACAGGCAACAAAGGAAACAAAATTCTATTGGTATCAACTATGTGTTATGCATGTTCGTTTTGTGGATTAGTACGTATTTCTATCCCGTGAAGAAATATAGGGCTGAGTTTCTAGCATAACAGTAAAAGCCAACCATATTTTCCTGATGATATCTCCAAAGGAGAATGTAAAGCTCGAAAAACAATGGTCTTAGTACTGCACTTGCCATTAATATGATACCTCTTCTTTCATTACCACGAATTGATGATGTTCAGATAAGTAAGATTTGAACCACACCAAAGCAATTCTGCTAATGATAATTTAAAAGAATTTTTAAATAAAATGATAATTAAAAGAATGTTGTGGTCGATAGTGTAAAAAGCAAGGCTAAGATCCAGTAACACTAATAGATATGAGCAGTCTAAATCCTGACTGGAAATCTTCTCTAGTAAGAAACTAGATAGTTGGAAATTAATTGATTGAAAAATTATTGTAATGAATACAGATATACATCATATTAAACAAAAACATTGTGATAAAGCTTAGCCCCAGAGAAACGCAAATATTTAATCAAATCTGACTGTTTCTGGCAGGTCCACACAGATTAAAACGTACTCATGGGATAACGCCCAGGTGCTGCTAGTGGGCAACAAGTGTGACATGGAGGATGAGAGGGTGGTGGCCTCTGAGAGGGGACGACAGCTCTCCGAGCATCTCGGTAAGTCATGTTTTCCTAGGCACAATATATTTGGATATTCACAGCTATGGGTTAACTATACTGTAGGGGTTTTTCTTCATCTTGGAGAAGTTGCCACAGTTCTTCTGGATTGAGTCTGTCTCAGTTTGTTCTGTTTCTTCATGTGATTTGTCTTAATAATAAGTGTCTTTTTTCTAAATGTGAATGTGCTGCTACTGCAGGCAGCTTACTGGGTTTTAGAAAAAGGCTTTGGGTCTTGACTTGGTTTCTTCATTTATTCTCAGGTTTTGAGTTTTTTGAGGCCAGTGCCAAGGACAACATTAACGTTAAGCAAACCTTTGAGCGGCTGGTAGACATAATCTGTGAGAAGATGTCAGAGAGCCTGGATGCGGCCGATCCTGCAGTGACAGGAGCCAAACAGGGGCCGCAGCTGACAGAGCAGCCCGCCGCTCCGCACCAGGACTGCGCCTGCTGAAAATCCCACGGCTCTATCTGCACTGCCTTGCAACAACACACACACACAAAACCCGTTTAGGTATTTAAAAAGAACAAGAAACACAAAACCTTCAGTTCCCATACTGCCTTCTCTGGCCACACCCTCTAGCCACTCCCCCTCCTCTCCAAATACTCAATTTGACATCTCAAACTTCAATGATTTTATTCAACATGCAGTCCATTCAGTTTAAAAAGGAAAGCCATAGTGTGCTTTAAAGGGATAGCTCACCTTAAAATGAATTTCTGTCAACCCTGATGTTATTCCAAACCTGTAAAACCACAACAACACTTTTTGGCGACTAATGTTCTTTAAAAATATCATCTTTTGTGTTCAGCAGACTGAAGAAACTCATACGGGTTTTGAAACCACTTGAGAGAGCATCATTTTGATTTTTAGGTAAAGTACACCTTTAAGGGTTTGATTAGGCCTGGAATTATGATTAAGCCCGCATTATGTTTTAAAGACTTCATAATGAAATTTTAGGAGTGTGTAAATTAGCCTTTAGCTTGGCACACAGAATCGATTATAAGTAATAGGTTTTCAATGCCTTAATTTTACTTTATATTTTTAACACGTTCTTCATCTACTCTTCCTTATCCTTAAATTATTTATGAACAAATATAAAAAAGCGATATGGACAGATTTCTGTATATTTATTCCAAAAAGTGTACATAATAAATACAGTTCAGTATTGAAATAATACATTAGATATATATATCTAAAATGTTTTTTTGTTTTTTAATTCTGACGAATATAAAGAAAGTTAGAGAAGTCAATTAATGCAGTTTTCATGGTAATTCTTTGCAGTGCTCGTCACAAACCTTTCTTGCTTATTTGTATCTGTGACGTTGTATCTTGTTCACTGCCTTGCCTCATGTCAGTTCAGTCCCGGGACTGAAAGCCAGATATCATACACAAACATTCCTTAATGTAAATTTGCATGGAAGGAAATAAAGCCATTTAGGCAAATAGTGGTAGGATTCATTTCTCAATGCTTTGTTTGGTCTAGTGAAGTGTATTTCTAGTCAAAATATGAGTTTGATTTGCGGCCATGCTGTTGCTTATTTCATTATAGCAGCAGAGCCGTAAGCTCAACCTACCTACTATCAACAATACTCTTATATGCTCTCAAAAATTAGCAAACGGTACTGAGATTTCGATTGGCATTTCCCATAAGGACTTTTTGGACTGATGTGTCTTGTGAGAGATTTTATGTGGCTACCAGGCCTGCAACTATAATGCAAAAATCAGTTTGCAAAAAAAAAAAAGCCCATGATAAGTATTAATGTTTACATGTGCAAGATCCTCCCTGAATATTCCTGCATCTTTCCTTTGCTCTTCTGTCTTCCTTTAGTGAAAACTTACTGTAAATACATTTGAGTCTTTGGTTTTATGTGTGGACTGTGTTGTATTGATTATGGGCTTTAAAAAAATCTAGGGGATATTAAAAAATATATCTAAAAAGAGGATTTAAAGGATGTTCTTTACCTGCTGTTGTGTATGCCTGCTTGTGAATGAATGTGTCACTTTATTACAGAGCAATATTGAAGAAAATACCTTTTCACGTGTTGCAGATTCTTTATCATTCTGTTAACAGAACATTTTGGTAGGATGAAAAGTAAATGTGATTGAGAAAGTGGTTTAAATCCTAGTCGCAAAGTACTGTTGCAAACCAAAGCAGTTGGATAGACTGACTGCTGTCTACTGTGGAGGAGGTTTGCTGAAATTTAAAAGCTTGACTGTATTTATGGCAAATGCTGTTCCTTATTTAAAAAAAAAAAGCAAAAAAAGTTTGCATTTAATGTACATGTCAGCAGAGCCATCGCTACATCCATGAGGCCTGGGACCAGTTCTTTGTAGGCGGGTCCCCAGCAGCTGATTAGTGAGCCCCATGCATATCAGAAATGAGTTTTAATCTTTATTAACATCGCAGCTCACCATATATGGTATCTGCTCCACGTTCAGATCAGTTTATCATGACTAGGTTTGTTCTTCATTTACTACATTTCTATGTATTATTATTTTTACTCATGCTTTCCATTGTCTTTTTTTTCTGATAATTGAGTGTAATGTACAAGGAAAAAACACTAATATGCAGTAGTAAATGTACTGTACTTACAATAAGGGGTTTGGTGTCAAAGTGTTCAGTGGTGAAATTTACCAAATTAACTGTCTATGTTGTGAAAATGATTGAACTTATAAAAAAAATTAATAAAGTTTGTGCTGTTTACTTGAGACTGACGACATGTTGAATTTAACGAAAACGAGGCTGTGAGGAAAGGTCCTCGATCACAAAATATTCTCGCAACGTTTAAAACTATTGTATGGTGTTTTGGTTTACTGAACGTTTCTTGAAGATGTTTTGTTAGCTGAGCAATAGGCAAACAAATTACCACGCTGCGTTGAACTTTTTATACGTCACATCCTCATTTTCATTCCTAAAATATGGCACTCCCGACTAAAGGTCCACTGGCCTGTCATCGAAAACCATCTGAGGTTTCATTGACAAAACAACCACAAGAGGGAACTAAAGACTCAACTATTGGCTTTCACCTAAAAATAGCTGCACCCCCCCACTAGGAAATCGTGTATAAAGGCTGAAACAGCTGTAGTTATGGTAACAGTCAGCTATGTAAGGTCCATGCAAAAAAAAACCACGACTGATTGGCTGAAAGGGGGAATAAATGCTGAGGGTATCATACTTCTGAAGTGCTGTATTGGGTTAGAATACAGTTAAAATACATGTAAAAAAAACTTTACAACCTTAGTTTTGGAGTTGTGTAGATGAGTAAAGACTGCAGTTACCCAAGACTTTACTGACTATTAAACGCAACTCGTTTCCATTTCTTTAGATGTAAAAGAGCGTGCACACAGAAATTGCAATATTTAACAAAAATTATTTATTCACAAGTGCATTATACACAAGATACACCATGGTTGTTTTTTTAAAGCACAAAAACAAAAGAAAAAAAAATTAAAACTGCAATGTGAAAACATGCACCAAAACGTGAGACAAACAGAAAATAAAAACTATTTGCAGAAAATGGAAGAGCTTCTTTACATCAGCTTGTCCAAATTAAAATCTTCACAGAAATTCAGGACGCCCATTTCAAATCCAGCTCACTGTTTCCTGGCTGATGATCAAACTGAGGAAGCAGATGAGACAGTATGAGGAGAACGTACGAGACAGACTGTAAAAAATATTACATGTGTTTCCTTCCTAGTTCACCCAAAAATATCAATTCTGTCATTAATTCCTCACCCTCATGTTGTTCCAAACCCATAAGACCACAAATAAGAACACAAATTAAGATATCTCTGATGATATCAGAGGGCATCAGACCCTTCATAGACAGCAACACAACTATCTATGCAGTATCAGATATCATCAAAAATTAATAGTTTTTTTGAAGATGAACGGAGGTCTTATGGGTCGGAACGACATTAACGACAGAATTTTCATTTTTGAGTGAACTAACTCTTTAAGAGCTTTTACTACAAACTCAATGCAAAAAGTTTTTAAAAATGGGTCTCTAAAAGAAAATAATCAACCTTATAATGATAATGTGTTAAAGTCAAGAGTTGTTAAAAATGTGTTCATGTCTAAAGGTATTAAAACACAATGTAATATATGAGGAGATGATGTTTTGTAAATATAGCTAGTGTTGGTTTTTGACACCTTGTGGTTTTCCAGGCTTTTTGTCTTGTTGCTGTCCACGGCCAGTTCCCGTCATGCCTCTGCCACGGCCACCAAAAAGACCTATGAAAAAAGAAAAAGAAAAGTCTGTCAGCTGTGTGTATGCATTTCAAAACTGTGAATGCCACGTTAAAAAAATTCTATAGCAAAAGTTACTCATTTAGTTTGTTATAAAAGCACAGCAAAACTTCAAGCAATGTTTTTTGGGTTTTTTTTTTACAAGTGAAAATGTTTAAAGAATGACAAAAATGCAAATGTGCAATTTTTTTCTTTTTTTTTTTGTTAGAGTTAACAATACTGCCCGTACTATTTAGTAATTTCTGATTACTTCAGAAATTAGATATAGTTCGCTTCTCTATATGCATCACTGATTGAACTTGACAAACGAGAAGTTTGGTACTGCAACCAAATAAAACATTACTCAAAGATTATCAACTTCAAATGTGAAACACAGCACGTTTAGTTTTATAGCTTCGATTTTCTAGCAGTTTTAGAACCCAACATATTTTAAAATATAGAGTTATATTAAATATAACATTTCCTTTCTATAGAAAAAAAAAAAAGTGTTGTCAGCTTTATAAAATGAGACCAAACTTGTCTGTGCTTCAAAGCATTCAAGACTATCTTTGGTCTCAACAGAAAAAAAAGACTGATTTATAAGAGTGAATAAATTATGAAAGAATTGTAATTTTTGGGTGAACTTTCTCAATGGTCACCCATAAATTAAACGTTTGTCACACTGTTACGAAACGTGTCTAACCTCTGCCGGATCCACCACCTCTTCCAGGTCCGCCTCCTCTGCCCTTTCCCTGTAGTTTGTTCTGCTGCATGCCCCCTCGGCCACGTCCCTTCGACAGAACATCCTCTTTCACCATATCAATGATCTCATCAGGGATTCGTAAGTATTTAATTGTGCTTCCTCTGATGTAGCATTCCGGCATCCTCCAAAATTTATCTCCATCCTGCAAATCGGAGCAGGCAGAAACAGCCATTATATTCCAGCACAGAAGTAAACGCCACACCGGCTCAATCATGTTAATAAAAATAATTCAGATATTCCAATGAACACTTCATCTCAAGGAAAGAGGTTTTATTTACCCGTGAAGTGCAAATAACTTCTCTCAAGTTGATGTTCATCCAGTTGTCACAGCTGACCAGATGGCCGTTATACGTCTCACCATTCTTTAACTCCACCAGCTGAAAACAAAAGCAGACTAACTTATTTTTCATTTTACTTGTGGATCATTGTAATGTACTTTTAGCAGCTGTCTGGACTCTCATTCTGATGGCACCCATTCACGGCAGAGGAAGAATTGCTAAGCAAGTGATACAATGCTAAATTTCTCCAGATCTACTATTTAAACTAAAACTTTAACTGTGGGCCTCATACTCACCATCGGGTGGTTCTGTGCCGTCTTTAGTAAAGATAAAGGGAGCTAGAAGAAAAGAAGAAATCCATTACAATTGACATAAAAGGGCACGAAAACTTTCTTCAGTGCTCTGGAGTGCTATTGATTTTTAAAACATTTATAAAGACAGCACACAAGGACAGCAAGTAGACTAGAATTAATCATGTATAAATTACAAAGCTGGTGTCAGTGTAAACGTTGTTTAAAATGAACGTGTTCTGTTTAATTCAGAGACTATTTTCTTCTGTTTGGCTGACAGTTACGTGCACTTTCTCGACGCTGGCCAATTCCTGCACAAAATCTGTTTACTACAAAAGTGCACTGCACGTGTCGGTAGCGATTTTTAGCGGGTTTTATTTTTAATTCAAGTAATATTTCGCTTATTAAAGCAAACCCCACGTATATGTATAAAACGTGTTCGCTTAAACACGAAACGTTTATAGAGTTTAAATACTAACTAACGTTAATTACCAACACAATCCGTTGTACCGACGAAACATGCTACCTTGCATTCCAGAATGAAAAATATTTGCATTGTTTTAAGAGTAGGTTTAGGATATGGAATAGCTATGGACATATTTTTTAACTTCAAGGCACATGAATAAGATGCTGGTAGCATTTTTCTGTACCGATTTGTGCAACCTAGCCGATCAATGAGTAGCCACCGGTACGTTAACCACAACTTCTCTAACGTAACGTTACTCAACACGGCGACTGAGCTTTAGTTTAACTAGCCTACGAGTTTATAGAGGTTGCTTACCATGTCAGCTACTGGTCAGTCTTTTTAAATCCCTGATAAAGATTTAATAAAATAAATTCTTAAATCACGAATGGTTCTTCTGAATCTTCTTCGCAACACAAGGTAGTCTACAAAACGCTAACTGTTGTACTTCCAGGTGAAAGCGGAAGTTATCATAATAAAAGTCCCGCTGTTAAACATTTTATGTATCATGATTTACATATTCATTTAAAAAGACACTCAACGTCGCTCACAAAATGCAGTTTATTTGGAATACTTATCACTAATATTATTTTATACACTGAATTATAGCACATTTACTTTATATACACACACATTTGGATACATCTTTTCAGCACTTCAAGAATCCACTGCTGTCGTTGTAGCACTGAGTTTTTTAGGCTCTTTTTTATTCTGTTTCTTTTTTCTTTTTCTGATCTTTTCTTGTTCGTTTCTCATTTTTTCTTCCAAATCTGGATCCTGGAAGGTGCAGACATAAAAATAAGTTAATAAAATGAATTAAATAGAAATAACAGCGACAACAAAACAATGTTTCATTATTATAATATACAGTATTAATATGTAACTAACTTAATATGCAAGTCCTTACAACCTTTTTTTCCATCATAGTATATAACATTTCTTGACCATGTAATATATGTTGAAAGCGTACATTTAGAATAAAACAACTCACTTTTCCCTCCAGAATCATTTGCTTCCTTTTGTTTATCTTCTTTTTCTCATCAAAATCAGTGGATTCCAGTCTCTAAAACAGAATTAACAGATGTAAGATTTTGCCAGGGTGTTATATATAAAACATATGTAGACTGAAAAAGTCTTCTCTCACAATTTCACACTGTCGTCTTGTTACATTGACTTGTGTGAGGATCTTCAACACCTCTTTCTCTTCAACGGCAAACTCTTTTAACTTCGCCTCTAAACACGCAAAAAAGTAATCAAGCAAATGAACACTCACAGCAAGAAATTTCATACAAAGATTTGAAAGTGCCCTCCTTTTAGGCAAAAAGCATATTTATCTTTGAACTTACGGTTCTGTTCCTCAATGGCATTGATGAGATGGATGTCATACTGTGTGACTAGTGTGATTGCTACACCATTTCGGCCTTAAAAAAAAAACAAGAAATAAATCATAAAACAATTCTGAATGTGGATTTGACAGTATAGTGTTCCTGCCTACTAGCCTAAAAATACTACACTGCTCAAAAAAATTAAGAGAACACCTGTATCTCCAAGTCAATCATACTTGTGACACAGTGGTGGCAAATGCCAAACATCCTGCAAGGTGTTGGGCTGTAAGCACCGACAACTGGGTTGTTGTCCTCCTACACCCTCCTCCATGTCTCCTGATATACTGGCCTGTCTCCTGGACACTACGCTGAGAGACACAGCAAACCTTCTCGTCACAGCTCGCATTGATGTGCCATCCTAGATGAGCTGCATTACCTGAGCCACTTGTGTGGTTTGTACACTCCATTTCATGCTACTTCTAGAGTGAAAGCACCGCCAGCATTCAAAACTGACCAAAATATCAGCCAGAAAGCATGAAGTGGTCTGTGGTCACCACCTGCAGAACCATTGTATTGTTTAAATGTTCCCTTTATTTTTTTGAGCAGTGTATTTTTCCCCCAGTAATATGAATACTAACACAACGTCTCTTAATTCTTACAGCTAACTTCATATCTCACCAGCTCGAGCGGTTCGTCCCACTCTGTGGATGTAGATTTTTGGCAAACCCGGTGTGTTGTGATTGATAACTACTTGCACCGTAGGAATATCCAAACCCCTTTAGATAAGAAGAAAAACATGAAAGTGGAGAGAATTAGACAAAGACATGGCCAGCAATCCTGAGACATGGTAAGAAGCGTTTTCTCTTTACCTTGCAGCAACATCTGTGGCTATGAGAATTTTAAAAACGTTAGACTTGAACTTTGCAAGGTTGGCAAAACGCTGTCTCTGAAAATGGAAGCATTAAAGCATGAAAAAGCATTAGTACAGACATTAGGCGCTGAGTGAGAATCAATTTTAACTGCGTAGCATGTCACTTACCTGCTTCATCATTGAGTGCAAGGAGATGGTTGGGAAATTGAATTCGCGCAGCATCATTGTTAGTATCTGACAGTTCCTGGAACATGCATAAATGTTATACAGTATCTGTAATAGATTTTTACACCTTCATGTAAAAATGTAAGAGAGTTGCACGTAAGAGAACAATTGTTTTTAACAATTATTTTGTACATTAAACAATAAAAAGGTAAAAGGATGAAATACCATTAGGTCTCCAAAATCAAGTTAATTTTGTCAAAAACCATACAATTATTAAACTGTTCCCCGTATCTCATTCAATTATCACATACGGATAAACCATAAAAATTAATCACTTTTAATCTGAAGCTGAACATTGAAGCAAGTCAAATAAAAGCATTTTGTTTGAAAACTTATTATAAATATACTATAGCTTGCAAATTCAGACATTCACATACACGGTATGACATGAAGTGAAATGCTTTGTTAGAAATAATATGAATGCATTTAATTAACTTCCATTCATTCCAATGAGGTTAACACTGGTAATTCTCAGATTACATGTTCTTATACATGTGATACATTCATGTAGTCAAATAATCTTATCAGCATTGAACACGTTAATATTAACTCATAACTAAGAAACTGCTAATAAGCTGAAATTATTCTTCTGGTCCAAACGGACCTGGAATGCAAAAATCATAGAGATTTTGAATGCACTATGAGGTTTAACATAACTCTATGGGATTTGTTTGTTTTTTTGTGTTTTTCTGAAACGGAAAACTTACTTGCATGTGTTAGTGAATATTATGACAGACCAATCATCATGTTCATCCTGGAACTTTTGGATGAGATGCACCAGGTAAGCATCTTTGACTTTCTCAGGAGTGAGGATGAATCTCTGATCCAGTTCTTCGACCGTTCGCATTCTGACAGAAAAGATTTAGGCCAAAACAAAAGTGCTTTAATGTCCATGATAAGATGGTTTCCCTGCCTTAAACAGGCCTTAGTAGTTTTCAAAGCATGCTTTAATAGTCAAAGTAATTGCATACATACATAAAATGAACACTTTTATTCAGCATGGATGCTTTTAATTGGTCAAAATTAACAGGAAAACAAAAAGTTATTATCTATTTCAAATAAATGGTGTTTAGTTTTCTGTTAATTGGAGAATCCTGTATAAATCTATCATGGTTTCCATAAAAATGGAATGTCAATGTCTCCTATTACACATTTATTTAATTGTCTGTCATCTAACAAATGTGCAATGCATTACTTCACACTTGAAATTAAAATTTTTAAAGGAAATCTGTAACCGACTAGTCACAAACCCCCAGAAGACACTCATCTGCATGCAATCCGTTTGAAATAGCCTGTCTAATTATATCAAGCTTATATTTATATAATTACAGATATCAATTTTATTTCTGGCCCAAAAAAGCAATCGATTTCTATCAAGGGAGCATATTTTCCATCTTCTCCTGACTTACTCCGATTGGTGCTCCCAGAAGAAGGGTCTGTTCAAAGCGATGCTCTGCAGCTGCTGCAGCGTGTCTGTGAGCGTGGCGCTGAACAACAGCGTCTGCCGTCTTTTGGGCACAGCACTAAGTATGACCTCTAGATCTTTTGTGAAATCTGTGCAGCCCTGCTCTAAAAGACGATCTGCTTCATCCATGATCTGCCGAGAAACATGTAAGAGTTTTATGAAAACTTTCTTAAACAAACATTTGAAAAAAAGTCTGGAGAGTCTTACTAGAAACTGGATTCTGGTCAGGCTAATTGTATCTGAGCTTCGGATGTGATCAGCAAGTCGTCCCGGAGTGGCCACAACAACATGTGGCTTTTTGGACAACTCCAAACCCTGGGTGACCATGTCTAATGGAAGAAAAAGACCAAATAAAGCGTGTTTCCTAATTAATAATCCTACCTTAAATATGCATATCTACTCTTATAAACAAATGAGCCCTAAAGCTTTGAATGTTATCTTACCCATTCCTCCCACAATAATACAATCTTTTAAGCCCAACGGCTTCCCTAATGCTCGGAACTGTTCTGCAATCTGGTAAGCAAGCTCTCTGGACAGAAAACAGACAAAACATGTTTTAAAATAATTTACATGCAAATGAAGGTTCAAATATGACCGTATAAATAATAGCAAAGTAAAAAAGTAAACCTTGTGGGTGTTAACACCAAACAGAAAACACCATAAGGGTCCTCGGACAACTTCTGCAGCACTGGGAGAACAAATGCTGCCGTTTTTCCACTTCCTGTTTTTGCACAGCCCATGCAATCCCGACCTGTGTGGACAGCAGCAATACATTAAATGTACGGATGTACACAAGTGACAGCACAATCACTCTTTACACATCACTTAACTTCGGTCACATTCCTAGTTTAAAGTGTCTAAAAGAGAGAGAGAGAGTCGGAGTCAACTAAATAAATGTGCAGAGCGTGCTTCATGTAAACTTTTCTTACATAGAGGTCTATAAAAGAAAATTCCATCCTAATACAGGCATATCTGATACATATATTTATAGATATATAATTCATTAATACATTTCAGCAATCCACTGATTAAAATAACTTGCATATCGGCACGTATCCGGCAAAAAGGGTTTAAATTTAACTGTAATACTAAAAGGAATCAATGTAAAGCCTATTAAGGAACGTTACAATGTCAATTTATTAGTCTTACTGGGATTATGCAAAGCAGATATAGATTTTTTTACCTTCCATTATAGCAGGAATGCATTTCTCTTGAACTGGAGTTGGTCGGCTGATTCCCATCTGCTTACACTGCTGGATCAACCACTCAGATAGGCCAAGAGACTCAAAAGTGGCCATTTTTTCACCAGGCTGCTTAAAAAAAAACACCTCCAAAAATAATCAGTGTGTTATTGTTGCTTTGAACGCCGTTAAACGTTCTTTTAAGGTTGATAACAAAAACCTCGTGCGAACCTGCGACGGCCGCGTAATTTAGACGTCATGTGATGATGTGCTGAAAGACCACGCCCCCTTCGGTCAAGAGCTGGGAGCGACATTCGAGCATTGTTTAAAATGATTTTTTTTTACAGCATAATTACCAAAGTAAACCAAAATATAAAGTTTATAGGTAAATCAAAGAAAGAAGAGTTTATTTATAACAGATCAATGTTAAGGCATTACAATTAAAATAAAAGGGAGACAGACCTATTGACACTTAATAGAATCCGTTTCCCACTCAGAAGATGGCGGTAATGCACCCATTAACGTTGGCTGCCAGCCGCCGTTTAAAACCAAGAAGAAGAAGATTGGATTGCTCGTGAGCGCGCAGCAGCAACCGCGGGGTCGCGCAGAGCGTGAGAGGCGCGCGCAGGTAAGCGCGAGCTGAACTCTGTCAGCAGCAGCACCTGGACAGTCCTCGATTACAGGCCGTGCAGTATTAATGGGTTAGAAATCATTGCTTTCTTTTCTTACGCTCTCACTGTCTCGCAGCAGTCCATTCACTCGAAACTCGAAGTGTGATCTGGGTTTTTTGTTTATTTGTCACCGCCGAGTCTTGTTTTTCGTATTTTATTAAAATTGAGCATGTTCAGCGGTAATTTGGGCTTCTACACATGATGACCTTCCTCATCCTCATCCTCGCTGAGCATGGCGGAGTCAGATGGTGTGGAGTTCTGTGCGAATCGAGCTCAAAGCAGGTATGCATGTATCAGCAGATGTTGCATGCGATGCATGAATGCATAGGGTTGTCCCAAAATGCAACAGGGTTGAGAGATATAAAAAAAATATATATATATATATTTGTTTTCTTCTGTAGTATTGCTATCTACAGTATGATAATAATTCTTATTAAAGGTGCACACAGTAATCATAAGTTAAAGTTTACCCCAACATTAGATGAAGGTTCTAGATAATCTTGTTTTGTTCTGCAGTTAGAGGGTCTTCATATCATGGCCAGCTGTGTAACATTCCCCATTTTATCTGTACCATGTAAGAGATTTTTTTTGCATTTATTGATTTACATTACCTTCTAACACTCATTTAAAAATGATTATTTGAAAAAGGAATAATTTATTAACACTGTATAATGTAATATCTATTATTCATGCTGTACTGCATAATATTGTGAGGCTGAAAATTCACATGCAGCATTAAAGTTTATTGATTTTTGTTACAGGGCCAGAATTAACAGTGCAAACCCTCTTTTGGTGTTAAAAACTATATTGTCAGGATTTACTAAAGACATACAGTGAAAAAATTAAGCAATGTACAGTGGAAAAGACAGTTATTTTTCCACTGTGCATTTAGTAGGTCTTTCAGACACAGCTCCTACTAAGGTTTATATTGGTTGGTTTACTAGCAATTTCACCATTGCCATATAACAAATTCATGTCTTTGTCCCTTGAGAGTTGCAGAATAATTAATTGGTATAGGATAGTATGAGAGTCAGCTAAATGTACACAGAAACATACAGTACTGAGTGCACCTTTAAAAATGTTTATAATAAGAACCTTTTTACTCTCGCATTCTTTCTGGTGTCTGGTAAAATGCAGCGCCCCAAATGCATTCTGAAAATGAGGGACAGATGATTACTTTTTCTCAAGAAGCACATATTCTGAGAAACTGAAAGGTGAAGGAATGCTTGAGCAAAATTTTTATAGGTGCAATGAGAATTAATGTGACATTACACTATTTAAGAAATAAACCAGCTGCTCATTTAGAAGGATAAGGGCGATAAAATAAGCACTCTTACAACAATCTATTACAATATAAACCCAGTCAATGAAATATTGCTTAGGATCTGCTGATTATTTATGACCGTTCTGTTTGCGTACATGTTCTGAGACTGCGTTTTGACATTGCTCACATTTATTTACTGAAAACATCCCCTTTTAAAATGTACTACACATAAGGCTTTATGTTTACATTTTAATTATTTGTGATTTCCATGGTTGTTGACTTAATAACTGAGGGGATTATGATCAGAGGAAGGTTAAATTTAAAATAAAAATGTCGACCGACCAGTTTTCAGCCGTATCGTCCAGGCCTAGGGTTGGATGATTCTTCTATATGTGTTTGGCTTTAAAAGTACCATTGTTTGTCTGGATGTAGCATTGTACATCTAGGAACCCAAACGTTAAAGTATGTAGAGTCTGGCTCTAAAGTACATTAGGGTTATGATCAATGACAAGTAAACTTTCTTTTGTTTAGCTTGTGTTGCACTGTCTTCACAAAAACCATTGGACATTTGGGTAATTGTTTGGGTCACTTGTTGCTTGATATTTGTGAGGCTTAGGTGTTCTGTATCCAAATAGACTTTTCATCCAAACAGTTGAATAATTTAAAAGTAGGTGCCATTACACGGATCATGTTGATGCACCGGTATAGAAATCTAGACCTATTGGTGAAGCGTCAGGAAACAGCAGATTCATCAAGCTGCTTGTGAAGTTCTGTTGATTCTGTAGGCAGAGACAATGATCAGGGAGTGGTGAGAGATTCCTAGTAAATTGATTCTCTCTTTCTTCCAGCATGGCTAACAACAAGAATAGCTCGCTCCGTTGTACTTTCTCGGCCCCCAGCCACAGCAACACTCTCCTGAGTGGACTGTCTGCACTGCGCGATCAAGGTCAGTTGCTGGATGTGGTTCTGGCCATTGACAACGAGCAGTTTGAGGTTCACAAAGCGGTTTTGGCCTCCTGCAGTGATTACTTCAGGTGAGACATTGCACTGTTTGTTAGCACCAGCCACCTGAGCTGCAAATGGCGAGATTATTAAAATACATCCAAAGGACTAGTTCTGTATAGATGAAAAAATGAAAATTGACATTCACTCACGCTCAAGTTGTTCCAAACCGTATGAATATTTCTGTTGAACATAAAATAAGATATTATAAAGAATTTAGTTTTTTTTCTTCACTTTGATACTTTGATCAGCAGCTCTTTCTTAAAGTCCCTATTTCCTAATATCTCAAAAAATGTCTCATCTTTTAAAAAACACTTGAACAGCCAGAGATTTTATATACAAATGGATAAACGCATCTTAAGTGAATATTTCCTTGATCAAGTTTTAAATGTTGTTTTAGTTCAACGCTATTTATTAAAGATTTTTGAATGAATGGGAAAAATATTTCCAGAATTGAGGGTGCTAAAATAAGTGAATGGTCACTGTTGTACTTTAGCTTAAAAGTATGGAATAATATTAAATAAAAATGATTATACATTCAGAACACAAGGACGCTGTATAGTTGAGTGATAATTGTAAAATCAAGATGGCAAAACAGCAACTGTTGACATTAGATCATTTAAAATTGATCAGAGAAAGCTAATATAAACAAGAAAGATTGTGAAAGAGATTTACAGAGATTAGGAGCAGCACAGTTAAATGCCATATTGGATAAATAAACAGAGGGTACAGAAAGAGAGAGGGAAAAAAAAAAAAAAAAAATATGCATTGGTGTGTAGTGTACATATGAAGCAAATCATAGAGATATGGGGGTGCACGTTTATGAAGAGCTTTAAAAGTGAGGAGCAGAGTCTTGTACTCTTCTCAATATTTAACAGGTTTATGAAAAACATGTGATATGCTTGATAAAAGAAGTTCTAGTCATTATACAGACAGCTGAATTCTGGACCAAGTGAAGTTTATAAAGGTGGGTTTGACTTTTGAGCCCAAAAACAAGAGATAAGCAATGCACAAGGTAACTAGAGCATGCACAAGACCACTGAATTATTCTGTAGATACGCAGACCACGTAATATTTTTCACATGCTTTTCAAAAGACAAAGATTATATAGTAATCAACAGAAGGTAGGAAACTGTTGGATTTTGACAAATTAGATTTTTATTGGATTAGATTTCCAAATTATTTCCAAAAAGGGTTACCAAGGGGTAATAAGTAAATAATAAATAATAGGACCCAAAACAGAGCCTTGAGGAACACCAGTGTTAACAGGTGAAACCTATGATCTGAAATTTGTTGAACAAATTGAGTGCGCCCAGCGAGATGAGATCTGAGACAACTAAGAACATCAATAATACCTATAAAGAGTAGTCTATGTAAAAGAGCTTGATGAGAAATTGTATCGAAGACTTCACTTAAATCAGGTAGAATAATATAGAGAGTAATACTATTAAGTGTCCAGAGAGAGATCCCCTCATTTGCCACACATTTGAACAAAGGTGTGAAATTGTTTCTTCTTGATCCATACAGAGCCATGTTTACTGGAGGAATGAAGGAGTCAAACCAGAACACCATAGAGCTAAAAGGGCTTTCAGCCAGAGGACTGAAGCACATTATTGATTTCGCCTACAGTTCTGAGGTCACTTTGGACTTGGACTGTATTCAGGATGTTCTTGGTGCAGCCGTCTTTCTGCAGATGGTGCCTGTGGTGGAACTTTGTGAGGAGTTCCTGAAATCAGCCATGAGCGTTGAGACTTGCCTAAACATCGGCCAGATGGCCACTACTTTTAGTCTTTCGTCCCTTAAGCAGTCGGTCGACGCTTTCACCTTCCGCCACTTCCTGCAGATAGCTCAGGAGGACGACTTCCTTCACATTCCAAAGGAACGACTGGTTTTCTTCCTTCAGAGCAACAAGTTGAAGAACTGCAGCGAGATTGACTTGTTCCACGCGGCAATCCGCTGGCTGCAGCACGACGCGTCCAGACGAGCGGGGGCAAGTGAAGTGCTCTGCCATGTGCGCTTCCCGCTAATGCGTTCGTCTGAACTCGTGGACAGTGTCCAAACTGTCGACATCATGGTGGAGGATGTGCAGTGTCGACACTTTCTCCTAGAGGCCTTCAATTATCAGATCCTTCCATTCCGACAGCATGAAATGCAATCACCGCGCACTTCCATTCGCTCTGACGTCACATCACTGATTACGTTCGGTGGAACACCCTACACCGATAACGATCGAACGGTCAGCAGCAAAGTCTACTATCTGCCCGACATCACAGTGCGACAGTTTAAAGAGTTGACCGAAATGGAGATGGGATGCAGCCATGCGTGCGTGTCGGTTCTCGACAATTTTGTGTACGTCGTGGGTGGGCAGCATTTGCAGTATCGCAGTGGAGAAGGCGCAGTTGACATCTCCTTCCGCTACGATCCCCATCTGAACCAGTGGCTTAGAATCCAATCCATGCAGGAGAGCCGCATTCAGTTTCAGCTCAACATATTGCATGGACAACTGTACGCTACTGGAGGACGCAACCGTTCTGGCAGCTTGTCCTCTGTAGAGTGCTATTGTCCAAGGAAAAACGAGTGGACTTATGTGGATTCCCTCAAAAGGCGGATCTGGGGTCACGCTGGAGCAACGTGCAACAAGAAACTCTATGTCTCTGGAGGTTACGGGGTATCTGTGGAGGATAAGAAGACTCTCCATTGCTATGATCCCACCTTGGATCAGTGGGACTTCAAGTGTCCAATGAACGAGCCAAGAGTCTTGCATGCTATGATCAGTGTGAACAACCGTATTTATGCACTCGGTGGCAGAATGGACCATGTTGACCGCTGCTTTGATGTACTAGCTGTCGAGTATTACATTCCAGAGACCGATCAATGGACAACAGTCCAACCGATGCGAGCTGGTCAATCAGAGGCTGGCTGCTGTCTGCTAGATAAAAAGATCTATATAGTCGGAGGGTACAACTGGCACCTCAATAATGTCACTAGTATTGTGCAAGTTTATAATACAGACACAGATGAGTGGGAAAGAGATCTTCACTTTCCAGAATCTTTTGCGGGAATAGCTTGTACACCTATTGTACTTCCTCAAACAACCACCCAGCGCTAAGCACATTTTGCATTTATTGTGGATGTAGATGTAGTGGCCATCTGGACTGCAATGAAAATAATGGTTTTATTGGCTTTGCCTCATTGAGAAGCCATAATGTTTTGTCTTTGTTTTTGAAGTATGCATGATTGAAGGTTTGTTCACAACTATATGAAAGCACACTTTTTAAGAATGTGAAGCATCTTCCTACACACTTCTCAAGCAGTATTGTCGTCTTTGGCCTTTCTTGTAAATTGCCACGTTTCATATTAATGAGGGTTTTGTACAAGTCCCTATGGGACGGCAGACTTGAACTGACCCACAACATTAGAGCAATGTCTTCATCTTTGTAAATTTCCTACATGTATACACAACGCATAACTTCCAGAGGTATAGTGCAAGTTTGTAATGCAGAGACAGAAGAGTGGGAGAGAGATCTTAGTTTTTCCTAATCTTTTGTGGAAATAGTTTGTTACACTAATTGTACTTCTCCAAACAACCAACCTGAGCTAAGCACATATTGTCTTTTGAGAATCTGAAGCATCTTTCTGCACACTTCTCATGCAGTAATGTTGTCTTTGTAAATTACCCCGTTTCATACTAATGAGGGTTTCGCACAAGTGCCTGTGGGATTTGCACTGATGACAGACTTGAATGGGCTAGCAACACTGGGGCAATGGCGTCATCATCATGAAGGATTTATGGCCTGTTCTCATGGTGTGACTCAATGACATGAAGGCAAAAACTATATTCAAGCAATTATTACAACAAAACTTTATTCCAATTTGTGTCATTTTGGATGACTGACTGAATTGGTTGACATTTAAAAAAAATCTTTGCCTCTAGGAAAGAGTTGGCAGAACGAGTGGTATGATATTTAGATTTGGTCCTCCAGCTACAATTTTGACAAAATTGTCTGCTCTGCCAGCACTTTGAAGAGGCTCTAGATTTAAAATAATAACCCGTAACATGTTCTTCTCAAGATTTAAAGCTCTGGTTCTTCTTGTAGGTTACCAGTGTGTGAATCTCTTGGGTACAGCTCAGATCTCCATATCACAGCATTTGAACCTGTAATTCTCTAAATGATCTTGAGAGCAAAACAGAAGACCTTATCTATATGTTGCAATTTTCAGGCGTTTGTTTTGTGATCATTTGTAGAAACACCACTAGCAAGATGTAGTGGCAGGTGTGTTAATATTATTTGTGAAGCTTTGGTAAGCTATTTTGTGGCAGGTTCCTGATCTCCTGTTCTTTCATCATAATTCAAATTTTTTGAAAGGTTTGTGTTTGAAAACTGGCAAATTATTTATCTGAAATCTTTGTCACCATGAAGAAGCAGAGCAGCAGTGGAGGTAAAATAGTTTTTGTTTGTTTGTTTAATTACTATAAATTTAGGGGACATTTAAAATATTGGTACTTCGTTGTAAGATTTGTTTTTCTTTAATCTCGATTTAGTTCTTTTTAACTGAATATAAAAACGAGCACATTTCATTATGCACTTTAATATTCAATGTGGTAAATCATTGATTTGATTACTGAACAATTCACAAGGTACATTGTTTTCTCTGAAAATAATTTATACCGTATATAGAGTGTTATACAGTAGGGACTGTTACATGTACAAGGAACTATGGCACAAACTTTTTGTAATGATATTATGTTGGCATGTTTTCAAGTATGAATATGTATAAAAAAAAAAAAAAAAAAAACATTCTTGATTATTTTTTTTTCTTTTTCGTTTAATAGTATGATTTGTTTCATTGTTATTAGATTTATCAGTTAATGTTTTTTAGATTCCTTTAAAGTGTTCAAAGACACATTTTGTGTATGTATATAGATAAGTAAATTAGCCCTTAGCTCAGGATTCATTTATGTGCTGATATAAACATGGAGTCTGGTAAGACTTTTGAGCAAGTCAGCTGGGTCTTATGAATAAATGGCCTTTAATCTTGTACTTTCGTCACAGATCAGCCTTAATCAACCTTGTAAAAGCACCTAAAGTGCTGTTCGGTTCTATGTAAACAACCATTTAAGTTTGGAATTTGAATACGTTTTTACAATTTATTTCATTGTTATCAATCTTAGATTTAAAGTCAAATCTTTGTATAAGTGCATTTATGAACATCAGAAATTTATAGCATATTGTTAAATCACAAAAAAAGGTTGAATCTCTTTTCAATCATTTTTTTTTTTTTTTTAACAAATCCTGTTGTAATTTTGATGTACAAAGTTATGTGTTGAACTTCCAAGTGTGTTGTATAGTTAATAAAGAGCACTGAATGTATTGGTAACATTTATTGCAGTTATCCTTTTACACGTTTGTCTTCCATGTGTGAAATTATTTTTTCACATGTGTGTTCTTGTTTTATCCATGCAGTCCATGTTTTATCCATGTTGTCTGTTACAGTGTGGTCTAAATAAAAATACATTAAAATGTGTCGTTCTGCATTTTTCATTGATGTACTATTGCAAAAATATTTTTTAGTTGGAGCCAGAGTGTTTTACTAATTTTTAGATAAATAGCTTTATAGAACTGTATTTTTGGTGGGATTTAAAAAATGATACAATTTTGAGAGACCTATCATTTACAATAGCCAATACAATACAATTTATCTCTATATGTGTAAACTGTCTTATATCTGTTGACAAATAAAAGATTTTTTTTTTAAATCATAAACTAACTTAGCTTTGATCAATTTTGCAGAAAACAGGACTGCATATTCTTAAAGGAGTTGTAGAAAGCCAATTGTCCACTAGTTATATGATTCTTGTAATTATAGTTTGTTTCAAAATTTCTTAAAGAAATTTTACCGTCAAAAACAGCTCATTTAAAAATCACTCTGTTCTGTGTACTTCCCCTTTAAATCTTCACGAGCTCCTCTTTTCCCAGGATCTTTGTTTAGCTGTATTCATAGTGAAACTTGCTAATTAGCACATTATTACAAAAGGCAATTTGCAATGATTCATTAAACATAGTTTTCAAACTCGTTTCGGGTGGAGAGATCAGAGGCAGTTAATAATGATCTCCGCCTCCAATCATCCA
>JAUCMT010000013.1:10102141-10116732 GCA_032357475.1 Enteromius thamalakanensis
ACAGTCTGTACAGTAGAAACACCATTACACCTATGAAGAGTCCCCACAAGGATAGCAAACCAGACGTGTGTGTGTGTGTGTCCTCCTCCGGTGGACTCCAATGCCCACAACTCTTCCCGTGATGACGCCGCGCCGCAGCAGCGCACAACGCGTCTCACGCAACGCTCTGTGTTTTGGAGAAGAACGAAAGATGGCGACCTCAAACAATCCGCGAAAATTTAGCGAGAAAATCGCCCTCCACAACCAGAAGCAGGCGGAGGAGACGGCGGCGTTTGAGGAGGTCATGAAAGACCTGAGCATCACGCGAGCAGCGCGGGTACGTGTGTCAGAAACGGCGGCTAAGCACGCGCATATCGCAGCTGCTATGTAGGATGTAGCCTGTGTGGGATTTAAAAGCTCTTTTGTCGCCTCAGAGCTGTGACAAATCGGTGAAGGACGGTAATAATTTTCCGGTAGTTGAGCGTAGCAGGAGATGCTGAGGATGCTGCTGGAGAGAGATGCTGAACAGATGTCATGCACATCTGCATAGAGACCTGTTCCGGCCTTCAATGCATCGCGGCTGCTTTTCGCTCTTTTATTTCTCGTTGTGTGCATCAGAAGCTACTTATTGAATGACGAAATGTCATTGATGGGGCAAGTAGTAACTATAGATTTTAAAGTCTAAAGGTGTTGTTTTATTTAAAAAAAAGTCTATGCAACCAGGATTATCATGTTTTTGTGAAAACTGATGGTTAAAACAAATCATGCAAAAACTAAATCCATTAAAATCATGTATAATAACCTACATTCATATATAAAACTAGTTGCCTGCACTGAAAAAATGTGTAGAAACAACTGTCATTTAGAAAATGATTGTAAATTTAATAAACAATACAGTAAAACAAAAACACAGAATTATATATTGAATTGTATTTTTTTTGTAAAGGTTAAGTTTGAAGTGCTAATGTAACCAAAACGATAAGCTAAAATAAAATGAGTAATTAGTATTAACATAAAAAAAATACAATTATTTTAATTAAAATAAAAGTCAACAGAAAATCTAAAAATAAAGCTTAATTCAGTATATTAGCAAAACTATAATAGTATATCAGTGATATAAAATTATAAAATGAAATGAAATGAAATAATGAAAAAATTGCTTAAGGATGCTCGAGGAAATTGCTTCAGCCTCTATTTTCACCTTTTTTACTAAAAGGCTAGTTGAACATATGTTATAGTACGTGTCACACAAGTCGAAACCCATGTTTTGCTACTTTTTATTAACTTGCACTGGTCTGCTTTTACATTGGTTTACGTTTCATTCATGCATTCATTACGTCATTCACTGCTGCTTTTCACGCACTGTTATTTTGCACAGCTGCAGTTACAGAAGACCCAGTATTTGCAACTAGGCCAGAATCGAGCTCAGTGCTATGGAGGGTCACTGCCCAATGTCAATCAGATTGGAAATAGCAACACTGACCTCCCTTTTCAGGTGAGACCTTAGAAACTTCATAAGTTCTGTCGTACACACTATGCTGTCACTTTATGAATGACTTTCAGTTCAGATGATCTAATCACAGTTTCATAAACATCCTAACTGGAGAACGCTCATAGTGCATTTGATGGGTCATTCCTTGTAAGGTGCTCTGTGAAATTTTTTGGGCAAATTCCATTTATTTCAGTAGGACGAAATAGTGCAGATTTTTCCTGTGCTAAAGTTGGTTACGCAGGCAAAAAACTAAAAGTCTATTTTCAATGTGACCAATGCTACCCATATTGAGCCTTAAGAGAGTGCACAAAAAAAAGTTAATCATCACTAATGAGATATGGAGAGTTAGCTCATGAGAGGGTGTGTTTAATGTTTTTATTTTTTATTTTGTCAAAAAGGTTCTGTAAATTTAAAAAAAGCTTTTAGAGTGGGGCTGAAATATATATATATATTAAATAGTTTCTGTTTTTTTGCCACCTAAATGTTGCCACTTGTTGCAAGACCTTTGTTAATTAAAGGGATGTTACAAAAGTTTAACAAGATGGAAACTTAGAAAAAAAATGTACAAGCGATATTATCAAAGCTAAAAGCTTGTTTTATTTTTATTTTTTATTTGGAGACAAAAAAATTATGAAAAAATAATTTTTGTTTAAGAAATACACTTCTTGAGGATTGCTTTGATATTCTGTTATTCAATTCATCTTTAAGTGTGAATTAAAGGTTCAAATTAGTAGCTTTATAAAGCAAAGCATTAACCAAAAGTTTGGGGTTTTGTCCGGAACAACTTTTTTATGAATTGGTCATTTGTAGCAAAGTTTATGAAAACATGCGTCATTTCCTTCTGTCATTGCTCTTCATTTATGACACATTAGCATAAGGATGTACAGGATGTTTTCTCATCGCTCTGAGCATTCATACTGCTAGTCCATGATTTGTGCTTTTATTTACCCGACACTGCAGAAAAAGTCATGATGCTTTGTTAGAAGTCATTTGAAGAAGACTTGAACAAATCCGATTCGTTTACAGACAACCGTTTTAGACACCAGTCGGACATCCCGACATCACGGCCTGGTGGACCGCGTGTATCGTGAGAGGAATCGCATCGCTTCTCCGCATCGCAGACCTCTCTCTGTGGACAAGCACGGACGTCAGATATCTTTCAGCTTTATTAGACGCAGCCAAGGTTTACTTAATTGCAGAGTTCACCAAAATCTTTCACCCTTGAGTAGTTCTCAACCTGTATGAATTTCTTTGTTCTGCCGAACACATATTAGGAATAAAAAATAAAAATGAAAGTCAATGGTGTCCCAGAACAGCCTGGCTCATACAGGTTTGGAGTAAATGATGACAGAATTGAAATATTTGGGTAAACTATTCCTTAAACTGATACAGTGTGTATTTTCATGTGTGTGTGAAAGACATTGTCCTTAACTCTAATTACATTGACAGCTGTCCTTATGGCTCGGTATATCTGTCACCACCTCCCGACACAAGTTGGAGAAGGTAAAGCAACCTTTTTCATAAGCTAATCAACAAAACATGCTTAAAGGTCATAAATCATAGTGTTTTTACATGTTCACACTTCTGCCGGTCTGCTGCAGAACCAACTCTGACTCAGCTCTACATCAGAGCGCTGTGAATCCAGCTCCACAGGACACGTTTGTTGGTGGATCTCAGGAACTGCAGTCGAAAGGAGTAAAAACATGTGAGAATTTGGGAGGGTTTCCTCCCCGTTTTTGTTCGCTATCGCAATACTGCATTGAATTCAAATGAATTTTCATTTCAAATACATCCTCAGGCCTTAAAATTATAGATGAGTTTGTTTCTTCATTAGTTTTTGAGAAGTCTCTTAAAATATCAGATAATAACTCCTCATAATAAACATAAAACATATGATATGAATTAATGCTGAAATTATGAATTATAGTGCAAGTTAAAGTTACAATTTTTTTCATTTGATTTTTTCAAAGTATGATTTTTATCGTGGACACTTATTTGTCATTGACCTACACGCACATTGACCATGATGTTTTTCCTCATGTACAGTGACCTAGTAGGAGTTCATCTACATTTTTTTCTTTCTGCAGTGTTGTTGCTCACCCCTCCAGATACAGAGGACACTGAATTAGAAATGGAGAAAGATGAGCCCAAAGCATCTCTGCACACAGAGTCCTGTGACGTTCCTGGGATTAAGTAAGTTCATCATGACTAAAACTTTTTTCCCATGTGCTGAAAAATATAACACTTTATTTTTTTTTAATATAACCTTTGAATTTGCATGAGTAGAGAAAATAAAGTGTGGCTGCAACTTTAGATCCTAAAATGACACTCATCATGTGCTAAATTAAGGTAAGAGTTCTTTACATAATATATGTGTGTATACAGATGTATGTAAATACCATATATATATATATATATAAATGTATACTGTATGAGTCTGTATTTCTATATACATATAATAAATATACACAGTTCACACACATATATATTATGTAAGAGATTTACTCAATTACATGTGTCTCTTTTAAAGTGTTGCATCATATAGCATCTCACTGCATATTCTGTTTGATTTTGCCAGCATATTTCCATCTCCTGATCAAGAAATGAGTAGCTCTTTGATGCCAGCTGCTCACAGCACCGGCGGCTCCTTACCTGATCTGACAAACATCCAGTTTCCTCCTCCTCTCCCAACCCCGCTGGATCCAGACGACCCCATAACCTTCCCTACATCCAGCTCCAGCAGTACCAGCAACCTGACCACCAACCTCACACACCTGGGCATCAGTGCTGCCAGTCACGTCCCTCCCTCCCCTCCTGCCCAGCACACTGGCCCCGCCTCCTCGCCCAATATCAGCCCACAGCCGCCCACTCCCACGCTGCCACCTACCGTCTCCCCCCAGATACCCATCGCACAGGTGAGCCGGACACCCCAAACAGCACGGCCTATGTTTGAATTCAGAATATATGACCCTGGACCACAGAATCAGTCATAAGTGTCAATTGCTTAATTTAGCTGAAAATCTGAATAAACAAGTTTTTCATTGATTTATGGTTTGTTAAGATGGCTCAGATGCAAGTATTTGAAAATATAGAACCTGAGGTAGCAAAAAGTCCAAATATTTAGAAAATCGCATTTAAAGTAGTTCCTCACAATGCATATTACTAATCAAAAATTAAGTTTTTATATATTTATGGTAGGAAACTTATGCAACACCTTCATGAAGCATGATCTTTACTTGATATCCTAATAATAGTTTTGGCATAAAAAAAAATAATAATAAATTTGATCCATATAATGTGTTACTACCCCTTTTTACTACATTTTTAGTTCCTATTTTTATGACCAGTGAATTAGTGTAAATGTATGAATATGAATATCCTGTCTGTTGCTGTCACAGCCGATCACGATGGACAGCCTGTCCCTGGAGCAGCAGCTGTCTCAGTACTCACTGCTGAGTTTACTGAACGACCTTCAGAAACAGCCACACAGCCTCCCACAGAACATTCGTCTCATACGCCTCCCGCCTCTCACCGTAAGCTCCACCCCCAACACCACCCAGCCCTCTCTTGCCAGCCAATCACAGACAGTCACAAGCGGAACTGCCAGCTCTGTATGTTTTTCTCCTGCTCTACACAGTTTGCTTTAGGTTGAATTGGTTATTTCTGTAAGAATTTAAGTGTGTCTCTTCCTCCCAACAGTACCGCAGTCAGACCGGCTCTTCAACCAATCAGTCACCCACATCCCCATTGTCCAATCAGGGCTTCTCACCCGGTGGCTCACCACAAGTAAGCATGACACTTCTGTGGTTAAATTCTTCATTTATTTATTTATTTTTTACGTTCATTGGCATCTCAGTGTGGAATGTTTGGGGAAAAAAAGTTTTTCCCTTATGCTCACAAAGGATGAATTTAAATGATTAATAAAGAACTGAAATGTACTTAAACTGTTACAATATGTGTTTTTGTGATGCACAGCATCATTACTCCAGTGTTATGTGATCTTCAGAAATTATTTTAATATTTCGATTTGCTGCTCAAGAAACATGTCTTATCCAGGGCCGTATTAACATGGCCAAATACAAAATATTAAGCGGTGCAGCTGTTTTTAACATCAAAAATAACGAGATCAGCAAATCAGTATATTAGATTGATTATCATGTGACACTGGAGTATGCTGAGTCAGTTAATTATATTTTAAAATACATTCAAATAGAAAATTGTCAAATTAAACTTTAATAATACATTTTCACTGTATTTTTGATTACAGTGCCCCCATTATGCCATTTTAAAGGTTGCTAATATTGCTTTAGGAGTCTCTTAAAACAGATTTACATGTATGCAAGGTCAAAAAACACTTTAGTTTTCTTCAAAAATAGATTTAATTTGACCACATTTCTAAATGATTTGTAAACGACTCTTGTGAAGCAGTTTGAAGAATCAGTCTGTCTAAACCCCGCCTTCCCGTGATCCCTCACTGCTGTGATTGGTCAGATGGCACAGTCCTATATGATTGGTATACCACTACGGTGTGTCAGAAAACGAAACGCCAATTGCCATAACTGAATGACAGCTCAGCTTGTACTGTCTGTGGGCGGGCAAGTTGTTCGCGACGTAGAACGTGGACGGACATTATGCAAATATGTTACGTAGTGACGTGTGGCCCGCCATAACAGAAAAAGATTGGAATTGCTGATGAATCGTTTAGGCGAATATGAGACGACTCTTTTATTTGATAGACAATAACTTCATTTATCGTGCACTGTCAGCGTCACAACATTGACGGGTAATGGTATTCAGTATGTGGCTAATTTTCTTCAGGTGTATTGCTCATAATGTGTGTCTTAACAGCATATTCAGGTGGTTGGAAGCATATTTGGAGATTCATTCTATGATCAGCAACTTCCATCCAGACAGACCAATGCCTTATCAAACCAGGTACATGTGTTTCATTTCAAATCACTCTTTAAAATGTTTTTATTTTTCTGTTGTTTTTAGAGATTAGAATAAAATACATAAAAAAAGAAAAATTACCATGTGAAAATTAAGGCTCACTTTTAAAACTTTCTTATGCTGATGGTGAAGCTGGAGCAGTTCAACATGAACATTATGGAGAATCCAGGTGGCTCTAGTCACTGTTCAACGCTGAACTACACACAGGCAGCCATGATGGGTCTAACCGGGAGCCACAGCGGTCAGCAGGACGCACAGCAGCTCGGTTACAGTAGCCATGGCAACATCCCCAACATCATTCTCACAGGTATTGTGTGTCTTTCGCTTCAACGTCAACTTCTCTTTATACCTCCAAGAGATGTCAGAGAGGTACATTTTTGATTGCACTGAGGGTCTTTATCTGTACCTGTGCCTCTCAACCTTTTTTGAGTCCATCCATAATTCAGGTCCTTTAACGCCCACACACAAGCGTTCTTGTTAATTATTTCAACAGGATTTCACTTAAATTTCTAGTTTGTTTAGTGTAATCATCTTTTTGCAAAGTAACATGTCATAGTTCCAAACACTGAATATTTCCAGCTCATTTATTTCAGTGTCTCCTAAGGACTTTCATTAGTAATGTATTGTAATTAGGGCTGGAAAAATAAATTGATGAATCGTGATTTGAGAAATGAATCTGAGATTTTCTGAATGCATGGCGATTCTGAACATAGTTTTGAACAGCAGATGGTGCTGCATGCTTTAGGTGTACTCTACTGCTGTCCTCTACTTGTTTCTGAATCCTTACACACTTAAAACCTAAAACTATATTTCATTAGATTCAAAAAGTTTGAAGCGAATTACAAGAGAGAATTACAGAATCCATTCACGAATCAGTTTTGCATCGATTTATCGTCACAGCCCTAATTGAAATGTCTTAAAATGTTGGTTTTTTTCCCCCACATATTATCGCTTTAGTTGAGCTCTCATGCATCAATATAATAATGGTATTTTTATATAGCTAGTTATATTGTAATTGCACTTATTAGCTATTATAACTTTGCTTAAAGGGTTAGTTTACCCAAAAATGAAAATTCTGCCATTAATTACTCACCCTCATGTCGTTCAAAACACACTGCCTCCGAAACATTTGTTTTATTTTTTTTCTGCGTTTGCACATCCATAGCATGCATTTTAATAGGAACGGATGATAAATAGAAAAGAAACCCTCAAAAATGCATCTGAAAATGTCTGACTTTTCAGAGCCACCATACAAGTGAACGCCACAATCCAGAAAGGCATTTGTCAGTTTACAAAATTAAGTTTACAGAAATTGGTGGTCTTCTTTTGAATTTGTGGCTTTAGTATCGTTAGCAAAGCATCAAGCTGAGCCACTGACATCATGAAGTAAACTTCAAATTGTCCATGATAATCCTGCTGCTCTTTCATGAGGGGGAATCTCAAGATTAGATGGACCCAATATTTCCTTTCTTTTTTTTAAGTAGTGAGAAGACAACAAAATCATCTTCTTTGCTTTAGTCGACGATTCAATGCTTCGATTTGAGAAGCCTGGTTCAACTCATAATCTCACAGTTGAATATTTGCAGGGTGTTATGATCATGCTATTTGGCTATATGGGGGTGCTCAATGTCTGATTTCACATAGAACTACTGGTTTTAACCTGTGTGATATTAACCTGTGTGAATAAATCCAGCTACCTCTTTATATTTAAATTTAGTTTCATTTTCCATGATCCGTGACCGGCACAGGTGCTTCTCGGTGGCAGGGATTTCAATCTTTAACAAGACTCAAATTGAGGCAAGACTGGATTTTTTCAGATCAGGTTGGGTACAAGAGTTTCAGCTGGGTTTATGTACATCATGTATATTATTTATGGTTATAGATTTGGTTGAGTTGTGCTGCAGTACAGCATTTTTTCTGCGCATAGCGTAAGCAAGACAAACAATAAAGAATAGTTATAACTATGACTGAGACGGTAATATACATAACATTATAATCAGAACGCTATTATAACAAGACACTGAGAATTTTTAGAGTTTAGCTGTCGTGTTTCTGCACATTGTTGAGTGAAGAACACGTCCACAGAAGGAGTTTATTCCGAGCCGCACAAAAACGTTCAATTCTGCACTCTGGGCACTTCGTGCAGATAGCATAAGTAAATAACGAAGCGTATTCTATACACTGAGTAGGATTTACTTAAGTTAGGAAAGTTATTTCACTTAGAAAATGTGAGTAATTACAATAGAATTCCAAAACTGTACTGTAGCTTTATTTAGAAAATCTCAAGTAAAGTTTACTTGGAATTTCCCAGTAATGTTTATACATTTTACTAAAGTAATGCTTATAAATGTTTGTTTTTTTACACAATAATCCTAGTTATCTTTTTTTTTAATTGCGTAACCTTTAATTATTTGAACATTATTTGATGTTGTTTATGTATTGAAATGGTGTTCAATAAAATAACACTGACATACATTTTACTTGAATACTTTTATTTCTATGAGATTCCTTAACAGATGAAAAACAAAAAAATAGTAAAACCACCAAACAAATTATTCGACTGTCAGCTGACTTTTGGCAAGATTCGGAAATTCTGATTCGACTGTGAAAATCCTTAGTCGGGGACAGCCCTACTGTAAGACTTTTTTTTTTAAAAATCACATTTTCACAATAGATCAATTAAGCAGCTTCTAAAATGTTTAGGAAAATTAAAACGAAAAAATGTATCCGAAAATTCAGATTTTTTTTTTTTATGACAGACTTCGGAGGCAGCGTGTAAACATGATTGACATAACGTGAGGTCGTATTTATGTTACAATATGCGAATATTCAGACAAAAAGTTCTGACTCTGTATGCAATGACCTGTGTAGCTTGAAAATTGCTCTATAAATACAAATGCTATCTGTGACTATATAATGTGAAAATATGTGGTTTGTCTCACATTAGTGACGGGAGAATCTCCGCCGAGTCTCTCCAAAGACCTCACCAGCTCGTTGGCCAGCGTTGGTGACGTCAGCTTTGACGCGGACTCTCAGTTCCCGCTGGACGAGTTGAAGATCGACCCCTTGACACTGGACGGACTGCACATGCTCAACGACCCGGATATGGTTCTCGCCGACCCGGCCACGGAGGACACGTTCCGCATGGATCGACTGTGAAGCTGTGAATGCATTTCGAAGCCAGACACTCTGCTGCATGGCCTCTCTGTTCACCATCTGGTCAGTGGCCAGCCACGTCCCCCCAACCACCCACATAACAGCATGCTGCCAAACCGCTCGTGGCCAGGGGCCGGTGGAGGCGGCGGCCAGGGGCCAGGGTTTGGGGGGGGTGGTGGAGGTGGAAGTGCTGTATCCACACTGGATCGTTTTCAATGCGCTCCACCATCCTTCACGTATTCTTGTTTTGGTTGGCACGGTGTCTATTCCTTTTCGGTTGTTTATCCTTTTGATTTTATGGATCGTCCTGTGTTTATTAGTGTATTCGTATTTACATTATAAGTGAATTGCCAAATTTCATCTATTTTTTTAACGTTTACGTAACTATGCCATGTCTTTGAAAAGATTTATCCATCCGTGTGATGATGTGTGTGTGAAATCAACATATTTATTTAGATTGTATTTATTATAATTATTTTTTTATAAATATTTATTATTTAATCATATTTACGTAAGGAGCACTACTCCCCCAGATTGTGTATCAAGGGTTTAAGGGAGCGTTGCTCATTGTATGCCGGGAGGCCTAAAGTTTGCTTTTACAAAATGGCTTCCATGACAATTGATTTTGCTAGCATTTTCTGTATCATCCAAACATCTCAAGAATGGTGTTTCGGTTTCATTCGTTCGCTATCAGTTTTCTTGCAGGAGGACAGCAGTCTCTAAATAGAAATGTGACCCATCTTTTGGTGTTTCTGTGGACTGTTGCGTGACTTTCTGTACGCATGTTATTTATTCGAATTGAAGGCTGAAATGTACAACGGTGGTCCGTAAATATGTGACCCTCGAGCTGCTGCAGAAACCTGCTGAACACTTCACTGTGAGAGGACCTGATTTTGCCTTACATGAACAAAATGCTGTTTTTAACTGTTAACGTGTTTTTCTAATCGTCTCCAAATTGTTCTCCTCTCAGTATTCTTGTTTTAACAATGCCGTTTTGTTTAGTATTGAATGCTGTATAGTTTGTACTTGTACTGCCAAACTTAACTCAAGGTTCAGTCGTGAAGCTGATGTCAGTCATCTGGCTTGGGGAGAGTAATGCTCCTTATTCTTGTGCTGTTTCAGGAGTTTGTATTTTGTCATTCGCATACGTATGTTTAAGCCCTGTCGCACTTTGATCAAGTGATGTGTTTTTCCCTTCAAGCGCTATAGGAAGGAACTAAGGAATCACTTTACAATTCAGTGACACAGTTGTGATCTTTATATTCAGTGGGGTCCAAAAACACAGCTTCTCAGTTCAAACCTGCAGTAAAATGTATTTGAAACAAAGAAAATTATGATGTTACATATTAACTGTGTACATACTGTCAATGAAGCAACGGGGATGATAATTTTTTTTTAAAGATTTTTAAAATGTGAATTTTTAGATTATTTTGTTATTTTTTGTCAAACTGGTGAACTGATAATTACATAGGCTTGTTTCCACCATGCAATAATAATAATATTTTTCATGCAATTATGAGTATATATATATATATATCACAATTACGACTTTTTATTTATCAATTTAGCAAGTAAAAGATAAAATTGTGAGATAAAAAGTTACAATTAACTTTATTTTTTTATTTTGCAGAAGAAAATGTTTTTTTCAGAACTCAGAATTTAGAGAATAAATGTGAAAATTGTGAGATTAAGTCACAATTATATTGTTTTATTTTTACCATGGTGAAAACAAGCACCCATATAATATAAAAAAAAATTTTGGACCCCACTGTAACTTGTCAATCTAAAACAATAGGTTTATAATACAGGGGATGAAGAGCAAGTTGAATTTTGGCAATTGAACGAGATGTTTCCTGCTAATGTTTTAGTCATTTTGGTTCAGCCAGATATATTTTGGACATCTGGGTCCTTGAAGGAAATAATAACTCTTAAAACTGCAAATCCAATTTGTGATTCCTATGCAATCTAAAAGCATCAATCAACCAACAATCAGAAATATTTCTGGTTTAATATGAATAGTATATTTAAGGCTGAGAAATGGGGATTTGCTCAGATGGTGGTTTATTTTAAACGTAACAAAAACTGCAATACTCGCTTCGGATTTTCTTCTTCAAACTGTGCCATTCAGAATAGTGCTATTATGTTTACCATGAGCGCGCTTCTCTCCTGAAAATAGTGTACATAAAGCTTATCACTGGAATATGACGACTGCATGTCAAAATGAGAAAAAAAAAATTCTAGAACGAGGTCTCCGTTAGGTTTTTGGTATGAAGTCTTCATTAGCTTGGCTGATTCCAGTAAAAAGATTCACTGCACCTAAACCAATGTAAACCCCTTAAACACAGTGCATGTATTAGTTAATGCTAGTGGTGTCATTTTACCACGTCTTTGATCATGTTTAGAAACAGAATGTATTAATGGGGCTCCGTGTTATGATAGTGCATTACACCAAATGACCTGCTTGACGATGCTTGACCAAAGCACTATTGATTTTTTGATTCGTTGTTACGTTGCTGGTTTTTCTGTTCGTTTTCAGTCACGGTAGCATTTTTTCCTGGTCATCACGATTGTAGCATGTTTGGGTCACCCCCCCCTCGCCCTGTTGATTTGCTCGGCCCTTGCATCTTGGGTTTCCGTCTGAAATCCTGTCAGAAATCTCAAAGATAAGGCAGCTTTCATACCGATGTATGTGCATTTCTTCTAAATCCTCTGGCTGCTGCTTCTGGAAATTTCAGCTGCAGCTTTTGCTCATGAAACTTGGGACTGTTTTACTGTCTGAGAATGCCGACTGTTCGACCCTGTACATGCGTCCCCCCCCCCAACTCTAGTTTATCGTGAAGGTGTTCCTTGTGAACCGTTTTCTGTATTGCACTGATAATTCAGAGGGAAAACAATTATGGAAGCTTATATATATACTTCCCAATGCAAACTGAAAAAAGGGCTCAGTCTGTCTGTTGCTTGAACCTGTGAAACATTAGGAGATATGGGCAGACTGCATGTGTTTATTGGACAAATAATCTGTAGTTGGTGCACATGCGGCATGCAGCCAAACTGGAGCGGTTTTAGCGAACAGCACTTACGTTCATTTGTGTCCTGATTATTCGTGTGAGAGCAAACCCCCTTTAGCGTAAATTCCCCTTTAAGCCTTAATAGAACTGCAGAGCAGTTAGTGACCATGATTACCATGTCCGTACCATTAAGACTAATAAGGACGTAGCTGACTAGAGGGGATGTATTTCTTGATAAACATACCTATAGTGGCCCATAGGATAGAGCTGAACAATATAATAACCCTTTCCCCTTAAATCATAGCATTAGCATAAACTAAGTGCCATCTACATGGGTTTCTTTCTGTAAAGATGATCTATTTTTGAGTTTGCCAACTGTCATCTCACTTAAGGCAGGTTTAATAAGTATTAACAAGACACTGTAAACGAAGCACTCAAGAGAGTGCATTAGCTTACTGAATTCAGCATCGAATCTTTGTGATCTCTCATTTTGTGAGCATAAACAGTGCTCGCTCTTTATTGGAGTTAACGGTATATTAGGGCATATCATTTGTGGTTGTCTAGAGCTTTTATTGGGTTGGATCTATCCAGACGCCCAGTTCTGTAGTCGCTGTGCTGGTGTGGTCATCTTTGTCTCCTATTTGTGGTAACTGATTGTAGAAGGAACTGATTTCGTCTTTGTCGTTTTGCTGGTCCTTTTCCTTTCTAAGAAAAAAAATGCTAAATATGGATGCGCATGATGTCTCAGCTGCATATATCAGAGCCTTCTTGTTATATCATTTATATTTCGTAACCTGTATTTCTGTACGTGTTTTTAAAATACATACATACATATATATATATATATATATATATATATATATATATTTAAATTCTCAGTGCTAATGCAGTGTCATCAATTTAAGTCTGTGATTAGGGGGTTATGAGGAAAGCTCTACTACTGTTCACAAAGTATAAAAATGGAGTACAAAATAAGACACACACGACAGAAATATACGACTCGCTTTCATTAATCTTTGTAAAAAAAAGAACTGTTAAGTCTGGGTTCAAAAAAGCTGGATTTGCTGGCTTCTGAATGTC
Organism: Enteromius thamalakanensis; assembly: GCA_032357475.1. NCBI lineage: Eukaryota > Metazoa > Chordata > Actinopteri > Cypriniformes > Cyprinidae > Enteromius > Enteromius thamalakanensis. The sequence continues at coordinate 10,115,807 of JAUCMT010000013.1, forward strand.
TCAAAGTCCTCAGGGATTGTATCTGCATAAAAAAAAGAACAAATACAATACAGCTGATTTATTCATTCTCTCTTTAGATGTGACTGTGAATTTTGTATGATCGAAATAGATTAAATTTAGATAAAAGACACAAACAAACAGGCCCAGGTGAGGTAATTCTGGAAAATCTGCTGGATGCTTTAATATCGGTTTCAAATTCTAAGAAAATCAATTGGGAACTGAATAGTGAAAAGCAAGACCCCCTAAAGAAGATGGATTGGGTAATTAATTCCTTTTGTCATAAATTTGGAATAACATGCTCCAGTGAATCATGCTAAAAGATCTGGAATATGCATCAATAAAGCAAAATATAAATATTATTTCCATTTCGTGACAAGTTATGTGTTCAACAGATCTGGGAGTGCTATACTCTTATTGGCAGCTTGAAGTACACTATATGAACAAAACTATTCTTAAACCTGATCATTACATCAATGAGATTTGCATTCTAAATACACATGCTGTGCTCCAATTTTATGACCTAAAAGTATGCACTCTTTTTTGTGCATTTAAAAGCTAATGAACCATGAACATATCGTTATAAAAGTTCACAATGTTGCTGCAGATGCTATATAACGCGAAATAATAAATAAATCATTTTCATGAGGTTAGACATTATCACTTAAACCACTTTTCTCTACCGGTCCACCCTTCTCGCATATCCACCATATTTGTAGTTTTTAACACTTTTTATGTGTGTTTGTGGTTCTAATCAAATCTTTGTTAAACACTCAGTGTATTGCGGGCAGTCTTAGCCATTAGACTGTGCATCGATATGCACTTTGATTTTTCAGTGGAAGTAGCAAAACATCTGGGGCCTCATGTACAAAGACTTGCGTAGAATTATTACTAAAACATTGCGTACGGACAATCCTGGAAATGTGCGT
>JAUCMT010000013.1:10126178-10141127 GCA_032357475.1 Enteromius thamalakanensis
CTGCAGCCCAGAAGCCCTGAGCTCAAGCGATCCTCCAGCCTCAGCCTCCCAGTAGCTTGGATTACAGGCGCCGCCACAGCACCCGGCGAGAACCGAGAGACTCAGTGCTGCTCTTCCACCTGCTGCTCGCGGCGCCCTCTGCTGCTCACTAACTGAATATTAGTTTTTAAACATATTATATATTTGATATATTTTTATAAATCAGTGGAGAGTAATTTTACTGACCGTTCAGCGTTGCATCACAAAATACATTATGTTACTTAACTACTTAAACAAACAATTATTTTAAATAGCAACACAATATCATCTCTCTCTCTCTCTATAATCTCTCTCTCTCTCTGTCTCTCTGTCTCTCTCTCTCTAATATATATATATATATATTATATATAATATTATTTAATTATAATAAATTATATGTATATATAATTGTTTTTAAATGTATATTGTATTTATTTTGGCCAAAATATAGCATAATATATGCCCCCCAAAAAAGTATTTACTTATTATTATTTTCTGTGGTATTGGAGCGTCACCCATCCTGCTCGGCTCTGGACCAATACAGAGGGTCATCGGTGAGAACCGGAGCCAATGAGAGGACAGGATCCCAGAGACCCGGTCCGTGTAACGGGACTCCTCACATCTGCGTGTACTGCCGTCAGCCACAAAGCCCATGCTCACGGAATCGAGTCTAATATAAGATTTAAGGTAAAAGCGACATTTTCTCTCACGCATGTTTGTGCTTTACTGGGTTATTTGGACTCGCTGGAGGAAGTACTGGGGCTTTTATAGAGTGAATAGTTCATATTTGTAACCTTCACGCGGCCGCAGCCTTCTTGCTAACGCGATCCTTCCGCTTTGTTGTAAAAAACAGAAGCATTTCATCCAAAACGAGAACGCTTCGGCTTGGTTGTGATGCATATAAAGCGGCTGCTTTTAAATTGCCAAGTGTAATCGTTGAACACTTTTTTTGGTTGGACTTTTCAGATGCAGTTTATGCTGCTCTTCAGCAGACAGGGAAAGCTGCGGCTTCAGAAATGGTACGTGCCGCTATCTGACACACAGAAGAAGAAGATCTCCCGGGAGGTCATTCAGATGGTGCTGGCACGAAAACCCAAGATGTGCAGTTTCCTGGAATGGAGAGATCTGAAAATAGTCTATAAAAGGTCAGAAAAGCATGCTGAGTGAATCAGACTGCATATGAGGAACTACAAGTCCACTGAATATGGTGCTTCCGCGATAGACTTGGGTGTTCCCTGAATAAAAAATACATTATAGTCACAAACCCCTAGGGGGATTTTTATGTTGTGAGACAAATTCACTGTAGTCTGACTAACCTAGACAGAAAAGCTAGTAGCAACTAGTTCTAAACACATGTAATGTTTGTATTACCCTCTTTTAATGGTTAACATTTTCCATCCCACTTTAGAGATCTTGACTTTCTGAACTGGGTTTAACAGAAAAAAATTATATTTTCATATAAGTTGAAGTAAATAAGTGCCTTGGGTCTGGACATGTGAGAAAAAAACAATCTCATGAAGCATAATGCAAATACATATTTCCTCTCTCTATATAAACAATAAATATTAATAATATAAATATTTTATGAATCCTGTTATGTTTAATTATAATATATTGATTTAAAAAAATTATTTTCACTTAAGGTCTAAAATATTGCCTGGTGCTACATTAATCATAGTTATCATGTCTTTTATATTGTCAACAAGGTAGATGGGAATGATTGCTCAGGAAGAATCGATATATTTTAATGTTTCATACTGAGTAGATTTACACAGAGAGATTTTAGACACCAGACATTTCACTTACTTTGTACTGTTGAGTTTATGCACTGAGCTTGTTTTGCGTTTCAGATATGCCAGCCTGTACTTTTGCTGTGCTGTGGAGGACCAGGAAAACGAGTTAATAACCCTGGAAATCATCCACAGATATGTGGAGCTGCTGGACAAGTATTTTGGCAGTGTGAGTGTCGCCCTTATATCCCTCCGAACCTGTACGACAATCTCTGTAAAGCAGATTAGTGCTGCATGCTAAATCATAATTTAAAAGTGATTATAATTTCTTCTTCTTTTGTTTTACTAAGCATATATTTGTCCAAATGATAGCCTGCATTTACCTTACCTTTATCTGGTAACCAGCTTTAATGGATGAGTTGAAATCTCCCAATCAGAGCTTTTTTTCATTAATCAAAACAATTCCTGCCCAGTGGTTAAATTAATCTTTTCAACTTGGCAACCCAGCACTGTTGAGCTAAAAACATGAGCAGACATGTAAGCTGGGGTTCACCAAGATTTATTAACATATTCTGCAAAAAAAGGTCTGATACAGCTGAAACAAACAAACAAAAAAAAGAACGACAGTAACTGCATATAGTTTTGACTGTGTTTGAACACCAGGTGTGTGAACTGGACATTATCTTCAACTTTGAGAAAGCCTATTACATTCTGGATGAGTTCATACTGGGCGGTGAAGCCCAAGAGACATCGAAGAAGAACGTACTGAAGGCCATAGAGCAGGCGGACATGCTGCAAGAGGTGAGGAACACACACTGCATGTTTTTTTTAGCATGTGAAGTGACATTCGTTCCTTTTCTAAGCAGTTGAATGATTTTCCTCTACCTCTAACAGGAAGCAGAGACACCTCGTAGCGTTCTGGAGGAGATTGGACTGACATAAATGATGAGAACTCATCCTACCCAAACACTAACACTCATCTCTTTTTTTTTTCTGTGGGCATTTTCTCTACATTTTTTTTTGTTTAGGTTAGCTTGCAGGCAAAAGTATTAATCAGCCCTTCCTGCATAAACGGTTAGATACTGACGCTTGTATTTCTACTGCCAAACATCTGAAGGGAATCCAGCACGTTGAAACACTTTCTTAGCAGTTATGCAAATCTCCCATAGTGCTCGGTTCGAATTCAGGTTTGGATCAGAACATGTGTAGCAAAGTTTAGTGTCGGCGTCCCCACACAATGTCTTATCTGTAGATTTGAAGCATTACCTCTCACCTTCAGCTGCCTTAAAACACCCATTTCCTGCTCACACCGTTGCCAGTATCTTATGCAACTCTCTGCAGATCCGAATCAATGGGCTGTCCCCGTTCAAGACCAAGCCTTGCTGAAGTGTTACGGACCAAACAATCTCATTCATATATAAGATTATAATGATAATGTAAACTCAACATTCAGACTTTTTGGGCATAACTGTATTAAGGCACAAGATCAGTATTAATGAAGTCTTGACCAGAAACACTGTAATGATTTGTTCCTGTAGACGCTTAATTGGTTCAGACATATCAGGCATTTGCCATTTTGCAGCCAACTGTTTTATTTCCAATGCCAAAGAATCTTCTCCACTACCCTCATGCCTTTTTCCTTTAAAAGTCATATTGAGTTTTTTATTTACTGACTTCCAGTTGAAAATGTCTTTTGAAGCTTCATCTAAACAAAAAAATAAAGTCGTATATTGCAGCATGTTGTGCAAATCTTTAATGATCTTTTACTAATAAACAAGTCTGATGTGTATAAGTGAACTTGTCTAATGCAGTCTAAGTGAATCTTAAAGGGACACATATGAAGACTCTGTGTGTTTCAAACCAGTATGAATTTCTTGTGTTAAAAGATATTTTGAATTTTAGTAACCGGAGATAACTAACAGTGTTTTTCTTACATTATATGAAAGCAGAAAGGGCACCAACAACTGTGGTTACCAAAATATCTTTTATGTATAAAAGGAGAAAAACTTGTATATGTATGGAACAACATGAGGGGGAGTTAATGACAGAATTTACATTTTTAGGCTAACAATTCTTTCAGCAGGGCCCTATGATTTCAGTACCAGAATCACTCAATGCAGTTATCGAGTTTTCGAGTTATAGTCACAATTACAAGACTATGGCCCGGTTTCACAAACGGGATTTAGTTTAAGCCAGGATTAAGCATTAGTTAAATTAAGATATTTAAGCAACTTTTACAAAAATGCCTTATCAGAAAATATTACAGGTGTGCAACACAACAATGACACTGACATGTTTTAAGATTTGTCAGAGCAAGATATTTTCATCTGAGACAGCTCAAACATGCAATTTAGCCTGGGACTAGCTTAAGCCTTGTCTGTGAAACTGGGGGAAAAAGTCAACGGTTTGTGATATAGAAGTCAGAATTGCAAGTTTATAACTCAAGACTTTATAACTCTTCATAAACTCTATCATAATTGTGTGATATAAAGGGGAAATTCTGACTTTTTTCCTCAGAATTGTGAGATATAAACTTGCAATTGTGAGTTACTGGCCCTGTTTCACGAACAGGCTTAGCTTAAGCCAGGACTTGGTATTAGTTAAATTAAGATATTTAAGTAACTTTTACAAAAATGCCTTATAATAAAATATTACAGGTGTGCATCTTAACACAGAACAATGACACCGACATGTTTTAGGATATTTTCATCTGAGACAGTTCAAACATGCAGTTTATTCTGGGACTAGCTTAAGCCTTGTCTGTGAAACTGGGGGATTAAGTCCAATTTTGAGCAGAATTGTGACTTTATATGTCTCGCAATTCTGAGAAAATGAGTCAGAAGCAATGTAGATAGAACCTACATTGTGTCTTTGTTGATAATCTGCTTCACTCTAATGAACATCACAATATAAGATTAAATATCTGCTGCTTATCTGATCCTTAAAATCTGCTTGTGATGTCAGGGAACCTCTCACTGAAAATAAACCAAACTTAATTTCTATCACCAACAGTTTCAGAAAAGACTAGATTTAATTACAAAAATACAGGAAAAGCATTCATCAGCAAAATCAGGAAAACTTTTGTTATGCGAACTAAAATATCAGTAGCAGCTTTATTACAACAGAAACACTGTTTTAATATAAACTATTCAGACTGTGTGATGCCATCGGATGTGGTACCATCCGTAAGCACACAATGGACTTCCTCTTGTGGATGACAGCCATCCAAATTTGTGGTCTCTACTCCATCTACTGGTGGACCTGTGCTGGATGCCACAGCTGTACGTTCTTCAGATTTAGCCGGCATGTCATCACACTCCTCATTCTGGGAGTCTTTGTCAGACTCCGAGCCTGAGCTGCGTGATTTACTCTTCTTTCTTTTGTGTTTCTTTTTGCCCTTTTTCTTCTTCTTGCTCTTCTTAGAGTGCTTGTGGTGATGGTCAGAGTTTTCCGGGCTTTGGCTTTCCACCCTGTGACTCCTCCCTTTCACAGATCTGCTTTCAGACACACGTTCCGGGCTGTTTGATTTCGAAGTCTGTTTGCTCGAGTCTGCTGATTTGCATTCACCTTGTTTTAACCGCTCTCTGCTATGAGATCGGCTCCTGCTCCTTCTGGATTGCTCTCTCTGAGACATTGATCTCCTCGTCGTTGATTGCTCTGACTTTCTTTTCTCTCTGCTTTTGCTACGACTACGCTTTTCCCCATTTCGACTGTGTCTCCCTCTGCTGCGACTCCGCCTCTCTCTGCTGTGACCCCGCCTTTCCTGGCTTCGACTCCACCTCCCTCTGCTATGACTCCGCCTCTCCCGGCTCCGTCTTCCCCTGTAACTGTACCGCTCGCGACTGTGGCTCCTTCGATCTGTCCTCCTGCGCTGGGATACGCGCTCAGGACTATTTGCACGTTGGGACCACATTCCATCTCTGCTACCCAGATGGCGACTAGAGAAGCCTCCACTGCGATCAGGGGACATATGAAGATCACGGTCCGCCTCCCAGAATTCATTATCTGGGTTTCTGAACACGTGGAGGAAGTTGCAGTGTTTTCCCTTTGGACATTTCCGCCTGTCAAAAAGTCCTGCAAACATAAGAAAAAGAATATAAGGAAAAAAAGGAATTAAAGAATTGAAATTTATATATAATACATAAAATATACAAAGAAAGGCTAAAATAGTGATAGAATGAGGAAACTTCTAATGACCACATATGGCTGTCTTCCATCTTGTTACTGGGGAGAATTCACATTGCAGTTGTCTTCCAGCATACCAGCGGCCATTAAACATCATGAAAGCTTCTCTACATTTCTCCTCTCTGCAGGCATGTAAACAGAGATATCCAAATAAAAAGCTTCTCCTCTGAAGCAATGTCTCAAATATAATAACGCTGGACTTACGTGTCGTACTGAACGTAAACATTTCCTCTCAAGTGCGGTTCAAAGTTGCAGCTCACCTATTAAAATATGGGTTACTTTAATTTCTGTTTATTTATGAAACTGATTTAATATACATTTAGAAACGGTCACATTTATTTAATAACAAATATTTATTTTATTTAATTAACTAAATACTAATGATAAAATTTAAACCAGTGTTATCTCAGTGTATATGTATACACACACACAGTGCCCTTCATTAGTATTAATGACAAAATTGCTGTTTGCTGTGGAGTAAAGAAACCTGTAATCAATTGTTTCTCTTATGTTGATGATTTTGTAGTTACCTTGAACTGCACCACCCTCCCTGCGTTCTTGAACTCTTGCAGAGCATCTTCATAGAAATCCAGGAACTGCTGTTGCATTTCCTCCTCGCTGTACTCAAGACTGGCATCAGTGTCGTAGTCATCACGTCTGCTCTGCTCCATCCCGAAGGTCACAAACATCCCCCTCACCATCAGAGTGGTGCTGGATGCTGGGTGCTCATGCTTTCGGGAGCACCTGTTTAAAAAAACAACAAAGTCATTATGAAATGACTGGCAAAATGAAATGCTTGAAAACATCACCTTGATAAATACATACCGTTCTCCAAATCTACAAGAACCCGTTTTAAGAAAGAAGGGGCAGTTTGCCTTGTCCTTTTCTGTTCCATAATCCTTTGGGGCATCAGGGTTTTTCCATGGACCACCATTTTCCAGCTAAATGCACCAAAATAAAGGAGACTTTTCACGATTTTAACAAACTGCATTTTCCAACTTAAATTTAACACGGATAGCAAGATGATACCTGACTCTCTGCTTGATCCAGCATTTTCTGTACGGCTTCCTATAAATGGTGCAAACATACACAGTATGGCGGGTGAAATTCTGTGGTGTGCACGCACATGTCTGTTAAAATTGGTAAAGACAATCGGTCAGACCATTTGTAGATTATAGACTAAAGTTATCAGTATTTTGTCATTCAAATCTTTACAGCAGGAGTTCTTAAACTATTTGGGGATTTACAGCTGATTATTAATTATTAAAACATTTTTATAGTTGTTAAACACATGCACAGTCAAATTAAACAGTAAAATTAAAAAGCACATCTAAATAATTTAAAGCACAATTGTTTTTTAAAGTTTAATTTATCTATTTTTTCTCCAAAAGTTTATTAAAAGTTTCTTTTGTTTCATTGTTCTCAAATTCTGTGTTTTCTTTTTATTATAATGGTTTAATAAATGTATTGAATTTTACAATCCAAAAGCATGTCCAGTGTAATAAATTAATACAATTTTAACAACTTAATATTACAATAATATGTTGTTATTTTATTTTAATTATGCAATTTCCTGGTTTAATATTTCTGGATTTGTGATGTAGTATACATGTATTAAAAACTGTGGCACTAACAAATGAATCTTTTAAAACCGAATAATGTAACAATTCTCAAATCCTAATTGGGTTTACACTGAAGAAAAGCAGAAGAACAAATATTATGAATATTCTTTTAAAAATTGTAATGACTGAGAATCCCTGGCTTACTAATAATTATGCTCTCTATTGTAGCATCAATTAGCAACATTCTCACTATACACCCAAGTGACATGAAAAGATACATGTTCTTCACTGGAAGTGGACACTTGCTGCATTAATGATTTTTGTGTATCTTAGTTAAGGAAATGAAGATGCAATATTCTGCTAAACAAACAAAATCACACACTGTACACATGAAACAGATTTATGGCGTCTATGACTGCCAAGCTGGAAGCCTTTAAAGGCTGATTTGCCTCAGGTAGCATGAGATGTTTTAATATTTGATGTTGGAATAAGGTTCGATAGAGGATATATGTAGACATCTGCAACGTTATCCTCCCAGTGCAGGGATCACCTCTCTCTCTTTCTTCTTCTTCTCCCGCTCCTCTTTTTCTCTCCTTTGCTGCTCCTCCCATTCCTCTCTAATCCTCCTCTGTGGTTATAAAAGGACAGAAAAGCAGATATTCAAGCATTATATGAATATCTAAATTGAGATTAATCCAGGTCATTGTAAAACGTCACGGTTTTAATGTCACATTTTTATTTCACAGAAGGCTCACCTCTTCTTCATCCTTTCTCTTTTGTGCCGCCTCTTCTTTTTCCTTCTTCAGTCTGAATTCTTCCTGTGCAATTTTTTCTCTCTCCAGCCATTCCTGGTGTAATCGCTCGCTGGATTGCAAAACAGTTTGTGCAGTTAACAATAAATCGTCCTATTGACAAAGGCTTATTTGTACTGAACTTTAAAGGACAAACCTCTGCTCATCAGCCACAGGTTCTTCCTCATCTTCAGTTCTCTGCTCCTCATTTTGTGAATGATCTACAACTAAAAACAAATGTGTTTATCTTATATGACAGCTAAAAGATAAAATAAATTGCGTAAATACAGTGTAATTATAATAAAATTATTTTAAATTACCTGATTCTCGTAATTTAGCAATAGCTTGACGTTTCCTTTTCCTTCTCTCTCGTTTCAGAATAGCTCGTCGTTGTTTTTGACTAAAAGGAGATTAAACAAAGATTGTTTAATAAATTGCAAAGATTTTAATGTTTGCTTATTGATTTCTGCACAGCTACAGAACAACACTATCATACAACACCTGAGCACAACAACAGAAGCACTTTCACACTCATTCAACCGACTCTGAGAGCCCTGCGGCTCTGGCGGGTCCGTTTGAAGCAAGCAACAGTTATTGTCCGTCATTTTAAAACATTATTCACACATTTCGCCGGTAGACAATAACGTCAAAACTGTCCATAAAGACAACACATTTCACGCCAGTCATAGAACGCGCGCGCAGAGATGACGTCACATTTACTGTCGCGCTCAAAAGCGCGTGACGTGAATGCGCATGCTCAGAGTAGCATAAGGAAGTCAATTCACAGTAGAAATGAATCGATTCATTTGGACGGATCGTTTGAGTAAACTCCTTCCTGAACAAAACCTTTTTTTAAACAAGAGTTACATATAATTATTCTATATAAACAAAACTAAATGTTCTAGCTGCATAGTTTGTATTGCTTTTAATTTTGATACTGTGCATATCAGTTTGACTGAATCATAAAGAGAGTCGGTTCAGAAGCACGACTCGAATCTGAATCGGACAGTTGCGTTGCGTCGCGTGTTTTGTGGGATGCGCGAGCGAGCTGGTGTTGCAAGATTCGTGCGCGTAAAACCCCGCAAAGCTGTTTATTCTGCCTTTCGGCTGTAAACCCCATAGTTCATTAAGTGGCTAACGTTACCCCGCAGAAAAGCACGCCAAAATGGCAGACAAAGAAGGTAAAGTTTTTGCGTAGTGAATTTCGTGCAGCTTTTTTTGTTTTGCCAGAGTTTGTTAGCTTTAGCCTATAATGCTAATGGTTTTGACCCACATATTGACATGGGAATGAATGGGAGTCACAGTCTGAGCCAGTTTTTATCAAATATGCAGCGTTCCCTTAGGTCTAAGCTACCGGCTTTTTAATACTGACTGGAATAATGGTTCCTCGGAGCAAAATGAAATGTTGTTCTTGACTTCCCTCCATCATTCATATGTTGCGCTGTGATGGAGCACGATCGTGTTACACTTCAGTTTTTGTTCATGTACATTAGAATGCAAGAACTTTCTTCTTCTCCATGTGTCCCCACGATGCAATTTTTGTGAAATGTGTTCATTTGGATGCATTTGGACCGAATTTATTTACCTTTCTTATTTACCTTTGCTTAGTATACGACGATGCAGTGGAGGAGAGAGTAATAAATGAGGAATATAAGATCTGGAAGAAAAACACACCATTCCTGTATGATCTAGTCATGACACACGCACTTGAGTGGCCGAGTTTGACGGTGCAGTGGCTTCCTGATGTGAACAGGTAATCCAGTAACTAGCCTCTTCATCTTCTGAAACACATGACTAGCACTGTACAATTAATTGTCTATCATTTTTTAGGCCTGAGGGAAAGGACTATGTGGTTCATCGGCTGGTGTTGGGCACACACACTTCAGATGAGCAGAACCACTTGGTTATCGCCAGTGTTCAGATCCCTAACGACGATGCTCAGTTTGACGCATCCCACTACGACAGTGAGAAAGGAGGTAAGAGCTGAATGAATCATAATTTAGTATTTCTTCATGTTGAGTTCATTATACTAAAATTGATTTTTATGTCTTTGTTTCTTCAGCAGGTATGATCAAGACATTAGGGGAGAAATCCAGATTGACTTGATGAATGAGAGGGAATCGTTTCACTGATTGCATTTTCAACAGCTTCATGCATGTGGACTGGATCATGTTTATCCCTGTATTTAGATGGATGTTAAAGGCATAGTTCAGTGAATTTAAGAAAAAATCAGCATGTCATTACAAAGCTTTAAAAATACTAACCAATATACAAAAAGTTTGTTTGCAAACACAGATAACATTATTTTTGCAAAAATCAGTTAAAAGTTATTTTGATCAAGTAATAATAACAGAAAAAATACAGCTACTAACACGATAAAGCACAATAAAAATATAATAAAAACATGATTTTGGAAAATTAAAAAAACCTAAGATTTCCCTCCTTCCATTGAAAGTAACATGCATCCAAATTTTTTTAGGTTCAAAAAGTTCATAAAGACATAATAAAAGTAGTTTATTTGAGTTATTTATTAAAATTTTGTGTTAATTTTTTTTTTGTATTTAACTGAATGATATATGCAATGAAGTTGAACTGTCGCAGAGATCAGATGTTGGACATAACTAATGGTTGTGTTTTTCCCAGAGTTTGGAGGGTTTGGATCTGTGAGCGGAAAGATCGAGATTGAAATTAAGATCAACCATGAAGGAGAAGTGAACAGAGCCAGATACATGCCACAAAACCCCTGCATCATCGCCACCAAGACCCCCACTTCTGACGTGCTGGTCTTTGACTACACCAAACACCCATCCAAGCCAGGTCAGTGGGTCTCAGTCACTAATAAATAGTATGGGTTATTTTATACTTCAACACCTAAAATAAAAGGCCACATTAAAAGGTTCTCAACCTTGTTCTAATGTTAGTGAATTTGAATGACCAATTGTGCAAGCGTATTCATTTGCATAAAGCAAGCCAAAACCATCTCCTTATACAGGCTTACTGTACAACCCTCACAGCTCTCAGAAAATACATGACACTCTCTAAAGATGTGCTCTAGTTGAAAAAAACATTTTTAAAGAAGTTCAGACACATTAAACCCCTTTTATACCGACCCAGAATACAGACTTTAAAGGATTAGTTTACTTTCAAAAAACATTTTTCAGATTATTTATTTACTCACCCCATACTCAAATATTTGTTTCTTCAGTCGAAAAGAAATTAAGGTTTTTGATGAAAACATTCCAGGATATAGTGAGCTTCAAATGGTTCAGGGTCAAAATGACAGTTTCAGTGCGGCTTCAAAGGGCTATAAACGATACCAGAAGATAAATAAGGGTATTATCTACCAAAACAATCGTCATTTAAAAAAAATAAATAAAAGGATATGCATATGCTTTATAAACACAAATGCTCACCTTGATGTTCTGCCATGCACGTAATACATCATTACGTTAAAATGGTCACGCTTGATGCGCAAAACGAAACTTAAATCTGAAGCTCAAAGGAGATTCAGCACAGAATGGTTCTGGAATGTTTCTGATGCGTTTAGTCCATAGTAATGAATTAAGCAATGTTGTTTTCCATGCAGCATACACATGGGATTTTTTTGACCGTCAGAGTGCAGCCCTATATTTAATCAAGGATAAAGACACTCGTTTTGAATAGTTATAAACTGTCCATTTGCAGACCCCAGTGGAGAGTGTAGTCCAGACCTGAGACTGCGGGGGCATCAGAAGGAGGGATACGGTTTGTCCTGGAACGCCAACCTGAGTGGAAACTTGCTTAGTGCATCAGATGACCATGTGAGTGATCTCTGTTCAAAGCAGTGTTATTTTAGGATTGTTGAGATACTACTATAGTTTTTTTTTATATTTTAAATGAGTTTTTTTTTCAGATTTATATATGAATTATATGAATATTATATTTATATATGATATAATTATTAGTAATCTGTGCATTTTCCTTGATAACAAGCAATTTGAGTCAAACCACATATTGTTTCGCAATCGCAAATTGCAATTTTGACCTTAAGAATCGCAATGTGACATTTTTCCCAAATCGTGCAGCCCTATGCCAATTATTAGACTTTGTACTTGAAACTTGTATGTTGTAAGATCAAGCGTTGTTCAACTTTTGACTAGGGTTGTAATGACTACAAATTAAACAATAGATCATGATAAAAATTATGTAGAGTTATTTATGGAGAAGTTAAAATACAAATGATAATTTATTAATCAATTGTAATTTTTTTTTTTAATTAAATGTGAGGTTTACCTTTTTAATGAATCTTTTTCAAAGCTTTATTTGAACATTTCAAACATGCTATTAGATAAACTGAGGTCAGTCATGTTGTCATTTAAAGTATTTTAGGTAATGAAAGGTTCATTTTTAGTTTTTGGAGTCCCAAATAAACAGGTTGGCAATGTCAAAAAATACTTAAATTTTCTTATAATATGCATTTATTTTTACCTTATTTGTTCAACGACCCCCAAACAACATTTCTTTCCAAACCCCCTAGTGATTGGTCGATTTCATTTAAAGCAGTGCGAGCTTTTAATGCTCCAAAAGCAGCACCTAGTGTTAAGGAATGAATTTGCATTTTCATTCAGACAGCAAAAGACCAACAAGTGGGGGAGCAATATGCTAATGTATCATGTTGACAGCTTGTTTAAATGATTCAGAGCCGACTCTTTCTTTTAAGAGACAATAACTTTGTACACGGGGCACTTTTAGATTTAAAACTTTGCAGGATGTTTTTATTCACTAAGAGTTGTTACACACTCATTTCCAAAAATCCATAATAGGGGCACTCTAATATCCAGACATCAGTGGCACTGTTTTAGTCTTCATGCAAACAAAAGGTCGTTTTATTTGTTGTTGATTTTAGATATAAAACATGGTGAAATGATTTGACCCAGTGCTTTTTTTGAGCATTTTCAGCAATTTTAAAAATACTCTGATAATACTAATAATGCTAATTAATTTGGTCAATATAATCATGATAAGAAATTGTCATTCTGTTGCATCCCTTCTTCAGACGATCTGTCTTTGGGACATCAGTGCTGTTCCAAAGGAGGGAAAGATAGTTGATGCCAAGACCATCTTCACAGGGCACACAGCTGTGGTGGAGGACGTGTCCTGGCACCTGCTACATGAATCTCTGTTCGGCTCTGTGGCTGATGACCAGAAACTCATGATGTGAGTGAGCTGTGCAGGAATTGATGAAATATGCCTGGATAACAGTTAAATGTTTAATCACAGTTATTTAGCACGATTAGCATTTACTTTATTACAAATCCCAGATTTGGCTGCAGCTACATGAAAGAAAACAGCAAAATATCTCAATAGAGGCTGTTAAACTCCAGCCTACATGTTTGACAGTGGTTTCTGCTTGTTAGCACTTTCTTTGTATAATCAGATTATCACAGACAATCATGTTTAATAAATCGAGAAAACCAGGTCTATAGGTGCTTTTTTAAATATATATTGAGAGACTAAGATGGATTACATGATGATATGTCTGTCTACTACAGCTGGGACACACGATCCAATAACACATCGAAGCCTAGTCATTCTGTGGATGCCCACACGGCTGAAGTCAACTGCCTGTCCTTTAACCCCTACAGCGAGTTCATTCTGGCCACTGGCTCAGCCGACAAGGTCTGTGATCTGAATAATCACACATGCACACACATCTGTGAGATGTTTTGATTTAGAGATCCTTCCCCATGTGCAAACATACCCTAAAAACCCAAAGCATACTTCACTTACTGGTTTGATATGTTTGTTTGTGGCTGTAGACTGTTGCATTGTGGGATCTGCGTAACCTGAAGCTAAAGCTTCACTCTTTTGAGTCACACAAGGATGAAATCTTCCAGGTAACGCTAAAGATTCTATTAGAATGTAACAATATGTGACCCTGGACCACAAAACCCTTCATAAGTGTCAGTTTTTATACAATACCTAGAAGCTGAATAAATAACCACTTATATATGGTTTGTTAGGATTGGACAATATTTGGCAGAGATACAACTTTTTGGGAATCTGAGGGTGCAACAAAAATAAGTACTGAGAAAATCACCTTTAAAATTCTTATCAATGCATATTACTAATCAAAAAGAAACATGATCTTTACTTAACATTTTAGTGATTTTTGGCATGAAAGAAAATACATTGACCCATACAATGTATTTTTGCCTGTTGCTGCAAATAAACCCCAGCAATTTAAGACTGGTTTCGTGGTCCAGGGTTATATATTTAATCCAAGAACAATGGGAACAGTTTATTGCAGCAGTTATGTTGCTGCTCTTGACAGGTCCAGTGGTCCCCCCATAATGAGACAATCCTTGCCTCCAGTGGCACAGACAGACGCCTCAATGTTTGGGATCTAAGGTAAGATTTTATGACTACTTTATATTCTGTTCATTCCTGACAATCGAAAGATTTTCATCTTAATGCATATTCCTGATGTAAATGTGAACATGTGACTATATTTAGATTAATGGATACCTCAAACATTAGGGGTGCAATGGATCGCGGTTGGATCACGACCCACGGTTCGGAACGCACGTGATCCGAGGATTAACTCTTTTTTTTTTTTTACAACCGCAGATAAAACACAGTGTTTTTCTACTGATATTGCTTAAATAATAAATAATTAATTAC
>JAUCMT010000013.1:10141227-10160532 GCA_032357475.1 Enteromius thamalakanensis
CTCCTCCCCTTTTTGCTGATCCGAAAATTGATCCGATCCGTGACTCAAAATCCGTGATATGATCCGAACCGTGAGGTATGTGATCCGTTGCACCACTATCAAACATATATTGATTTTTATTGTCACATGCATGTCCTGTAGTAAAATTGGAGAAGAGCAGTCTGCGGAGGACGCAGAGGACGGGCCGCCTGAGCTGCTGGTGAGTAAAGAAGGACTTGCTGAAAAAAAGCTATAGACTCTTGATTTCAAAACCAAAGCAAGACCATGTTTGCAGAAATTTATTTAAAAGTTTAAACGTTAGTTTGACAATTCATATATATGAAATAATTATTTTCTTTAAAAGTGGACTTTTATGCTTGAAATGTAAATAATTTCCTGTAATTTCCACATGATGTTTCAGAAATCACTCTGATATGCTGCTCAAGAAACCTCTTTCTGCTTCCTATTTTTGTTTATTTTTTAGTATATATTTTCAGATAATTCTGTGATGAATGCCAAGTTTTAAAAGAAAATCATTACATTAAAATAAATATTTCAAAATATATTTTGTTACATTATAAATGCAACTTTAGATCAATTTAGTGTCCCCTTGCTGAATAAAGTATTCATATCTTTCAGAATCCTGTAGAAACCACTTAATATGTTTAAACGCTGATATTTGTGGCATTTACAGACATCTAATGTTGGACATTTTAATTGTTTTGGCAGTTCATTCATGGTGGGCACACAGCTAAGATCTCCGATTTCTCCTGGAACCCAAATGAACCTTGGGTAATCTGTTCTGTGTCAGAGGACAACATTATGCAAGTATGGCAGATGGTAAGTTCAGCGAACACAGTCCTTTGGAAATGAAAGTTATTAATAAATTGACTTTGAGTTTCTGATCAACTTTGATATTAGGATTTGTTATGAATGTCATAATCTCAGACTAAATATCTCTCTTGTCTAGGCTGAGAACATCTACAATGATGAAGAGCCGGACACCCCTGCATCAGAGCTGGAAGGGCAGGCATCGTAACTGATCTCATTAAATATCTACAACCCTTTCGAATTCCCAACTCCTCAGCTTTTCCTTTGCAGTATTATTCAGTATATTCCATACCCTTACTTCCTTCTCCATACCATACCAGATACGTTATCCATTACAGGGTCCTTCTGTAGACACTTTTCTAAAAGGTTCACCCATAATTCATTGTGGTAGAGACGTTTGGCCTCAGATGGTTTGGAGAAAGACTGCACCACTTGTTCAATCACTTCTGAGAAGTTACGGCCTGGTGTGGCTTATCAGTTTTAGTTTTTGTGCATAAACCTGGTGTCAATTTGCAATAAATCTTTTGTAATAACTTTTAAAATGATTTTGTATTCCTAAATTGTTGATAACTCTCTGTACTCCACTTGTGAAAATAAAGTACAGATCAAAGATTTTTTCCTGTGTTCTTATAACAGTCCTAAAAGTTCATTAAATAGTACTTTGTATTAGTAATGCACTAAAAACATGATGAAAACTAAAAAAAAGTGTTAAATCAAATTAATCACTGAAATAACAAAAAATTGTCTTGTGTAGTTTACATTACCTTTTTAACACATTTAGTGTTCAAATATGGACATTTAAACGCTGTCTAATGAAAAATTTGTGAGAAAGCATAAGGTTATGTGACATCGTAAGCAAGCTGTTCATTGAGCGAATACATGAAACTTTTCAGCAAGTTTTTTCCTTCAACATACGTTCTGATGTTAATTCATGTTTAGTTCTTGCTATAATTAGTAGTAAAGAGGACAATAAAAACAGTTCCTTGAACTGAGACCCTACAGTGATTTCTGAGGACAAACCAAAGAGCAAAAACTAGTTTATTGCTTGTATTTTGTGATCAATATTGAAAGCTGCAAATGTTTCATATTACAAGCAATGCACAAAGCTTTAAGTGATTAGGGATGATGGCAAAAATAACGTTCAGCAAAGTTAACAGAAAACAAGATTAAACATCCGTATCAGTTAAAAGTGAGTAATTGTTAATCCAGCACTATCATCCCTTCACACAGTTGACGTGTTGTGTTTGCCTGATTATCCGTGCTGTCTCTACGAAATGGATGCAGCCCTTCAAAACGGGGTTTCAGCTACCTCACTAGTTTTTGTGTCTGGACATGTGAAGACAAAAAGGTACAACACCGTAAGGAAAATTCTACAAAAAGTTTTTATTGAAAAGCAAGACAGAACTACAAGAGCGTTGTACAATCTCAGAGGGGTCATGGGCTGAGCTGGGGGAGAAAGAAAAGCTAGCTTGAGCATCTTTCACAGCACGTCTTACCTGAAGAGGTAGATTTCTTGCATAACCTGAGAATCAAACCGGGGCACTGTCAAAAATACAAATGACAGTACCAACAAATTTATAATGAACATGACCCCAATTACAGATGGATGTATTAAAGTGAACAAACTGACTTGTGCAGACAAGATCAAATATTTGACTGAGGTGGAACTGTTATGAAGAAATCAAGTGCAGATGTGTTATAAATATCATCTTTTAAAAATAGATCTAGCTTTCCATTCTGTTGAGTTTTACAGTTTGGCAAAATTTAAACACATTCAGCCCATGTTTCTAATAAACAGAAAAACCCTGCCCTTCTGCACTTATCATTACAAAAGAGGATTAAGGTGATTAGTTTTACTAAAAGTAGAGGATCATGGTCAGTGCACGTTTAAAATCAAAACCTTGGATGTGTTTTGTTGGATTCAGCATTGAGGAATGTACTGGCCAGCATCAGAGATCAGATCAGGACATGAACGGAGCCAAATGTTGTAATGGACCTGAGGAGGCAAGTGTTTCTAGAGCCACATCTTCAGGGCTTTGAGGCCGTTTGTTTAGACATGGATTTGGCAGCTTCTACATTCATCAGTTCAGTTCTTGACATAGTTTCACATTAGCAGTACTGAGAATGCTTGCAGCTCTGCAGAGCATTTCAGCACTGAATTACAGACATTTTAATCTTGTCCATTACAAAAAAACAAAGGAAAATCACATTCAGCATATCCAGTATCATATGTGTCAAGGCCGCTTTGAAATTTGTCAGTTTTGTGTCCAGTTAAAAAGCAAAAATATGCAACCTTTTTAGGAAAAATGAAATAAAATTACATTTAAAGGAACAGTTCACCTCAAAAATAAAAATCCTGTCATTTACTCATTTTCATATCAATGGGGTCCAAATGTTTTGAACCCTGCAACCTTTAATACAGACAAAAATGATGAGATTTTTTGTGCTAAAAAAAAAGAAATAAATCAGGTTTGGATCGACATGAGTGCAGGTAAATTATATATTTGGGTGAAAAGAAAACCACACACAAAAACAAATCCAATTAAAATGGTTGCTGTCATCAGGACTAATTAACAGCAGCATCAAGACAAAGCAAATCGAATGAAGGTCATATCAAAAATACTAAAGGAGAGTTTATAGTAAATTAGTTACATTTTTTATTACATCATATTGGCAAAAAAAGAAAGGAAGATTGATTTTACAGTTTAATTAGGTTCAGTTATGTATTCCAACGGTTTCCTGGCTTGGAAACCCAGATTTGACAAAAACAACTACCCTGTCTCTTAAATAAAAGAGCTTGAGAAGTGAATTTTCTCTCGCGTACTGAGTTGGGGTTTTTTCTGCTGGTTAAAAGATGCTTTCTCTTCGTCCGTCATGCAACCAAAAAAAAAAAAAGTCCCTCCCGTAGAAAGTTTTGTAACTTCAGCAGAGCTAGACTTTTCGACCCTGTCTTAGGATTTCACATAATTGTTGGAGATGTAGCAGCCTTCTTCAAAGTCAAACTAGCCCTTTATCAGATTCCCATTAGAAAACCACTCCCGGGCGGTGAGGAGTCATGACCCCTCTCCTATTTATAAGACATGTATCCAGTCCAGTTTAATCAAAGCAACAGAAGCATGACTTCTCATGAACTTCATGCGCCGATGAGTAGGTGAGTGTGTTAATGTATCTCCCCTGTTATTAATGCCCTGTTTCTCAAGTCTCAAGGTCATCTGGAGCTGGACTGGCTTGTTAACTATTTACGGTTATTCCGAAATGGCAACGTTAAACATTATATGCATCCAAAATGATTTATTCAGATTCTAGAGGTCAGAGCGAAGAGCTACATTTTATTCAAGAGAAACGAAAAACGTGCAAGCACAGCACAGCTGAGCAGAGAGTAGGGGGAAGGAGGAAGAAAAAAACGTACGAAACAAAAGCTGCATGGCGGCCGTCTTGGACCACATGACCATTTCCTACGAAAATACAATGTGATAGAAAACAGGGAGTAAAAAGTGCTGTCCACAAATATATAGAGCAGTTAGCGTCTTCACTAATGTCCTGCTTTTTCCTCACAAATTTGTTTTATGGTAATTGTTAGACAAAAATATATACCTCCACAAAAAGAAAATAAAGGCCAGCAGAAGGCCAGGCTCAGTCGTCAGTGGGTTGTCTGGATGATGTGGTGCCCTCTTGCTCAGGCTGAGGCCCGAGTTTCTCTGTTTGAGGCACTAAACCCTCCACCTCTCTCTCTATCTCTGGGTTAAGCCCCTGCGGCTGAGGGTCAGGAGGCCCCGTACCTTCTTCCTCTGGTTCTTTCGCTGGGCCCTGAAGGGCCTGGAGTTTCAAATTCAGATCGTTGCGTTCTCTCTGGAGGGCCCTGCAAAGCTTCTCCAGACGCTCCAGTTTCCCTTGGAGGGCCTTGTAATTCTTGTCTCGCATCGTTTTCTAAGAGACAGATAAGATGAACAACTTTGAAATATGAAATACTCCAAAGTTTGAGGTCAAGAACACAATATTTTTATCCAGCAAGGATGCATTAAAGCAGCGATTCTCAATCTCGTTCCTCGAGCGCCAGCGCTCTGCACATTTTGTATGTTTTTCTCTTGTTGCTTCAGATGTTTAATTCGAATGCATGTGCCCTGCGAAGTGGACATCACCAGATATTCCACCATAATTCCAGTTTGAAGAGAACTTATACGTTCCATTTAAAGTGCATTTAAGTGTGCCAGACATCATTTAAATCATATTCATGCATGTACAGCACAAATCTGTCAGTCTAATCAGATTCAATTCTCTACGCCAAGCTAATAGTGCTCTGCCAGAACCGGAGATCAGCTGAATGGATTCAAAAACTGAAACTTTGGGGGAATCGAAGAATGAGCCTATTTTCAAAAAAACTGCAGTGTTCCTTTAAGTTTGTCAAAAGTGTCTGTCGAGACATTTATAATTTTAAGACTTCTTATTTAAGAAATGCTGTTCTTTTGAGCTTCAGCAAACAAATTTGAAAAAACGTATGACTGTTTGCAACTATTTTCAGCAGCAAATCAGCATATTAGAATGATTTCTGAGGCATTATGTGACACAGAAGATTTAGCTTAGCATCACACGAATACATTACCTTTTAAATATAATAGAACAGTAGAAAGTGAAACAATTTCACCATATCACTGTTTTTGCAGCATTTTTAATCAAACCAGTGCAGCCTTGATGATCAACATAAACCCTATCCAAACTTCTGAGCAGTAGTATACATGTCTTGACCCATCTCTTATTTATAAGACACATTTATATTGGACTTCAACAAAAGCTGAGCCGACTACACACACTCTCTAAACTTAATGATTAATGACATGTGCTACATTTGGGGAAAAAAATATTACTTGAAATAAAATGTAAAAACCTAGCTTCAGTTGCTGTAAGGCAATTTTAATGGTTTCAATTTATCTATGTATTAAAATTATTAAACCTAAAACAAAAATATAAATGAAAACAGAATATATATATAAGTATTGTAGAATAAAAACTGTGATACTTCTATGTAAAAGAACACTGTTTTACAAAATATATTCCTCTCATTGCATTGAAATATGAATTTATGCATGCTTTAAAAACAACTGTTCTAATATTTCTCTCACCTCTTCTGCCATCTGCAGTAGAGTCTGGTTGTTGGTCTCCCATTTGGTCCTCCATAGCGTGGTCTCCTTCTCAAGCTTCTTGATCTTCTTCGTCATCTAATTAATGTCCGAAAATAAAAATAAGTCTTTCCACACAGAAACCTAAACGACTGTATTCGATCAATTGATCATTTCAATCGTCTGAAAATGTTATATTTGAAATGTAAAGAAGAAAATATAGAAATTAAACAACATTAAAATCCTTACAGATAAGAATTATGATATTTTGTATAAATAAAGGAACTTCAAATCAATTGCTTTAAATGCTTAAAGTGAATTTAGGTATCACAACATGATAAGAAATACAGTATCTTACAGAGGTTAGTACACTCTTCCCTCTTCATACTTTTCATGTGACCACACTGAAGAAATGAGACTGTGCTACAATGTAAAGTAGTAAGTGTACAGCTTGTACAAATAATTTAACACACAGCCATTAATTTCCAAACCTCTGGCCACAAAAGGGAGTACACAATTAGCCATTTTCTCTCCCCGGTGTCATGTGACTTGTTACAAGAGATGTGTTCCACTTGCGGCGCCACAAGAGATCGGCTGCTGCCTTACAAAACAATGCATTCTGGTAAGATCATTTGTCCGACTTTAATTGGCCCTGCAGCCGCCTTTCGATCACATGTGCCATTAAAAGTACCGCGAGAGCAAAACGAGAGCAGTCGCACAGGTCAGGCGCTGCAGTTACTCAAAACCGGCTGTGACAGCCTTGATGACACACTTTATTCTCATTGGTCAGATTATTTGATTTACAAGCACAATGTGTGCTGCCTGTTTTTTTTTCCTGTATGTAATCAATCTTAATCTGATATTCAAACAAAACATTAATGATGAAAATGAAGATTAGCTGATATGGTAAATATATATTCCTATTGTATAAGAGTAAAAAACTGGTCAACCAGATTCCGTTTTTTTAAATGCATGTACACTGAATAAACTGCTTAGATTTTAAACATGTCCAATAGATAACTACGAAACAAAGATACAAATAATAAACGTCATATTGCATTACATAAAAGTCACTACGGAGACCTGACTGCTGTCCCTTTACTCCTCCCCCGACTGCAAAGGGCTGCTCTCGCCAGCCCGCAGCAGGCTAGGTGTAGTGCATCTAGAACGCACCTAACGTCTCAGGTGTGAATGGGGAGCACTTTACATTGTAGCAAAGTCTCATTTCTTTAGTGTTGTCACATTAAAAGATATTTACAAAAATGTGTGAGGTGTACTCACTTCTGTGAGATACTGTATACACATTACAATTATAATTAAGTGCAATTAAATAATTTGTCTTAATGTCACGTGACCGTAAGATGATTGAAATGTCTAAAGTGGAAGTACAAAATTTCAAAGAAATGCTTTTCTTTTAAACGTCAGTTGAACATGCTTCCTGCACACTCACTTTCTCCATCTCCTGTCGGAAGGTGGTGAAGACCTCGTTGCTCTTGGCGAGGGTGGTCTGAAACTCCTCAAACTTGTCCATGTACAGAGTGAGCTGCTGCTTTAACTGATGCTCCTGCTCCCTCATCAGCTCACATTTATGTCTGGACTCAGTCGCGTCCTTCAGGAGCTGAACAGAGAACACAGATCAACCGTTTTCCAGCAGCTCAAGGAGTGATTAGTCACATGGCATTTACGGCACAGGTGATATGCTCAAATCAACCCGGCTTCATTGCCAACATGCAAAGATGGCAGATTTAAAATCTCATACTTCAGAAGCAACTTCCACTCCATTGTGCTTATTGGGAGTTCTTAATCCACACATTACAGATCGGCTTTGTTGCAGGTGCCAATCCAACAGGCTGAGAAACAGAATTAGGATTATGACAAGGATACTCACAAACTCTCTTTCTCTTTGCTGTTTCTCCTCTACCTCTCGCATCAGCTCAGCCGTCCTCTGGAGTTTAGCGTCCACAAGCTGCTGTTGCAGTTCCTTGTGTTTGAACACCTTGTCGATGTGCTGGGTAAAACCACAGAACACACTTTCATTACATGATTTAAAAATGTTAATGGAAATAAAAATCAATAAAAATAATTTATAAATGTCATTTTCTATATTATAAATATTACACTTTAAAATCCTAGTTTTCTATTTTTAGATCTTTCTTGATGTTATGGCAAAGCTAAATTTTTCAGCAGCCATCACCCCAATCTATGCTGTAACATGATTCTTCAGAAATAATGAATTGATTAAATGAAAGCTCAATGAAGAGCATATATTTAAAACAAAAATTCCTTTACAGTGACTTTTGTTCTGTGTAATCTTTGTTTAAAACAGGGGTGGGGAACGTTGATCCTGGAGGGCGCTCTCCTGCAGAGTTATCTCCAACCCTGGGGGAAAAATACCTACCTGCATCCTGAATACTTTAATTAGCTGGTTCAGGTGTGTTTGACAAGGGTTGGAGCTAAACTCTGCAGGGACAACGGCCCTCCAGGATCAATATTCCCCACCCTTTTCAACACTGATAATAATACAGCATGAAATGATTCTTGAGCTGCAAATCAAATTATAATAATTTCTGAAGAATCACTTCACACTGAAATCTGAAATAATGATGCTAAAATTCAGCATTGCATCACAGGGATATATTATATTTTAAAATATATTCAGAATACATCAGAATATATTAAAAACCCTTTGACCAGTAGTGTAAGTGTGCATACTCCTACATACATACATAGTGAGTCATAATGGTTTGATTTGAGGTTGCACATGGGTCAAAGACATTAATAAAAAGTATGCATCAAAAGAACTTCACAAAAGTGATTTTAAGCGACTATAGAAAGCACATTAAATGTAAGTAAAATTTCCATTTTTTAAAATTTCAAAAAACGTTTTGAGATAATAAAATGTAAAAATTTCATTGAAATAATTAAAAAGGATAGTGGCAAATTAAAAACAAAAATTAAATTACAACTAGTAATTTTATTTGGGTTGGAAGTAATTAGCCTTATAATGTGTCAAATAGATTTTTAGTGTAAATATGTCTGACAAGATTGTTATATTAAATGACCTTTTAGTGGGTAAATTTAGTACAAGATAGAAAAAGTACATGTGTAGCATTTATTCTTGGCTCAGAAAAACAAACAAAACTGTAATTAATTTAAATAGTTCAAAAACAACAATTTAAAGCAGTATTACACACAGGGGCGGTTTCCCAGACAGGTATTAGATTAAGCCAGGACTAGGTCTTTGTTAATTTAGGACAGTCAATTTTATGACCAAACAATGGCAGTAATGTATTTTAAGGTACGTCAGTGCAAGCTTTTTCCATTTTAGACAGCTCTAACATTTATGTTAATCTAGGACTAGTCTTAAACCCTGTTTGGGAAACTGCCCCTCAATGTTTTTATGGTTAAACCCTTTTTTGTCTTTGACCCACATATAAAATGAGCTCAACATGCAAAATTAAACAAACAAAATGTAAAACCGTGTAATCCATTTAAACATGTTGACGTTTACAGCGTACACAAACTAATCTCTGCCCCTCACAATTCCCTGAGGGCTTGCAGGACTCAACCAGAGCATAACAGCCTGCATGGGACAAATGTTGCCTCACCTCCTCCCGGAGCTCGTACTGCTCGATGAGCTTCTTGAGTTTCTCGGCCAGCTCCAAGTTCTCCTGCCGCAGCTTGCTGTTGTACGAGTTGTTCTGCTCCATCTGGGCCTCAATCTCATTGAGCGTCATCTGGAAGTGCAGTGTCGCCTCTTTGCGCTGCTCTTCGTACTCCCTGGACCTCTGAGCATTTTCCTCCTGCCATCACAACGTGCATCTGGTTAAACAAAGGTCAATACAAATCTTCAAATCAAATCCCGTATGTGCAAGCTCCCGGCGGCTTTACCTTTAAGGTCTTGTTATGGCGCTGAAGTTCCCTACAAAGACTCTCCAGTTTGCTGCGTGCCAGGACGGCCTTACTGTGCTCGCTCTGCAGGTGGATCTTCTCTTTCAGCACCTGGTTCTGCTTCTTCTGCAACACCTTCACCTGCTTTTGCATGCTGCGACTCTCCTCCAACTGTCCCAGGAACAATTACACATTAGTATTTAACAATGCACTTAATTTTTGCTTTCGAGGGTCAAAATCAGAACAAAACTAGATATTGCACAATGATAGTTCCCTCAATAACTTCTTAATTTGCTGCTTATTAATATTCAATAAGTTAGTTGTTAAGTTTAGGTATTAGGTAGCATTAGGGATGTAGAATAAGGCATAAAAGTGCACTTAATTAGCACTAATATTCTAGTAATATGCATGCTAATAAGCAATTTCACATCAGTACAGATCAAATAAAACTTTTATACGCAAAAAAACATGCAAACGAGAACTATCTAGCTGTATTACACCTATTTGAGCACAATATCTTAATAGAGATCACTAATTCCAACTTCTACATTTTTAAGCTCATCAGCTTTTTTCTGTAATACTGTACACAGCGAGCATGTTGCCAGGTTGGGAGGATTAAATAAACTGTCCAACTGAAGCAGTGACATTTAATTAAGCTTCTCTTATGAGACACTGATTAATGTATACAATACCACAACAGGTAAACATTAGCAATAGCAGAGCAAACAATATATTAGCTGCCTACATTGTTTGCCTAAAATTATGCCGGCAGATTAGTGCATGACTATTAGTATTTCATAGCACATGAGTTGCATAATACTTTGCATGGGAGAAATAATAGCTTGGAGTAAATTCTCCAAATAAATATGTTTTTTGTGAACTCAGAGTAAGAACATTAAGTTTAATATCAACTGTGGTTCAATGTCATTTCTCTAGCCTCACATACATACCAGGTCTGCATATTTCTTACAAAGCGCAGCGAGTTTTTCTTCTGGGGTGGATAAAGTATGAAGCGCCTGCATCAGCAACAACACCTCTTTGCCTATGACAACAAAACAGGAATCATGCAGGGAATCACCTATTGTTGACAAAAAGTCATCCTATCACACCGTTAAAAAAAACATAAAAAAAACATTCAAAGATAAAGATAAAGGCGATGCTTGTCGCCAAATAAAGAAATTCTGTTATTATTTACTCACCCTCAAAATTAATTCATAAACCAAAACTGTTTTTAGTCCCTGCTGACTTTGACAGATTCTATGGAAGTAAATGGGTGCCAAAAACTGTTCCCCACATTCTTCAAATTATCTTATTTTGTATTTAACAGAAGAAACTCATATACTTGAGCTAGTGTGACAGATTTTCTCCTGTATACAGGGCTCTGTTTATATTTAATATTGAACCCAAAACATTCCTTGATTGGAGAGCACTAACCAAAAGCTTTTTGGTCCTTGGTTTTCTCAGCATTAGGGTCCAGCTCCCCATCGAGGGGGTCCGGGTTACTATCCTCCCTTCCAGGTGTCTCCCCTCTCTCCTCCTCACTGATCACCAGCCCTGCGAAGTCCTCCACATTATCCTGGGACGGTGTCTCCACATCCGGCGGTGAACTGCTCCCTTCAACAAGTCCTCTGGCTTCTAGACCACAGACCCCAATGATTTCCTCCATGACTTCAGTGCCCTGATGATGCAAACACAGTCAAAGAAAATGAGCTTAACTTATCCAAGCTGAGTCTCTGTAGTTTTGACGCTGAAATTAAACCCTGCACTTAACGTTAGCTGACATGTATCAGATTTACTGCAAACACAGAAAACTCACTTTACACGGAAAGACAGGACTGAGCACGTGTTCAGAGCAGCCACACTCGAAACAGAGGCGCCGTCTCAAATCCCCCTGAGCTCCCTATCTAGGCAACACGTTTAAAACGCTGTCTGGGCTAACTAAGTGTAATGTAGAGCCACATCCAGAGAGTGACATTAAAATCATTAAACACAAGCAAATGAGTGAGAGGGAACGGGTTAAGACATGAGCAAATGAAACCATTTATTCAAAGCACGTGCCAATAATCTGTGCAAAAGCAAATGCGTCAGCACCTACAGTATACACTAAAAACACATCAATATGCAATAACTAAAATATTTATCCAAGCATGCTTCGTTTTACAGACAGTCGTAACGTTATACAACCCAAAGTAATCCTTGTGTTTAATCACATTTTAATTTAATCCCCGAAATGAGCATCATATTGGTCAGTTTCTCTGGGTTAAACATTTAAAGGGGCCATTTATGAAACATATCAGATAAAACATTAAGCCTAAAAAGTCGTGAAGTCGGTAAAGTGATAAAGCTGTAAACCTCGGGCTAACTCGCTAACTCCGCATTTACCCAACACACACACGTGCATTTCACACTTTTATTATCTTAAACCTGTTTTGAAATCCTCACCCTCGCTTTTACGCCAGCGCTAGAAATAAAGCACGTCGCGGTCGTAGATCCCGATGTTTAGTCTTGATATTTGGATAGCGAGAGTTGAAAGTGCTCCTGTAAGTTGGTTACGTTAGCGGGCTAAAGCTACTTCCTTCGTAAATAACACGCCTTGACGGCGACAGGTTTGTTTCGTGGGTCTATAACAAGTCTTCCGTGGCGTTAGATGTGTTACTGATGTTATATTTAAGAGAAATGTTCACCAGTGAGCAGCTTGAGCTACAGTACCTGTGTGTTTTCAGTGTTTTCGTGCCTGGCGTCTGAGCGCGTCGCCATGTTGTGACGAAACACAGAAGTGAAAATAGAGCAAAGACTGCGTGAACGCAAATAAACTCAAAAATATGTATTATATTATCGAAGGCTTGTGAATGTGTTATTTTTTTAATTAAAGAATTTGCTAATGCTGTTATTAATTAATTTGACATTTATTTCGACGTACGTAAGGATTAAACGGCACACCTGAGCTCCCACACGACTCTCCAGGTAGCCTGCCCTATATAATCCTTTCATTATGTGTTTGTATAAATAAATACATTTTACATTTACATACAGTTAATGGTTACAAAAATTGCTTTTTTTATTATCAACCCTCTGGGCATAGCTTTTTAAAAAGTAAACAAATTTTGTGTTTGCTGTCTAGTTTTTTTGTGCTTCATATTTTTTCTGCTTAGGAGCTAAGATATGAAGCTCTAAAGCCCAAGAGCTCAGATCTATTTAGACCTGAATACAGCAGGGAGATATAGGCCTATATATATATATATACACACACACACACACATATATAGAAATCTTTTCAGTCAGACTCTGGACAGCATTAAATTGGTTTGATCTGGACACTGGTGATAAGAAATCCTTTGATTTCAAGGAAAATAATGTTATGCACTGCAGAAGACGCCTCTGCATTACAATGCTGGGAAGGCAACACTTCATATTTGTGGGAGTGTAGAAACACGCACATTTATTCATTCATTCATTCATTCATTCATTATTTATTTATTTATATATCACTTTACAACTGCACCAACAGACCAAAGTGCTGTACAATAAAGAAAACATCAACATACAAATCACAAAAATAACACACAAAACTAGCCCAACTCATCGAATGCCAATGACAAGAAATATTTTTTTACTCTTGATTTCAAAGCATTTATGGATGTAGACTCTCTAATCTCAGATGGAAGGCTGTTCCAAAGCCTTATACCTGCCACACCAAAGGCCTGGTCTCTTTTAAGTTTTAAATTAGATTGTGGAACAGTGAGAAACAATTTGTTTGATGATCTTAAGGACCTAGAGGATGCACGAAAAGTAATAAGCTCAGACACATAAGCAGGGCATACTGCTCTGTATACATACAGCCATCCGAGAGAGGCCAGGATAGGAGAGATGTGTTGACTTTTCTTAGCGCTCACAAGCAGTCTAGATGCTGCATTCTGGACTAATTGAAGACGTGAAATAATGGTCTGACAGGACCCCACATACAGTACAACACATGTTTTTGTATGTTTGTTAAATCTAATATCACATGTTCTCCTTAAACATTGTCGTGCATTATTCAGATTCCATTTTCTTCTCTTTTCTGATCCCTTATTGTCTTAACTTTTATTTAACAATAGCAACAACCAACCACTTACAAACATGAAAATCCTGCATAAACCCTCTTCCATTTAGTTATGGATTTTTATATAATAAACATGATATCAGCAAGGAGTTTTAATTTGTTAATATTTATCATAATGTTATCCTAGATTAAGTTAAGTTTTTCTTTAGATGCTAAATCCTTTCATTTTTAAAGACATTTTATTTCTTTTACTTTCGTTGTATATAGTTATTATAACTAATTAAATATAATTAGGTGTGACAAATGTGGATCACTGTGTAAACATCACAGCACCCAAAGAGTCACAATAACATTACTATAATGTTTAATACTTTTATTTAAACGAAGCATCCTCTAATATTAAATTTGATAATCGCATTTCTCCATCGTGGCCTGCAGGAGGCAACATCGCGCTCAGCTCGGCCCGAGTCTACACGTAAAGCGCAAAAGAAGAAGAAGGAAAAACAAATGGCGCGTTCCTGGAGTTGTCACTTTGATAAGATGTCAATTTAGTGCATTCATTTCATGTTGACTACTGTGGACTACCAGCAGACCAGAATGCATTATTTCTTCCAGCATTGTTGAGAAATTGTGGTGTTTTTTGGGGTTAACGTACAGTTAAGAGTGAGAGATTATTAGTACTTGGTGCAACTTTTTTACATGTGCTCAGTGTGTTTTGAGTGAAAATGCCGCTCATTAAGCTCAAAGGAGTTACAGTGGACTTTCCCTTCACTCCATACCCGTGCCAGGAGGACTACATGAGCAAAGTCATCGAGTGTCTGCAGAATGTAAGAACATACACTGTAACAGACACAATTATTGGCGTACCCCCTTCAATTATTCCTATTTTATAGTAGCTAACAAATTGCACAGCACCTTTTTCTATTCTAACATGACAGTGCCTCTGTGTACAAGGCAAAGCTAACAAAAAATAATGAAGAACAGGACTGTCTTCAGAAAAAATAAGCTGAACACCTCGTGTGATTTTAAATGCAGAAAACTGCTCACCAAACAACTACTAGAATAGAAAAGGGTCCTGGCAAGACTAGAAGCACACAATACTCTAGAATACCACAATATGCTTCCTTTATAAATGTAATCGTTTAGTAAATCTAATTAATTAAGATAATAAAACTTAAAATATTTAATTATCTGAAAGTATAAATTATTTTTTACAATAGCCCTATTTTTTCCATCTGAGATTTTGTGTTGAGTATTAATAAAAATTTTAAGGCATTCATTGAATTTATGTAAAAATTAATGAAAAATGAGCAAATTCATTTAATTGGAAAATAAATAGGATTTAATATTTAATAAAAAATATTAATATTGTGCAATTATCCCTTAAAGAGAAGCATTTAATAACTTTAGCGGTAACTTATTACATTAATTTTACTGAAAAATAGTAATGCAGGCGTTTTCTGCCACAATGGGATTCAGTTACTGTTATTATGACGGGTTGCAGAGTGTATGAATTTCTACTTTTGGAAAATATTGTGTCTAGGCAAACCACGAAGGGCTTCGAAGTGCTCCAATCGGATGACGTATCGTAAATCTTTAGATTTAGAACAGGACTTCAAAGTGCATCTCCCCTTTAAATAACGGCAGGGGAAACACTGGTCCTTAAAGATCTCAAAAACATACCAAAACACTCAATAAAATATTTATTTCACTGACATGGGTCTTGTTACCAACTCATGTCTTGTCAATGTTTTGACCTTTTAAAATTATGGCAGTTTCTTTACATAATGGCACTGTTGTTATACTAAATTCTAAGCAGATTTTCATTTGTATTATCACAGGTTTGTTAGTGATTAACAACCACAACATGTATTTAAATGCATTGTTTTTGTGCTGTGTGAGATTAATTAATATGAACAATTCATGCACAATTTTCTCAGTGGACCCATACAAACCACACACACCACATCCACACATCCAAAATTGTGAAAACATCATATTACAGTCTTCTCAACAAAGACAAAACTTTTTTTCCCATTAGAGGTAAAATATAATTGTAAATTTCTGCCGGAGGTGAAATGACATTTCTGTTTTACTTGCCCTTTGATTCATGTGTAATATAAAGCCAGTGCGATTTAATCTAATGCAATAAAGGTTTTAAAGTCTTCCTGTAAGGTCACATTGTTCCATTCATTGCCTGTTAATGGTATCACATGCCCTTGTACTCTTTCAGAAAGTGAATGGAGTTCTTGAAAGTCCTACTGGCACAGGTAAAACGCTCTGTCTGCTGTGTTCAGCGCTGGGCTGGAGAGACCACTTTAAAGACACAATTTCTGCCCGTAAGATAGTAGAGAGAATGGGAGGAGCGGAGCTGTTCCCTGACAGGCCAATGTCATCGTGGGGAACAGTAGCCACCGACGGAGACACTCCAAGTATTGTCCTTACACTGATACGACTTAACTAAACTAAACTCCTTGGACTGTTTACAAAACACAAGTGCCATAATCCTGAGTTTTGTCTTGCCTTAATTTTTCAGCTTATTACACAGACATCCCAAAGATCATATATGCATCCAGGACCCATTCACAGCTAACACAGGTCATCAGTGAACTAAAGAACACATCATACAGGTCAGTTATCTTAATATCATATATCCAAAGGATATTGTACAGTCAGATTTAACATATAAGAATATGAAAACATATAGTAAAAAAAATTACATAATGCTAAAAGTTTTTTTTTTTGCATTTTCTGTAATACATACACCACTGTTTTAATAAAAATATTATTACAATTTAAACATCTCTTTCTATTTATTCATGTGACGCAATGTTGAATTTTCAGCATCACTACCCCAGTCTTCAGTATCATGTGACCCTTCAGAAATCTCTCTGATATTCTGATTTGCTGCTTGAGAAACATTGAAACATTCTTGCTGAATAAAATCATTTCATGTTCATTTTTCAATAACAGATTTTATTGTTCTTGATTACAGGCCAAAAATTTGTGTTTTGGGATCTAGAGAACAGCTCTGCATAAATCAGGAGGTGATGCGTCATGAAAGTAACCACATTAAGGTCTGATTCAATGTTATTTTGGTATAAGTGAGATACTATAATAGGCTTTAAGAATATATTAAATTTAATATTAAATGAGTTTTTATTTTCCTTTTGTACTATTAATTTTAGTTTTGGCCTTTGTGTGTGAATGTTTCTAAAATTCCAGAACTCTTTATATATTTATATATATATATATATAAATATATATGTATATGTGTGTGTATAAATAAATAAACCTTTCATATATAAAATGTTAGAGCTATATCTCAGCACCATATTAATGAAAGCATTATGTCTTATTTCAAGGTTCACATGTGCAGAGCAAAAGTATCGACTCGCTCCTGTGTCTTTTACAACAATGTTGATGGTATGAAGTCTTAACATTCGTGACACACCAGTAGAGCTTTGTGTTGGTTTTAATGCTTCTGAATATTAAGTTGTGAATCAGCTGATTAATGAAACTGTTGCCTGTTTCTATTTGTTTTGTTTCTATTTTAGAGAAAAGCACTGACAAAGACATCATGAACTCTATTTTGGATGTGGAAGATCTTGTAAAAACAGGCAAAAAGCAAAGGTGAGACACAGCTCTTAAATCTGCTGAAGCAGCGTCTGACATGTTTCCAGCTATTGTAAATCCAGTTTGTAAATAGTGATCCTGATCAGACTGTTTGCTCCTGTAGATTTTGTCCATACTACCTGTCACGTGGACTTAAACAACACGCTGACATCATCTTCATGCCTTATAATTACCTGCTTGACCCAAAGGTGAGACTTTTTATAAAATGTTCAGTAGAAAGTGTGTGCATGCTAAACTTAAACAGCACTGATTATGATGATTGTTACGTTAGACTCTCTCCGCAAACTACATTTAGAGCTTAGAGCTACATTTATTTCTGGGATAGATTTTGTTCTAAACTGATTTTGTTGATTCACAGAGTCGAAGAGCTCACAACATAGAGCTGAAAGGAGCTGTGATTATTTTTGATGAGGCTCATAATGTAGTAAGTATCAATGTTTTTATTTTATTTTTTTGATTCAGCATGTGAAATTGCGCAGTTATAGTATTTTCATGTAAACACTACTGTTTGTCTACATTATTAGGAGAAGATGTGTGAAGAATCCACCTCGTTTGACCTCACCCCTTACGACCTGATTTCTGCCATTGAGGCCGTGGACCGACTGCTGCGTGACCAAGCCTCAGACATCAGCAAAGCAGATTCTGCTGAAGATTTTAATGTGGAATCCCTGAACTCTGGTTAGTTTATATTTGTCAATAATTATATTTCTATTAAAAATATTGTTTATATTTTAAATATCTAAAATTATTTACACACACACACACACACATATATATATATATATATAAATATAAATGTATACATATATTTATGTATGTTTATGTGTATATGTGTGTGTATAATAAAAATAAATGTATCTAATACACAGCTATGCGCACACGCTATGTACTCCTAATAATTAACTCCCTTGTTTTCATCCTATTCATTAATTTGCAGGATTGAAACTGGATATTACCACAATTGCAAAAATAAAACGTAGGTTGCATCTTAGTCAATATTGTAATAAAGTAGTAGTGGTTAGGAACCCATTTGTCAGTATAAAGAAATTTTCCTCAAAGCACAACTTAAAAATCTTACAGAAATTTTGATGGATCTGGAATCTTCCATTAACGGTTTTGAGATGCCAGCAAGTAATCAAGGAATCACCAAACCCGGCAGGTCAGTGGAGTTCAGTGCGGCGAATGTATATCTATGACCTTCATATATTGACAGTAAAGATACACAACAGCTAATTTTAAGTTTCTTCCTCTCTTAAAGTTTCATATATGAGCTTTTTCAAATGGCTAATGTGAACTCTGAAACTAAAACATCTGTGGTGGAAGCCATGGAGCAGATCACAGGATATTTAGCAGGGAGTGAGTCTTTACAAATACACAATATAATTGACATTTTCTGTTCGTTAGTGCAGGTTTGATGCAAATATGTATTTTTTGTTGTTTTGCAGAGCCTGGTGTCTTTCTGAACACTAGTGGATTACAGAAAGTGGCAGATATAATCCAGGTCAGGAGCATGTTAAAGAGATCAGTTGACTGTTTTCTGTATTTTTTTTTATATATAAACTCACCTAAAGGATTATTAGCAACACCTGCTCAATTTTTTTATTAATGCAATTATCTTGATCACATGGCAGTTGCTTCAATGCGTTTAGGGGTGTGGTACTGGTCAAGACAATCTCCTGAACTCCAAACTGAATGTCAGAATGGGAAAGAAAGGTGATTTAAGCAATTTAGAGCGTGTTGATGCCAGACGGGCCGGTCTGAGTATTTCACAATCTGCTCAGTTACTGGGATTTTCACGCACAACCATTTCTA
>JAUCMT010000013.1:10160632-10185130 GCA_032357475.1 Enteromius thamalakanensis
AGACCCCACCGGGGACCACTCATCTCCACTACAAATAGGAAAAAGAGGCTACAATTTGCACAAGCTCACCAAAATTGGACAGTTAAAGACTGGAAAAATGTTGCCTGGTCTAATGAGTCTCGATTTCTGTTGAGACATTCAAATGGTAGAGTCAGAATTTGGCCTAAACAGAATGAGAACATGAATCCATCATGCCGTGTTACCACTGTGCAGGCTGGGGGTGGTGTAATGGTGTGGGGATGTTTTCTTGGCACACTTTAGGCCCCTTAGTGCCAATTGGGCATCGTTTAAATGCCACGGGCTACCCAAGCATTGTTTCTGACCATGTCCATCCCTTTATGACCACCATCTACCCATCCTCTGATGGCTACTACCAGCAGGATAATGCGCCATGCCACAAAACTCAGATCATTTTAAATTGGTTTCTTGAACATGACAATGAGTTCACAGTACTAAAATGGCCCACACAGTCACCAGATCTCAACCCAATAGAGCATTTTTTGTATGTGTTGGAACGGGAGCTTCATGCCCTGGATGTGCGTCCCACAAATCTCCATCAACTGCAAGATGCTATCCTATCAATATGGTTTCAGCACCTTTTGAATCAATGCTACGTAGAATTAAGGCAGTTCTGAAGTTGAAAGGGTGTCAAACATCGTATTAGTATTGTGTTCCTAATAATCCTTTAGGTGAGTGTATACAAATGTATTTGTTTTTCATTATCATTCAGCTGGTGTTTGGGGCTGAACCTCTAGAGGGCAGCAAGAAACCACAGATGGGAAACGGCATGAAGGAGTTTAAGGTTTGCTCCAACTCATATTCATATTCTTGCTGTCTTTATCACTACATGAAGCGCATCAGGATTTCGATTTTCCCCAGTCAAGTCATATGGTACATTTATGTCTCTTATTATTTTAATCTTGAATTATTTATCTTGCTGTTTTTAAAACTAAAGCCAGTTCAAGTAGTGGTTTTGACCTGACTTTTAATGTGAAATTCCCTCATGCATCCATGCCATGCCATTCCATCCATCTATTTGGAAAGAAAATAATACTTTTAAGCAAGTATGCATTAAATTAATCAAAAGAAGCAAGTTATAGAGTATTACAATTAGCGAGTGTTACAATTTCTGTTGTATGTTTCATCCTTGTTGAACACATTTATTTCAAAAAATGAAATAATCTTACCAACTCCAAATTATTGAATTGTACAGTATATGTTCCTCCAGTCATTGTGTTCCACTTCTAATCTCTGCTCCCGATTTCTGAATCTGTGTCGTATCAGGTCCACATTCATCCAGACACCAGCAACTTCAAGAAGAAACAGATGGTTGATGTATGGGCTTCCTCCTCTACCAAAAAACAAGGTATGACAGGCTTATGCAGTCTCTGAGAAGCCTCATGTTTAGTAAACGTGTTTTCAAAAGGCATTTGATATTCTGGAAAACTTGATTTTGTGCAGTTTCAAAGTCATGGAGGATCGGAAAGTTGTTGTGGCTTCGGTATTAGAAGTGTTTGTTGTGTTGGTGCGCATACATGCAGCTTGCGTAAAGAAATACTGAAAAAATATACTCGCATGTTAAACTTGTATGCCTGAGCTATAAAAGATTTAAAGCATGTTTGCATATTTTATAGGGAACGTCCTGAGTTACTGGTGCTTTTCTCCGGGGTTCAGCATGCAGGAGCTGCTCAGACAGGGAGTACGGAGCATCATTTTGACCAGTGGTACTCTCTCGCCGCTCTCATCCTTCACCTGTGAAATGCAAATGTTAGTGCTCCTCTCCTCTAGCTGTCCCCTGAAGTTTGAGAGTTGATGCGGGTTGGGTGCTAATTCTCTCCTGATTTTTCTGCAGTCCTTTCCCTGTATCCTTGGAGAATCCTCACGTCATCCAGCGTGATCAGATCTTTGTCAGTATCATTGAAAAAGGTCCAGACGGCGTGCAGTTGAGCACAGCCTTTGACAGGAGGTGAGTGTTTTATTAAGGGTTGGTCAGACACTTTAACATCTTCTGCTGAACTGCTATTTAGAGTTTGACGTCTGTAATTTAGTACATCTATTTAGTGAGATTAAATTAAATTGATATAAAGTGATAGGAAACATAGTGTAGTAAACTATTTTTAGTAGTAAACCATTTTTATTACAGTCGGTGCCAATAGCCTAGTGGTTAATGCTCCAGTTGGCAACATATAGTGCTTGCTGCCCGAGTTCGATTCCCATCTCAAGGTCCTTTGCCGAACCTGTACCACTCTCTCTCTACACCCAATGGTTTTCTGTCAGCTCTCTCCTGTCCTCTCCAATAAAGGGTGAAAATGCCCATAAATATAATATTTTAAAAAACTGTTTTTATTTCAAGTAAATGCTGTTCTTTTGATTGCTTCTACATTAATAAGAAATGTTTCTTAAGCAGCTAATCTGCATTTTAAAATGTTTTCTGAAGTACACTGAAGACTAGAGTAATGCTGCTGTATATTTAGCTTTGCATCACAGTAATAAATTACGTTTTAAGTGTAAATGCTATAATGTTAGCTAAAGCTTTTCTTTTTCTTTTGAACTGAAATATTAATAAAATATTCACGCATAAAACTACTAAAATGACAAACACACAACCGCCAATATCTGATACCAAAATTGTAACTACAATGAAAATGGAAAATATATATAATTAATATATAATATAATTTTATATATTATTAAAAATTATAATAGTCTCTGGTACTGTTGTTTTTATCTGAAATGTGATATCTAGATTGCCCAAGGCACAAAAAGACCAAAAGAACTAGTTGTTTAGTTTAGCTAGATGTACATAATAACTAAAACTAAAACTGAAATAAAATAATAAAAACTATGTGGACATTAAAAATGTATAAAAAAAAGAGGTGAAAACAAAAATAAATAAAAACTGATGTAAACCATGAATAAAAACTATAGAAGTTTCTATAACACTGCTATTGAAGCTTCTTATATGACAAATTGTCAAGTCTTCTGAATCCTTATGGATCTTTGGTTTTTAAAGGTTTGTTCCTGAAAACATGTCATCAATGGGAAACACTCTGGGTGAGAGATCCTTACACAGAACAGCAGCACGCTTATCAGTCATGATCTGATGATCAGCATGATTTTCAGTCTAATGATGATTATTGGCTTTGCAGTGAATCTGGCACGGGTAGTGCCTCATGGACTGCTCGTGTTCTTCCCCTCGTATCCAGTGATGGATAAGACTATGGAGTTCTGGAGGGTGAGTGTGTGTTTCAGTATAGAAAACAATAAAGCTGCAATTACCCGTGAGGGAAAAATATGTAGCTGACAACTCCATTCAAATAAGCGGTGGTTTTGATCAGAAAAAACATCAGTTTGTGGCTTTTTAGTGAACTGGTTCTGCTGATTCATTGGGTCTCTGTAGATCTTATTCTTTTAATTCAAACTCTACAAGTCCTTAAATTCTTAATTTCATCCAGAATGTCTTGATATCAAAAAAATTAAATATTTTCTGCTGTGTTTTTGTTTCCAATAAAAATATCCTTAATTCAGGATACATTAGCTTGAGATGGAGAGGGAAGATTTCTAATCTTGTTTTCTGAAAAACTGAACAAAATGAAGTGAGTTTATATTTAAAAAGAACAAATATCTACCAGTCTGGAAATAAAACTAGTTTTCCCTTTTAAGTAGATTTTTCGGAGGCCATTGGCAGATATTTGTTCTCGTTTTGCCTGCGCTATTTTGAAGTCAAGACTTCTCTCTTATATGTTTGCCCTGAAAAGCAACACAAATAAACTGAATCACTTTTTTTGCTGCGTTATCAGAAAGTGCACTAAGAGCTGTTTGCATTATGATGATTGGCAGCAAAGCTATTGAAGTTTTTTTTTTTGTTTGTTTGTTTTTTTGTGCTATAAATGAAAAAGAAACAAAGAAATGTTAACAGCGGTATTTTAAAACTTTATCTTCGTAAAACCTGCAGAAGCACAGTTTAATGTGAAATAAATGAAATGTTCCACAAGCACTTTTCTTCTTCTTTAAGGGAGAGATTTAGTGATGACCTTGTTCCTCTTTTGCCAGCTAGGATTTAAAGGCCACAGACAAACAAAACAGACTAGTTGGCTCAAGTTGGCTGTTGTCTTTCGAATCTTATGAAAAATAAGAATCATGTTCATGCCGCACCAACAGACACTGACTGTTATACATCACTCTTTTCACTCTCTCAGGCTAACGGACATGCCGATCGCATTGAGCATGTAAAGCCCATGTTTATAGAACCGAGGGGTAAAGGCACATTTACTGAGGTAACCGCTATTGCTATCAATCCTATAATAAGTGTTCACTCAGTATTAGTTGATATAGATGCTATCATAATCCTATCTGCACAAGCTGTC
Organism: Enteromius thamalakanensis; assembly: GCA_032357475.1. Taxonomy (NCBI): domain Eukaryota; kingdom Metazoa; phylum Chordata; class Actinopteri; order Cypriniformes; family Cyprinidae; genus Enteromius; species Enteromius thamalakanensis. Next base: position 10,165,000 of record JAUCMT010000013.1, read on the forward strand.
AGTCAGTGCTGCTCTAAATTGGATTCTTTTGCAGGTGATTGAGGGTTATTATGACAAGGTGAACGACCCAAACTCCAGCGGAGGCAGCTTCTTCGCCGTATGCAGAGGAAAGGTGAGATTATAAATATTTGATGCAATAAAAAATACTTTATGATGAACCAAGATCAGTAATAACACATTTTTTTCTGTTTTCCCAGGCAAGCGAAGGGCTGGATTTTGCAGACACGTACGGGCGAGGGGTTGTGATCACTGGGCTTCCCTTCCCCCCCAGGATGGACCCAAGAGTGGTGCTAAAAATGCAGTATCTGGACGAGATGTGCAGAAATAAAATAAGTGGAGTGAAGGTACATGCTCTTTAAGATTTAATGTTGAGATTGTAATTTTAATTTAATTTATTACAGCTGTAATTCAATTAAAAATCAGTTCATATTTCTAATGTAATATTTATGTGTAGATTTTAGAAATTAATGCTTATTTAGCAAGCATTAAACTGACCAAAAGTAACATGCAAATCAGAATTATTTCTGAAGGATCATGTGACACTGACAGCTGCAGTAGTGATGCTGAAATTCAGCTTTAACATCAAAGGAATAAATATATAGATAAATGTTAATCTGTTAAAATTGTAATAAAATTACTATACTGTTACTGTCCAAATGTTTTAACACTAATGAAAATCTGAATTAATTTTTTATTCAGAAGTGCACAAAAGATATGATTTATAAATGTTTTATTTCTGAATTAATTAATTTTGATATTTTGGTCATAATATGAAAATATCAGGATGGTTTAATTGTTCTGATATCATACTGAAGAGAAACTTCTTAGTAAAAGGATAAATTTCTTGAAAAGTAGTATTTCTTAGGGGGGAAAAAATCTTTTGATGATATGGCAAGGTTAGTTCAGGTTGTAAATATATTGTACAACCCCCAAATAAGAGTAAAACCTTCCAATAAGGTGTCATTCGTTAACGTATCAACTAACATGAACAAACAATAAACAATACATTTATTACAGTATTTATTCATTTTTGTTAATGTTAGTTAATAAAAATACAATAATTCATTTTTATTTCCTGTTGGTTCACACTGCATTAACTAATGTTAACAAACACAACTTGTGATTTTAATAATGCAGTAAGATTAATAAATGCTGCAGAGGTGTTGTTTGTTCTTAGTTCATGTTAACTAATGAACCTTATTTTAAAGTGTTTCTCAAATAACATTTGTGATCCATAATTATCACAGGTATATATGTAGCAATAGCCAACAATTATATATGGATGGTCTTTTCATTTTTATCCTAAAAATCATTAGGATCTTGTAAAGTAAATGTTCCATGAAGATATTTAGTAAATTTCCTACCTAAAATATATGAAAACTTAATTTTGGATTAGTAAAATGCATTACTAAGAACTTCATTTGGACAACTTTGATGGTAATATTACATAGTTTTCAGATTTTCTAATAGTTGTATCAGTCAAATATTGTCCAATCCTAACAAACCATCCATCATTGATGTCAGAAAATGTATGAATCTCAATTTCAAAAGATTTACCCTTATGACTGTTTTTTATGCATTAAACATTCACAATGTTTGTGGGAAAACAACTTTTTTTTTTTTAGTATCTGTCGGGGCAAGAGTGGTACAGACAGCAGGCCTCTCGAGCTGTCAATCAAGCCATTGGTAGAGTGATCCGGCACAGAGAAGACTACGGAGCTATTTTCCTCTGTGATCACAGGTCAGCCACAGCACTAATCACTACAACAGCAATACCTAGTTTGACTGGAGAACAAGAATGAGATATAATAATGTTCTGTGTTTATCATTCCAGGTTCAAAGGCACCGAAGCCCGTAATCAGCTTCCTTCGTGGGTGAGGCCGTATGTTAAGATTTATGATGGCTTTGGTACCATGGTCCGTGATGCTGCTCAATTCTTTCGTACGGCGCAAAAAACTGTAAGTCTGTTTTTTGATCATGCCTTTCTGTTCCATGAACCTGTTTTTACACTATTAAGAGCTGACATGCACATTTCTTTTTCGATTTGTGTATCAGAGACCAGTTTCAGTTAGGAAAGAAAAAGAGGCCTGTAAAAATCAGACAGACACCGGGCTGCTCAACACAGGCTCCAGTTGTCCTGCCAAGAGTGTCTGGCTCAGTGACATCACTCAAAAGGCCAAAACACTTGAGTCACACGTCCCCAGCCTAAAGAGGAGAAAATTAGGTGAGCTCACCTCTATTGCTCCTTTTTTTTTCTGTCCTTTTAATGAGATCTGAGGCTCTTGGATGACTCTTCATTAAGACATATTTTACATCTTGGAAATGTATGAGATAAAACTTAAAAAAAAATTTAATAAAAAAAAAAATTATGCTGACCAAGGCAGCATTTATGTGGTCTAAATACAAATTTTGTGAAATATTGCTACAAAATAAATTAAATATAAAACTGTTTTCTATCGCAATTAGTGTTGGGTTAATAGACGATGCCATCGCCGACGGCCGATAGTCATCACGATGCTGAGCCCACGTCGCGAAAAACAAACTTAATCTATGGCGGCAAATCTATGCCATTAATAAGCAAGCGCACAAGCGCACCACTGATACTGGCGAGCGCGTTAAATAATTTCCGTGAGAGGAAAACAGATGTACATGCGCAGAAACGGGGTCTGCAAGCTCATTTCAAACCCTCGCGCGCGCTTGATATGTCATCCGCGCGCAATTCAAGTACTCCCGTGCGATCATTCCTTTGCTCGATCTTCTCTCACCTGTTCGTGCGAACACTGTTATTTTTGTCAGTCGTGGGGCGGGGCTTTGTGTTTTAGTTACAATTTGATTTTAATTGAAATTAATGCTTTTATTTTGCAAATATGCATTAAATTAATCAAAGGTTACATTTTGAAACATTATAAATGTTTTTGTTTGTTGGAAATAAATGCTTTATTCTTTGGAAAATCCTGAAAAATTATTTCAGAAAATATTGTTTTTTTAACATTTATAGTGTTAAGTGTTACTATTAATAACTAAGCACTAAAATTAATTGATGCTAATGATAAAATAACTGACACTAGTGTCATTTGATCAATTATTTTATCATTAAAGACCGGAGTAATGCTGAAGATTCAGCTTTGCATCACAGGAATAAATTACATTTTAAAATATATTATTGGAAAATAGTCATTTCAAATTGTAATAATATTTCACAATATCAGTTTTCACTGTATTTTGTTTAATTGCAGCCTTGTTGAGCAGAATTCATAAAAAAAAATATATAAAAAATCATTATCTTTTCATTCAGCTAATTTAGTAAAAGCCAGTTAAAATTATCATTATGCTTTAGAGTCAGACGAGCATTCTGGGAGGGATGGAGCAGCCAGACTTTGCATTCAATATGAGATGGAGATGACCAGCAAAAGGAAACCAGTCGGCCTGCTGGATGCTCTGGACGACACGACCAACCAAGGAGGGAGGGAAGACACCATGGCTGGGGAAGAAAGAGTGAGACAAGAATTAAATCAGTAGAGAAATAATTTAGTTGCTCTCTTTCCAAACCAATTTTATTTCCTTTCTGCCGTTTAGCACAAAATGAGATGTAATGCAGAATGTCGTAGCAGCTGTTTTCCAAATAATGAAAGTGCACGGGGATGTATGTGGCAATGGTCCAAAAGAGGACAAGTATAATAAAAGTAGTCACGAGCGACCTCTGCGCCCTTTTTCTAGGTCTTTTAAATTTATCCGACAGTTAGGTGTGGGAAACACTGGTGTAGGCAGCGATTTCCCATTTCTCACCGAAATTGGAAGTGAATAACCTAGAAAATGAATTTTCCATTGAATAAATGAGATATGAATGGTAAGAAATTACCTCATAAATCATGATCGGGGTTTTAAATGACACCATGATCTCCTTTTATCTGTTTCTCAAATCTTTGTACTTTAGGCGTTTTAGCTCATTGTGCAGGTCTGTAAAAAACTAAACAAAATTATTATGCCGTAAAATAACCTATCAAATCTTTTTGCTAATTTTCCCTTTCTCTCATTGGTCTGTGACCCTTCAGGCGAGTCGCTTGTCGACTCTTTCCCTCCAGCATGACAAACGTCTGGATGATGAATCAAGGGGCGGGAAACGGAAAATTAAAGTGGTTCAAGAGAGGGTGAGGGATCTTGATTGATTTTTTTTTTTTTTATGTTCAATGCTCTATGCTTATTGGCTATTATTCAGTTGATTACAAGACTACACAAAAAGATTTTATGAAAAAAAAAAAATTTGCATGTCATTTTAATCATGTTTTTTTTTTGTGCATTGGAACTAATGTTTTATTTTGATGAAGGTTTATTATTTTGATAGGTTAAAAAATTACTTACAAATACAGCTAAGAAAATAAAAACATGCTAACATAATAAAAACAATTTTTTGAAAATGTAAAAAAACTGTTTTAGCAAGTAAACTCTTACACAGAATAAATTATATATAATATATTTATGTATTTTTTTTAAAATCATGTAGACTCTAAAATTAAGTTATTCATAAGTTTCCTCTAAAGCTGACACTAGTTGCAATTTAAAATTTGGTGACATTTTTTTAAATGCAGTTTATGTCTTCTGTTGGCTGTGCTTCAGAAAGCAGCAGCTTCTTGTTCTGCAAAAACAGGCAAAGCTTTCATGATGGAGCTAAGGCGATGCCTGAGTCACGAGAACTTCCGGCTCATCATGGAGGCCCTGCAGTCCTATAAGACAGCTGACAACCTGCGTGACCTCCTTGCTAATGTGACCGAACCGCTCATACAAGACCACAACACACACTGTCTGCTCAGAGGTGCGCAATCACGACACATCCCTCAAGAATTGAATTTCCACTGCTAATTCAACTAATATGCCTTCTAACATTTTAATTCCCTTCATTGATCTCTGTCTGTGACCGGAATCAAAACTGTCAGATAAAGAGCATCATCTTCTTTTTCTCAAGGTCTTTATCAGTTTATTCGACCACACCATAAGAAAGAGTTCGATGAGCGTTGTTTGGAGTTAACAGGTGAAGGTTGTGGCTATAAACAAGAGCATTCTCTGTCCAGGGTGGAGCGAGAGGCTCTCAGGCAGGACACAGGTAACATCTTAGCTTGTAAATAGTGTGTAACGGTTACATTTATGTATTTTTTTTCTCTCTCCATTATTCTCTCTGTAATGATACATTTTTTTGTGTGTTATGTTTGCTCTTCTAGCGAAAAGTGAGATGTCGTCTGTGAATCATCCAAGTGAGCAGCTGAATGCGAGTCAACAGCTGAACCAAGGTGGTTCTCACCTGAGAAAGGCAGAACTCAGTGGTGGGGATGGTAAAATTGGAGGTATATCGGAATTTATTTGCGTTAATTGCAATTTAAAAAGGTCTTGTGTAGAGTGGCCACAAGTCCACTTTCAGATCATACAGTCCAGTTTTAAAAAACCATGTCTACCTATTGGCGTATACTGAGTCATTAATGTATCCTTTATTTATGCTGTTTTATATTTTATACAATGGCTTTTATTCTAAAAGCGCTGTAAAATGATTAATTGCAATTAATCAAATCCAAAATCTAAATTTTTGTTTTCATATATGTATGTGGACTGTATATTTATGTAGATATAAATACACTCATGCATGTTTGTTTAAGAAAAAATAATATTTCTATATTATATAAATATAAATTATGCAAATGTACACAGGTAAATACATGTAAACATTTACAAAATATGTATGTGTATTTATATATACATAATAAATATACAAAGTACAAACATATATTACATAAAAAACCTTTTATTTTGAATGTGATTAATTGTGATTGTTTGACAGAAATAATAATAAAAAATTTTTATGTTTAAGTTAAAATTAAGCGACATGCACTTTATGCGCTATATATTTGTCAATTTAGCTGTTTTGCTCCATTTCGCCAACATTGCATCTCTGATCAACACAGTTTTTTATATCTGAATGATTCACCATTTTTTTAGTCAGTGATTCAATAAAATATTCATGAAGACAGTTGTTAAATTCAAAAGTTTGTACTAGTTTACCACTCATACTATTTTAGCTTGTCCCTCTATGACAGTAATAGTAAGAGTAGCATGCAGTTTTCTTGGGGCAGTCGTGGCCTAATGGATAGGTAGTTGGACTTATAATGGTGGCTGCCCACTGCTCCGGGTGTGTGTTCACCGTGTGTGTGTGTGGTTGTTGACTTCTCACTGCTGTGTGTGTGCACTTGGATGGGTTAAATGCAGAGCACAAATTCCTAGTATGGAAAAACCACACCTTGTCACATTTTGCATCCTTTCCTTTTCTTCCTTTTCCTTAATTGAATCTGCCATTTTGAATGAAATGATTGAAAGAATGAATCAATAACTTCCTTAATATGACTTGCCACCACGTAGGATTTGTAATTCTGTGCTCAGTTTATGACATATTTACCACATTCATCTCTTAACATTATTTATGAATTTTAACAGCAGAGGTAAATGCATTTGTGGCTGCAGCATTAAACCGTCTGAATGCATCTACATATCACTTCAGATGCACTTTTGTGGTACAAAGATAGTTGAATTTTGATGCCCTACTTATTCTTACAGAATTAATTGAATTTACATGAAAGATAATTCATACATTTAATAAAGTTACAAAATTTGCCCTCATGACGGTTCAAAACTGTATATTTTTAAATTATTTTAAATTATTTACTTTTTTGTTAATGGTTTAGATTTTTGCTTGTTTATTCTGGCTTCAAATCCTGCATTTGTTTCCTCCTTTTTGCATTTATAGAAAATGCTGCTTTATTTTTGATGCAGACATTTGTACATTTAGAAGTTGTTTGTTGAATTATTTACAGTGAATGGGAGAAGTGAAGTCCAGAAGCCACAAACATCTATCAAAGAAGGCCCGTCGTGCTCCTCTCTGCTGTCTGACATTAAACAGGCCATCGGTGCAGAAAAAACCCATCAGATGTTTTTGGCCTTGCAGGCCTATAAAACATCAAACAATTATGAACAGATGGTGTCCACTGTTGTGAGTTTATTGACAGAGAGAGATGAAGACTTCTCTCTACTAGAACGTAAGTCTGATCTTTTAGATTTATTATAACCTTTTACATTTTTTATTAAACTGGGTATCATCTGGGAAGGAGGCTGAACTTTTTGTGTCCGGTTTAGGGTTATCTGTGCTCATTCAACCACAGCACAAGAAGCAGTTCGCTGAGCTGTTAAAATCCTTGACCGGAAATGATTCTGTTGCAAACCAGGATTCAGACATGGAATCAAGTCAACTAAATCAAGGTATTGTGTGTAAATATTGTATTCTGCAACTGGCATTGTAGATAAATAAGCTAATCATTTTTTTATTTATTTTTTGCAGCATCTCAGTTATCTGCTGGAAAGACTCAAAGCAAGATATCATCCTTCTTTTTATGAATGCTGCTCTGATTTCGCTTTAAGCTGCTCTAAGATCAGTGTCATCTTTTTTTTTTATATATACAAAGTGTTGAGTATATTGAAAAAATGCACAAATTACATTTGTTATACGTAACATATACGTAATTATATTTTGTCAATAAATGGTTTACCTGGAGTTTTTCAAGTTCTTTTACTAATGTATTACTTTATTTTATTATATTTGTATTTACTTTTGCAGGTTTTAAAATAGTATGGAAGTCAATGGTGACCCAAGACAGCCTGGTTACAAACTTTTCTTAAAGTATTTTCCTTTGTGTTCAGCAGAACAAATAATTCATACAGATTCGGAGCTACTCGAGGATGAGTAAATGAATTAAAAAATTAAAATGTATTCTCTTGAGAAAATATGTGTTGTATAAACAAAGCTTGATTGGATTTCAAGTGTTATTTCCCTAAAACAATATAAGCCTTTTTTTTTTTTTTTTTTTTTTAAGTAAATGTCAAATATTACTTAAAATAATACATTCAAATGCAAAAGCAAAATGTTAAGCAAAAATATGTTATGATATTGTATAGTTGGAATTTAGTACAAGATACTGAAAACAAAAGTTAAATTCATTCTCTTGGGTATGAGGTATGACATATTCACATTATCACCACCAAAACTGCTAAACATACATTTCTGTGTTTTTAAAACACCACAGCATTTTCTTTTTCCCCAAACGGTTTAAGTATAATTTACATTTATTTAAATGTAATTTTAATTTCTTTATATTTTTTTGTTATTATATTTTTATTATTATCTTTTATTCCAGTTATCAATAATAATAATAATAGCCCATAAATTACAATGTATAAAGTGCCTCAAACTTTTTTTTTCTTTTTTTTTCATTGTGCACTTTTAACAAACAGTTAAAAGGTAACAGAACATAGTCAACTTTCCATTATAGAAAATAAATAATAATACAGGATGTACACCGTGTTATTGCTTTAAGGTGTTACCATTGCCGGATGTAGATATCGTATCCAGATAAAAAAAATAAGTTTGGCTTTACGGACAAAAAATTGCATTTGTGTATAAAAAAATCGGATGCAGGAAGCAAGAGCTGGCTGATGACGACAGGGAGGTCAAAGTTGAGCGACTGCCAATGAGAGGCAGCGGAAGATATTCTCACCGTCTCTGTCCGGACAGAAACAAAACAATGCCACGACCAAGGGCGGATTTCAAATGTAAGTCCGTGATTTTTGTCATTTTTACAGTCTTAAAACCCTGTATCCGATTGAAGCAAGCGAGACACTAGTCAGATAGTGCTAACATTTAGGCTGTATGTAACATTAGCTTAAAAGCTAACCAGCATCATTGCATAGTTTCTACATCACCCTCTTCCCAAATATATCACACTGGAACAATAAATATATTTTAATAAGTTGCTGATTTTGAAATACTGCATAATGTAGCGGGAACTTTCTTTTAGTCTTTTTTTAGCTTCATCTCTGTGAGGTCCTGTCATGCAAGTACCTTCTCATTATGGATGAAAGCAGTCTGGAAGAAGCCATCAAGACCTACAGCGCTCAGCTTCAGCAGGTGGAGGTGGCGTTATCGGCTGGTTTGGGCCAAGCGGAGCAGGCTGACCTCCTGAAGTTAAAGGAGGACCTACAGCAGCTCATTGAGCTCACAGAGTCCAGCCTGGTGTCTGTCAAAAAAAGCCAGTTGCTGGCCTCTTTGGAGGAGCCTTCGACAAACCAAAATGCCACATGTGTTACACAAAAAACGCCTTTAGAGGGTGAGTTTGCTGCTTTCTATGCTGAATTGTCAGAGGATCCTGCTGAGGTCAAACAAAACGCTGAACTAGATGAGGAAGATGAAGAGGAAGAAGAGGTGGATATAAGTGGAACTAAGGTACGTGCTCCTTACCGTACCTCCTGGGGAACCCTAGAGTACCATAACGCCATGGTGGTCTGCCCTGAAGAGCCAGAAGAAGAAGAGGCTAGAGTCCGGGTGCTTTACCTTCATCCCACAAACAAATCCATGAAACCTTGCGGCTTCTACCTTGAGGACAAATGCCGCTTCATGGACAACTGCAGGTGTCGTTTTTTTATGTCTTTTTTTTTTTTTGCCAAAAAAGTGAGTTTTGAGATTTTTTTTGCCTGCCAAATATTATAATTTCACAAAACGAAAAACATTCAAATTCGTATTTATACCATTTAAATAACTTGAAAATGATCTCTTACACCTTTAATACATGTGAGCGCACACATCTTTTTATCTAACATCTAACTATTATGTTTTTCTAAAAGTTGCATATTTTCAAAGTGACTTTTATTTTAAAATTAATACATTTATACATACATAAAATACGTTTAAAACTTCTTAACGATTGAAAAAGTAATTTTCTATTTATCTATTTTGAAAATTACATTAATAGATAAGAAAATACTTTTTTTTGTTTTGAAAATATAATTTATAAATTCATTTAATAATTCCACAAATAAAAAGTGTTTAATTATTGTAACTATAGTTTTATTATTATAAAGCAATATTTTAATGTCGAAAATGTGTGTGTATGTGTGTGTATATATATATATAGTTTTATTGACTTGTGTGTGTGTGTTTCAGGTACTCTCATGGTGAGGTGGTGTGTGTATCAGAGCTCAGAGACTTCCTGGAGGCTGACATCAGCAACATGGAGTCGGGCTCTGCATGTTTGGCCAAGCATGAAGATGGCATCTGGTACCCGGCCAGAATATCAGGTACTATTTCCGAGTTCTTACAGCGCAATTAAGAGAAAGGAAGAGCAGAGATTGCTACATGATATCGTTTGTGTGTTACCTTCCTATTCCTTGTTTCCCCTAAGGTGAGATTTAATGGGATATAGCAGCAACTTCAAACATAGACTGTACAAAAACACCGCAGCATGTGCACTTCATCAGCTTAAAGAGAGCAATACATTACAGCTGTGCGTGAGACATTGCGCTTTTCTTTTTCCAGAGATTGAAGGTGGATTGTACACTGTAAAATTTGACTCGCTGCTGTTGAAGGAGGCTGTGCTGGAGGCTGATGGGATCATTCCTCCTCTTCGTGAAGATGATGGTTCCTCCTCTTCCTCATCAGACTCTGAGGATGATACAGACCAATTTGATGCCGCCTATGCTAAAGGTACTGAAGCATAATTGCAACATCCTCTGAAATAGTGTTTGAGGAAGGATAGTACAGTATACTGTAGTCTAAAGAAAATATTTCTGGGTCAATCTTTTAAAAGACCCTTTCATGTTCATTAGTAATTGAGAGAAAATGGAAAAAAACAGCCCATCACCGTCAATTCTCAGTAATACATAAAACAGTATTCCATTATATACCATTACAATTTTTTTGTTGTATTTGAAGGAAGTCTCTTAAGCTAACCACAATACCACGGCACGTTTTTACATTTATTTGTAAATAAAATTTAATATTTTGAAATATTATTACAAATTAAAAATATTATTTCATTATATCTTTAAATGTAATATATTTTAGTGAATTTTTAGCAGCCTTTTCTCCAGTCTTCAGTATCACATGATACTTTAGAAATTATTCTAAAATGCTGATTTGGTGCATTTATTTTTGTTTATTTATTTTTTCATGGGAACTGAGATACATTTTTATTTCAGAAAAAAAGATTTAATAGAAATAATAGAAATATTTTGTAACGTAAATGTCTTAACTATTGCTTTTTTTTAATGCAATAATCCTTCCAAAACAAATATTTACCCCAAATATTTTAATGGGAGTATTTATAGTAAATTAATACAGTAAAGAAAAACTATTACAGTATTGAGAATGGGAATTGGAGAAAAAAAAACTTGAAAGTTAAACATCAAGACACAGAATCTAAGGGAATGTTACAGATGCATATACAAATTCAGATGCATGGGTTTTTAGAGCTCTTCAACACATTTACAGTTGAAATCAAGTTCACTTTTTTATCTCCTTACAGTATTCACATCAAGGGAGGAGGACATGGCCCAGGTAAACAGTGCAGAGTTTTGTGGTTGGGAGGCTCACACACGTGGCATTGGCTCCAAGCTCTTGCTGAAAATGGGTTATGAGCTTGGTAAAGGTAGGTAAACATAAGTCTCAAAACTAATAGAACAGATGATTGCACTTTGGCATTTGGCAAATTTAGCTGCAAGATCCTCTGAATTGTGGATTTGAAGAATGCATAAAAAAATGCGCTCTTGGTTTAATGGGCAGAGTTGAATGCTGACATAAGTGTTGGGCTGACACTGAACACTCAGAGGAGACTTATTTTGAATGATACTGCACTATATCTACGCAATACGCAATGTGTCATATACACTGTGTTCTGTATGTAAAAATTAACACTACCTTGCCTTTATTTAAAAAAAGATGTATGTTGACCATCAATATATACATATCATTTGATCACCTATTTATATATTCTGCGTGTTGTGTGCATATTTTACCGAGTGTTTCTGTGTATGAACAGGTTTGGGGAAAACCCTCTCTGGTCGAGTTGAGCCGGTTCAGGCAGTGGTTCTTCCGAAAGGTCGCTCGTTGGACTTATGTGCTGAGCTCACGCAGAGAAAGACTGCAGCTGCTATTTCTAAGAATAACCCAGCCTCTCGTAAACCGAAGACTAAAAAGAGGAAAGCCTCTACATCAACACGCCGCAATGTTTTTGATTTCCTGAACTCTAAGCTTGGAGATACAGCTCAGTCTGCGTCTCATTCATCAAGCTCATCAGTCACTGGTGTGGAGGCCTACAGGGGTGGAAAGAGCACCAAACGTTCCCTGAATGTTCGCCTGTTTCAGGCTACAGAGAAAGTTGCTCAAGTGGAGAGAGAGATCAAGCAACTCACAAAGTCTCTCAGTAGAAGAAATGGAAGGTATACTTATATAAGAATCAATTTTTTTGAAGACGTGTTTTTTCAAAACTTGCTGCAATTTAAAATAATTTCGAACCAGCAGCTTTTTAAAGACCACTTTTATGTATCCAATTTTAATGAACTCTCTAAACCAATCTAATGGATTAAATAGACTGTTGAAGATATTCAAAACATTAGCTCCATTTTATCTCATAAAGCTGCTTGTGCAAAAAAGATGAACCGCTGAAGAGCACCTTTCATTATTACCTGTTTGCTGTGACATAAATCTGCGTGTGCACTTCTGTGCTACACAAATTGAAATGAGTAGTTTTGTTGCAGCAAATAGTTTTTTTCCAGCTCACATTGTCTGTCTCTTTCTAAGTTTGTTTTTCTTTGCGTTCTCTATGTCTTTAGGGATGCGGCAGTGGTCAGTCGAATCGAGGAGAAGCTCGCTGCTTCCCGCAATTTGCTGGAGCAGCTGAAAGCTCAGGAACAGACCATCCAGAGAGAGCAGAAGAAAGCAGACACGCATAAGAAAATGACTGAATTCTGACAAATCTAGTCTTTTTATGCTGTAAATTGTTGTTGAGTGTGTATTAACATTAATACATCTGTTGGTTATGTCAAAACATTATATACATGATAATTGTGTGAAATGCATTTTTGTTTGTTTGTTATTCTTACTCTTGTCTAATAATGGGTTCTACTTAATTAATTTAACTGATTCTTTTATTAATTTGGTCCATTTAAAACGCACAAGGACAGTGTGAAACATTACTTGCAATAAATTTTATAAAATGATGTGGCTAGTGTATAAGTTTCCTGAGAAGTCAATTTTCTGGAAAACAGGTAGGTGTAAAACTGAAAGCGAGGTCAGTCCAGGTTAAACTTAATCTGTTGGTTGATAATGCATTTTAATGAATGGGACACCACAGAAAAACCATTCTGAGACCATTTGCTCAGGGTTGTAATGCAGTTTGGGGTGCTTAACCAACTTAGGAAGGGTAGGAAACCAACTTAAACCCAATTAAACTAAGACCAGCTGGTGTCTTTGATTGATATACCATTACATTTTTATTGTTTTAAATTAACTCGTTTTAACATTTTCTGTATTTTAAATTAGCTTTTTATTTTTCATTTTGTATAGATGTATTTTTATGTATACATCAAGTTATTTATTTATTTATTTATTTCAGGTGACTTTTTAATGGTTTTGTTTTAATTTCAAGTTAACTAATAATAGTAACCCAGAGACCAGCGATCTTATGCTTATGCTTTCCTAGATTAATTTACTGGGAGGCCTTTGACTTTGTTTTCTTAAATATATGTAAACGCCCTTTTATTAATGTTTCCCATTTCTATCAAGTTAATACATTTCTTGGCACGGGTTTGTCCGCTTTGACTATAGCCTGCAAGACTTTGACTCAAAACTCCCTTTAAATGGGCCGTTTTCCTGCTTGTTCTTCATTTCTTGATATGTAACCCTTTCCGTGTATAGTTACATGAAATGTTTTGAATGAAAGTTTGAGCGAGTTTGATACTGTTCACATGGCAAGAAACGCGCAAACAGATGCGTTGAGATTTGATTCCAGGTAGGACAATTTAGAATATCATGAACATTGTCAATATTTTTGGTCAGTCATTTCAGAAAGTGAAACCCCATACACAAAGTGAAATATTTTTAGCCTTTATTTATTGAAACTTTGATGATTAGCCTATGGTTTATAGATAAGTAAAACCCAAGTGTCTCAGAAAATTAGAATATAACAGAAGATCAATAAAACATTTAAAAACGATATTTTAAACCGAAATGTTAGGCTCCTGAAAAGTATGTTCATTTCTATGCACTCAGTACTTAATTTTGCATGAATTATTGCATTAATGTGGCGTGGCATGGAGGCAAACAGTCTATGGCACTTCTCAAGTGTAATGGAAGCCAATGTGTTGCTTTGATAGTGGTCTTCAGGTCAGGCGAGTTTGCTGGCCAATCTAGCACAGTAACACCATGGTCATAGCACCAGCTTTTGGTCCTTTGGCAGTGTGGGAAGCAGGGGTGTCGTAGTTGGGTGAAAAGTGGGACTAAATTACCAGGGCCCCAAGTGGGGGGAGGGCCCCTGAGGAGTGAAATTTTCCTATAAATATATCACAATAACTGTTGTTAAGTAATGTAAATGCTAATATTTTGGGTAAATGCATCAGTTGATTGATGTATTAAATGGTTTCATAGTAGTTGTAAACCTCGAGCTTACAGGGGCCCATGGCCACTGCTTGTGCATAGGGCCCAGAATTTGGTGCTACGCCCCTGGTGGGAAGGTCCCAAGTCTTGTTGGAAAATTAAATCAGCATCTCCATAAAGCTTGTCAGCAGAAGGAAGCTTGAAGTGCTCTAAAGTTTCCTGGTAGATGGCTGCGATGGACTTCAGAAAACACAGTGGACCACCACCAGCAGATGACATAGTAGCCCAAATCATCACTGACTGGAAACGTCACAAGCAACATGGTTTATTTGCCTCTCCACTCTTCCTCCAGACTCTGGGACCTCGATTTCCAAATGAAAGGCAAAATTTACTTTCGTCTGAAAAGAGGCTTTTGGACCGCTGAGCAACAGTCCAGTTCTTTTTCTCCACAGCCCAGGTAGGACACTTCTGACGTTGTCTCTGGTTCAGGAGTGACTTGACACGAGAAATGCAACATTTGTAACCCATGTCTAGGATTCGTCTGTGTGTAGTGGCTCTTGATGCACTGACTCCAGTCTGCTCCTTCTGAAGCTCCACCAAATTCTTGTATACATATTTCCTGACAATCCTCTCAAGGCTGCAGTTATTCCTTTTACTGGTGCACCTTTTCATTCCACTCAACCTTCTGTTAACATGCTGGGATACAGCACTCTATGAATAGCCAGCTTCTTTAGTAATGAACTTCTGTGGCTTACCTCCTTGAGGAGATGTCCTATCTGGACGTCTGTCAAGTCAGCAGTCTTCCCCATGATTGCGTAACCTACTGACCCAGACTGAGAGACCATTTACTGTAAAGGTTTAGTAAACCTTTGCAGGTGTTTTGAGGTAATTAGCTGATTAGGGTGTGACGTTACGACTCTCCAATATGGAATTTTCACAATATTAAAGTTTTTAAGGAACAGAGTTTTGTGATTTCCTTGTCTAAAAGCCACAATCATCAAAAAGTCAGGAAATAAAGGCTTGAAATATTTGATTCTATGTGTAATGAATTTATATAACATATGGTTTTCAATTTATGAAATAAGTGACAAAAAATACTGACCTTTTTTATAATATTCAAATTTTTTTAGATGTACCTATATGTTAATGCAAGTGAAATGTACTTATATAGTAAGTTTTGGTTAAATTAATGCCCATGTGGACTGGTGAGCTTACAGTTTTAACAACTACATGGTTTAAAACTATTTTAGAAAAAAAAGTAGACAGAAATTTGTATTTTCTATTAAAATGTGCTGTAAGCCTATATAGTCATGCAAATGCTGTTTTGATTCATGTTTCCAAGACGTGAAACATGGATGCTTTTACTTCAGAAGAAGATGGGATTAAAATCTCACAGTGCAGCCAATGATATCCCAGACTGACAACCATGTCATCACCCAGAAAAAAAACTCAAAAAAATGGCTTCTCAGAATCCGCCAACACCCAAAGCAGGAGAAGAAACCAGCTTTACTGCTCACCATTTTGCAATGTCGAGCCTGCACCTTCTCAGCCTCGATTTTGTAGATCTCATACTGCGATACTAGCATTTATGTGCGGACCCTCACCCTTTCGCCCCCTTAGCCCTTATCCACCACAGTATGATCTGTCTTTTGTTAAACTACCTCAGTTAGTATCATCGCAGGTGAGCACAAGTTTTGTGACGCATGTCAGAGCATTAAAGGCCTATTAAAAATAGTTTGTAGATCTCTCATTTAACTTTACTATCACTATGACTATTTTTGTCAGCTTGTTTTCCTACAGTTAGAACAGGTTTTGGAATTATTTCTAGAACTGATTGATTGTAGGCCTCATTGAGCTCACACGCCTTTTTGTGTAAAAAAGCCTCTTTTTTTGGATCATTTTTTGTCAGTGTTCACTCAACGAGGCCTGTGATCAGTTAGTTCCAAAAAGAAGTAGAATAAATATTCAATATTTGGTAAACATATAGCATATATAGAGTAAGGTCTAAGCAATAAGGGATAGTTTCAGGTAAAATAAACTTGTCAACAAAACAAAAATGTGAAACATTTTGGACGTGTTGACTAACACTCATGTGTTATCAGACCATATGATTTGCGAGTTGTCTAGCGCAGTGAAGCAGGCACAGATTACTACACCAACACCTTCACAGCCATAACACGTGTGCAGAATGGCTGCTACATTGAATTCTGAAGCCTGGAAGAGTGGGTACGAGAGTCTGTGCTTTGGGCAGCGCTAAGAAACATCCCATTTTTCCGAGACTATTTACTACGCAAGACCTTCAAAAGGTGACTTACCGTTTGTATACAACTTTGGACTGTCTGATTGTATTGTTGTTTATACAAGCAGTTTTTCTGTCTGTATCTTTGAAATCTTTTCTAGGTGGCAGAGAAATGCACACAAGGCTACTGTCGAACGCAGGACTGAATTCCTTCCATCTCAGCTGCTGATAGCAATGCCCCAATTCAGGGATGCCTTATTACATCTCGTCAGGTTTTTGTTCAAATAGTTTAGTTAAAATGTAGTTAACCCTGTATAGCAGGGTTCCTCAAATCTTACCCTGGAGGAGGTTCGATGCACTGCAGAGTTTAGCTCCAACTCTGATAAAACTCACCTACCTGTGAGTTTCTAATGATCCTTATAAACTGATTAACATGCTCAGGTGAGTTTGATTAGGGTTAGATCCAAACTCTGCAGTGCATCGGACCTCCAGGGTAAGATTTGAAGAACCCTGCTGTATAGTCTATGATTTCATATGCAAAATCTTTTGGAAAGTAAAAAGCCTTTTTCAAAAGGCTTCGTTGAATAAACATAAGCACGTAATGCACGTTTAAAAATCCAACCGAGGCGTGGATGTTTTTATATCACTGTATTTCTGAAAGAAGAACGTTCTTTAGAAAATGTCGTTTTTATTTCATCTTGCATGTAAGGCAGCGTTTGTAAGCTCAGAGCTGCTTTGTCTACAGCCGTTACCTCGTTTCTCAAGCTTTAAGCATTAAGCTTTAAGTTTGCACTTTTATTAAATCTGTCTGATTTACGCAGCAGACATATTTAGCTTGTTATCAAAAAATAAACTACTGTAGAAGGACTTAGCTGTCTATATCGATCTATTGGGATGTCTACCGGACGTTATGTTAGGGCCACAAAAGCATGCATGCGCAGTAACGTTTGTTTATGTTGCTGTCGTTGATGCATTTTATGTAAATAGTCTGTTATACTGTCATAAATTTTTCTGATTATTGTTTCATAAGCAGGCTTAACCGGGTTAAAAAAATTAAAGATGAGTGTTTACATTTAGCTCATTTTAAAAGCTTCTTTTATTTTTCCTAGATTCATTGAGGAGCTAAAGCAAGTCAGCTGGCTTCCGCACGATGATTTCAGGACTTACACACTCTTAGATTTCCAAACTGCACTCCTGGAAATGAATCAGATAGCTCAAGCTTCTTTACATAGGTTCCTACATTGTCGCTTCATGATACTTACTAAGGAAATATATATTTCCTTTTCGTCATTAATGCAAAACATGCTTTTATTTCTTTCATGTGAGGCAAATACAGTTAGGCTATTTCAAGGTGCTCTTTTCCATTTATTGAAATCGAATAGTTGACATAGCTGTCACACATTTAAAGTAAATAAGGATTTAAATTCCTCACACACTTCAAAAGTATAGTACATGGACTATTATAATGATGTTTTACTTATCCTTGGATTTCATCCCTGATCTCCACAATGTACGCAAGAGAGAAACTTGAACATTCTTCAGACTTGCTTCTTTTGTTTTTCTTTAAGGCTAATAAATATACACTGCTCTTAGTATCATCAACATCTAATTGCAGGTAAGAGATAATTGTTACCGAGCACAACAGGAGCTCCAGATGAAAGTGGAGAACTCAAAGCCCTACCAGAGGAGTCAACTCATACACCTTCAGCTTGTCTACCATAGAAGCCTAAAGAAAGAGCTCAGTCAGGCAGAGCAAGCCATACACTGGCTGGGAAACCTCGCTGCTCTGGCCGACCACATGACGGTTCAAAACCTTGTCACCATCTCACAGCGGGAGATCACTTCATTTCTAAACAATGGTTTAAAAGTGAGGGACAGTGTTTTAAATCTGAATTGTCATTTGATTTGAGAATTAAACAGAGTCTGGACTTTGATTTCTCTTTGATGATCTGATCTTTCAGAGAGGACGGGAGCAGCAGGGTGCTCTCTTCCAGACAGAGATCATCCTTGGAACAGATGGTCAGCTTACCGTTTTTTCCTCCTTTGCAGTTGTTTCAAGAAGTTTTACATGCAGCGTTATTATCAGTAGCAGGTTCTGTCCTGCAGGTGAGAAAAGAGTAGATTAATCCTGAACTTGCTATAGAGTCCAATTTTACAATTATTTCTCATTCAGATGTTTTTCATACCTTTCTTATTATTCCTTCTGTAACCTTTGTGTCCGTTGTGAAAGCCATTGCACAAATCTACTGCTGAACTAAATTACTATTTTTCCTGGATTTGTGTATATATTGAAAAGTATCTGGAAAAAAGAACCTTGTAAAGCAAGTCTTTGACGGACTTAAATAGGATGAACATTCAGTACATTTTGATGTAATTTCATAAATATGTCTTTGAAATATGGTTAAAATTGCTAAACTAGTATTCAGAACTAGTTTTGTATTTCAACGTGTACATCATGTACTAATATTTTGAATTTCTTTCTTCTGTTGAACACAAAAAAAGTTTGAAGTTTTGACTTCCATAGTAGACTGCTGGAGTGGAACTTGAAAGTTCATGTCAGAACGCCAGAGATTCAGAATGAGAAGGACAAGATTATAAAGGTATTCATCTGTCTGCTTTAGTTTCAAATAAACACATGCCTAGAGCAGTACGAATATGTCCAGTAGCATTAATATTTCACAAAACACTGCGGGTTATGATGACCTTGATTCTCTTGTGTAGGTCGCCATTACAGAGGTACACCAGTTGTTTGAGAGCCACTCTTGGTTGGCAGATGCTCATCTGTTCACCAGTCAGTGGAGTTCAGCCTCTCTAGAGACCTTGCGTGGATCTTCCCCCCTGAAATATGAGGAGCTGATTAAGAAACTTCATTCTTGGATGGACAGAGCTCAAAGCTTGGCTCCATCCTTCACCACATCAAATAAGTTGTTCACTGTAGAGATCTCCAACATCCAAAAGAATATAGGTGTGTGTTTTTGAGTTTTAAAAATTTAATTAAAAAGTGGGTACATAGGATACCGAAGTCTGAATAAAAAAAACTGTCAAGTACTGTTACCCTCTACCACTTGTACAGCTGTGTAGGCCAAAGTACTTCACTAAGTTGGATCTTTGTAACGCATACAAGAGGGAGATAAGTGGAAGACGACGTTCTCCACCACGATAGGGCACTATGAGTACCTGTTGATTCCTCAGTCTATCCCAGTGATTCTCAACCAGTGGGTCGCGACCCTCTAGTGGGCCTTGGAGCGTCATTTGGTGGGCCTTGCAGGCAGTGGTAGATTACTCCAAATTAATTTTTATTTATTTCTTAAAAGAAAAATCTTTTATTTGTAATAATCTAATTATTCTTTTGAATTTATTTGATCAAAAACATGATAGTCCAGGTGTTTGAAATTAAAAATCCAAACATTTTTTAAAATCGCAACACCTACCACGTC
>JAUCMT010000013.1:10192160-10218858 GCA_032357475.1 Enteromius thamalakanensis
TTATGAAAGAATGGGTTGCTATCAGTCAGGATTTGGCCCAGAAGTTGATTGAGAGCATGCCCAGTCGAATTGCAGAGATCCTGAAGAAGGACCAACACTGCAAATACTGACTCTTTGCATAAATGTCATGTAATTGCCTTTGAAACATATGAAGTGCTTGTAATTATATTTCAGTACATCACAGAAACAACTGAAAAAAAGATCTAAAAGCAGTTTAGCAGAAAACCTTTGTAAAAACTAACATTTATGTCATTCTCAAAACTTTTGGCCACGGCTGTACAGTAGCTTGCGGCGATCATCGCTGCCGCTTTAGTTCAGTGCGTTACATGACTGCCCCCTACTGATCATGTCTTTCCTGTGTCAAAGCACTTTCTGTGTTCCTGCATAATACACCAGTGTCACACGAGACCAACCAATATCATCTTATGATATCAACATTTTGTCATATAAATTGTCAGATGACCTAGTTGAGAGTGTGTTGATATGTTGATACCTTTGCAAAATTATAGTGCTCAAATAATTTTTACTGATTTGTATATCAACCTCCAATCCAGTGCATATGCAAAATACCATGCTTAGAGACAAAAGGCCATAAAAATTTCCCTCCAAAGTTCAAGACGCTAGAAGAGGTGTGACCACCACAGAGCTCAAAGGGCCTTGCTTCACCTAGACTCTGGACTCATAATCCGTCTCCTGGGGCCGGTTGCACCAGCTGGACGTACACCTGGTCGGAAGAATAGACTGGACGTAAAATGCGTTTTAAGCCCTGTATAGAGTTTATCTCGGTGTAAGCTACGTCTGAGACTAAATCTTATGCCTAGACAGAGTAAGGTATAAAGTAAAAATCATGATTTGCTCCGACATTATTCGTTTTTAGGATTCATGTCTGTTTGTTAATTATTACAGCAGACAATCACAAAGCTCGGTGTTGGCTCCATCTCCAAAACCATTATTTTTCAGGAAATAAAAAAACAGCCTATTTTTGGAGTTATTAAACATTGTATGGTGAAAGTTGGAACCTTATATTGCTATCATATGCTGTTGTGTACCAACATTAGCACAACATTTCCCCAAAATCATGTTTTATCTGTGATTTACAGGTTTATAACTTTGGGAGCAGGGAGATTACACTGTCATTGATGTGAACTGTATGGATACAGACATCGCTGCTGCCAGCAGTGTTCATCAAAATCTGCGGTCGCCTTGAACCTTATGACAAGGCGAGAGACAAGGCTTTACGAGGTAATCAAAGCTAATGATTGCAGTTACACACATCTTCCTAAACTCCATTTTAAACGTTAAAACTATGAGTGATACAATGCAAAAATATAACGTTTAGACCCTGTCTATAGGCGGACATTAATCTGCACGCAAAGAAAATTTAATTTAAACAGTTCAGTTTTGTTTAATGTCAAAATGATTATATTTCATTTATTTTTTTATTAAGTTAATTTATGTTTGGAGTGTTTTTTGTTTGTTAAATATAAGTTTTTGTTTTTTAAAGTAGGCTTACAACTAAGCGGTATCAGCAGCAGTGAGCTGATCATAACCTATGTTTGATCACTCAAACCATCACGGCTTGTCTAAAATAAAACTATAGATATACCTACTAAAACAGTTAAAGACTATAACAATGTTTAGATTATAAAAATGCGCTATAATAATAAATGTGGGATATGTTTGTGCGGAGAGGCTCAAGTGCGCTGAGCAGGATGCAGAGGCAAAAGTGCAATTTTTTTTTCAGAAACTAAATAGCCTTCAGTTTAAATGTCTATGATTGAATACATCATTTACTGCAAACTGCAAAGAGTCAACAAAACGTGATTTTATAGGCTAAATTAAAAAAAAAAAATTCTTAACCTGTCACATTCATTTTTAATGTGTGTTTGAAGAAATCTGTCATGTAACGTATAGGCAGACAGATTTTTTTTCTGATAGAAAAACGGACTTGTTTGTAAATGTTTCCTCAGTGAAATCATGGCATTGTGGATTCACTTGTTGAAGCATGAGCTGGTCTCAGCTGTACATATAACTGCGAGAGAACGTGTCAGCGAGGACATGCATCGTATAGCTTGGGCGTAGTTTTTGATGGTGCAACTGGTGTAAATATTGAGGGGAAGCTGGACTTAAGGTCTAGCTGGTGCAACCCGGCCCCAGGATCCTAACACCTCCCTTCAAATGATTTTAATGCAATGGCTTTATGTCAGTGATTTAATATATTCTTTCAGGTCACCCACTGGATCTCACTTTTGTGACTGTAGCACAGCATCATTTGGAAGCAAGGACAGGACTCTGAGAGCTGATGAGTGTGTTGTCCACACAAATCCAAGAGTGGAAGCTGCTAACATTCAAGAAGGTATGTAATTATAACTATAATAATAATTACATAAACTGTATGTAATTATTATGCATGTATTTACACAACCTCCCAGTAATTTTGTAATCATCTTTGCAGTTTTTGGTGGCTTAAGCCCAAGACAAGGTTAACAAATTGCTACAACAGGCAGAAGCATTTGCACAAGTTATACCCTCCCATGATACTTTGCTGCAAAAAACCCTACATACTTTGCAGGGGTTGAACCAGCTACTTTTTTAATCAAGCTGGGCAGCCCCACACTGAAGCACAAGCACTGGAGAAGCATCTTAAAGGGTAAGATAAATGACATTACAAAAACATACACAAGTGTCTGGTTAGTTTAGGAACCTCTACTATCATATATACCATGATTATAGTTGTTTTTGTAGGAACTGGCCTGCTGTATGTCTCAGAATGGAAATTAACACTGGCTGATCTTATGTCCAAAGAGCTACAGATGCATCAAAATAAAATCAACAAGGTTCTCTGTTGTTTATGTTGTTGTTATTTGTTGACAATATTAATAACTAAAATTGCAGTATGCAATACTGACAGCTAGCAGTTGGAATTACTACAGTCCAAATTCAAAATATTGGAGAGAGCCGTTTCTCCTGCTCCGTCCTACTCTGACTCGACTTATGCGCGTGATTGTCAGATTGAGGGCAATCAACAAACCCTGCACTATAAGCTGATGTTTTGATTTACTTTGTTTTATAGTGTTTTTGCTCATAGTTCAATGTAGTTTTCAAATAAGCCTGAAGGACCCAATTACCTGTAGCTGGAGCAGGTGCATTTAAATAAAATTTGAGCTAAACTGCAGTGGCCCTCCAGGAAGTTTGACACTCCTGTCACAGAGGATTGTGCAGTATTTAATACTGACTGCTAGCCCAGGCGTTCTGCCCCAGAACCTGCCAGGAAAACATATTATATAGAATAACTGGCTATAGCATCATTTCTCAGACAAAAAAACTAAACTAACGCAAAACATATTGTTATGTTTTGGGTTTAGAAGAGTCAAATTACATACAACACCTTTAAGAACTTAAAAAATTACCAGCTTAAATCTCTCTGTTTTGCAGATGTTGATGAAAAAACATCAGCGACTCTAGAGACATTGCGCCAGTCTATTTCTAGAGGTGAAGTGTTGATATCAGACAACTCTCATTTCAAGTTGTTTCATTCAAGAGACATTAATTATCTAGGCACTTACAGTGCTCCTAGTCCAGTCAACAGCAATCACATCTCTCCACGTCTCTCTCGACTCTTTATCATCGTGGCTCTTCCAAGCATGACTTCTGAAATCCTGTTTTCTATCGATTCCCCGAAATTGCAAGCATGGCTAAAAGAAATACAACCCATACAGAGACTTGCAGATATAACAAACTGCATCCTAACCTCAACTCTTGACATGTATTTTGCTGTGCGTGAATGTGTTACTACTGCTCTACACAGTCCAATCTTCCTCTTTTCTTTGCATGATGTTCACAAAGTGTTTCAAGGGATGTATCTCTGAAGGCCAAGGCTTAATGTCCAGAAGCTTTTCATAAGAGTCTGAGTTGTAGTAGTTCTTGGTCATCCAGCCCATGACCTCAATATCACCCGCCTGTGGATTCATGGGAGTTTGCACACTTTTGGTGATCGGCTCGCTTCAGAGGAGGCATGTCAAAAACTTATCACAATTATAGCAGAGGTTGCTGAGAAGAATTTTGGAACTAGACTGTCAAATCACTCCCAAAGATCTACAGAAGCTATATCAAGTCCTACAGATCAACCACCAGGTATGGATCATGTAAACAAACACCTGGAATCAACCCCTTCCCAATTACAAAACAATGTAGTTCCTGTGCTTGGAATGGTAGGAGTTTAGCCAGACAGTTATGCAATAGAGAACGACTCCAGCTTGTATAACCCAGGAAGTGATGAAGATGCCAATGAATCCTCAAGTTGTTCATATGAAATGCCGCTTTCCTCTCATTTTGGTGAAAACAAACATGACTACATTAATCAAAAATCAGCATTGCATTAAAAGTTTACCACACAACATGTAATTTTATATACAACCACAGCAAAAACATTTTATTCAGCTTCTACTGTACAGGAAGCAGCTACTTACATCCAGAATGTGATCTTCAGTCCAGAATTTTGCAAAACATTTATCAACGTTCTTCATCATTTTAAACACAACTGTGCATATCAAGAAAGAGATCTAGATATGTTGGTAGACCAACTTTTTAATGCTCTTAAATGCATCATCAAAACATACATCAACTTGTGCACATCATCCATGCATTCCTCATTCCTGGTGGACATGGGGCTCTGTTGGGAGCAGCAAAGAAAACTGGTAGAAAGTCCACTGTACGCCTAGCAGCTGCTCTTTTGATGTAATCTAGCTTCTTTTAGGTAAGACATTTTTTAAAATAACCTACTGAATACAATATTCTTTTTTCTTTTCTTCTCTAAATACTTTCCTCTCTATGCTCCAGCAGGATCTGGAATTTTTCGGCTGCTCTAAATTAACCAATGAAATGATTCAAAAGCTGGGTCCGATCATACAGACACCATGCTTTCAGCTAAGCTCTGTGCGAGATGTGAGCAGGGCTTGTGAGTCTTTGTGTCACTGGGTGAGAGCAGTATACCACTGTGCTTGCATACAGCCCCGCATTCCATCTCAAAATGCGAAAAAGTACAGTTTAGATGAGCTCATGACCAAGAGTCGAGCAAGGTTGAGAGTTGCGAGGCTGCAGGAGGAATCAGAGTGGGAAAGACTAGAAGAATTGGAGAGAAGGCTGGAGCTCAACAGACAAGACATGGAGCAGCTGAAGGCACAGCTTAGTACCTCAGAAACTCAAGAAAGGGAGTCATGTGCTGCTCTCAAGCTGGTTGAACGTCACATTAAGGATTGGATGTCAGCAGAAAAGGTAGCTAAAATTCTTGATGGCTAACTAAATTATTTAAGCAATGTACTATTATTTTTATGTATTACAGGAAGCAAGGTTGGCTGATCGTAGCATTACAGGTGATGCCCTGGTTTTAGCGGCTACGGTTACATACTTGGGTCCGTTCGGGCCTGATGTTCGACAGGAGCTGCTCCAAAATTGGCACAAACTTGTCTGACTGTTGAAATGAATACAACACTGAAGGACCCATGTGCAACAATTTTCTATGATGCTCAAAACAAATAGATAAAAAACCTTTAACTAAACTGTAAAACAAGTAACCATTTTAGCATAAAATTGATCAGGATCATATTTTGTAAAGTGCATTTAAAAAAATATATTTATGGTGAGAGTTGTTTTTAGGTCAGTTTACAAGTGAAGAAAAAGCCCATGCGGAGGATAAATATGGACTGAAAGTTACTCCACAGTTACTTTATAAACTAAATCATGGAGCAAAAGGTCAGCCATCTGGAAAGTCTTGCTTTGATCTTCAGTTTCATTTTCAAATCTACAATGTAAATAGTTTAAACTCACCTTGCTTTCATCCAAATCAGGTCTGAGAGTATTGGTGATGCATATTGAATGAGCAACTTCAAACCTACAAATCCTTCAGACGTTTGTTACACTCCCAAGCTCCCCTGGTCAGAGCCGCCCGGTTAAACCCTCTCATCCAGACTTTTACCTCATTATGAGTCCTTCCCTTCCGGTCCAAACGCTGATGCATGGTGAGAGATCAAGAATGGGTTATGCATTGATCCTGCAGGACACTCTTAGTACGATGCTTTCTGAAGTCTTTGAAGCAGGGGGTTTACAAAAATGTTTCCAACCAAGACCCCCAAATTTTCTGATGATTAGAAGATCCCCTTCCTAAAAAAGGCATCTGTTCACGTAAATCATCTATATTGAAAGACTTGTTTTATATTACAAAAATATTATATATTGAGATAATAATAAATAATAAAAGGGTTTTTTTTCCGAATAAAATGGTTTTATAATATTATATAATATAAAATGTTATAGTGCTTATAGTGCCTTTTTAGAAAAACTAAAAACTTTTGCTTTAAAGACTGTCAACAAAGTATATTTTAACTAATCTAATGAAAATGTATTCATCATGTATCTCAATAAATATCATGTCAACTTTGACAGCACTACTTTTTTTTTTTACCCTGCACATTTTCACTGACTATAGTTTGAATAGCTGTAAGATGTTGTCTTATGTTTTTTCTCTCTTTTCTGCTAGAAATTCACAGTACGTTCCTGGAGGAGGTTCAAATGATTGATCTATCTCCAAGCACATCTGAAGTTCAGGACCTTTTTTTTAAAAGAAATGATGCAGTCTCAGTGTTCAGCTCTGTGGGCTCTACATTGCCAAATTCAGACAAAAAAACAGACACTTCAGTATAAACGTTTTCAAAACAAGGTTAGCTGGTGAAGAAGTTTAGATCTTTTTGGAAAGCTAAGCTTTATCAAGTGTTCCTAACAGCACATGTCTTATTGTCCATTTTTATTATGATTGCAGGTTTCATTGATGGTCTGTCTCTCTTGATCTTGAGAATGAAATCAAGAATCTATCCCAAGAAATAGATCAGAACAAAGTCCTGAAGGCTGATTTTTATCAAATAGCAGAGCTCACCACAGCCCTTTGCGTTGCTCTGCAGGACATGGCCCTACTTTCACCATGTTATCTTTTTACTCTTCATGGTTTCCTGCTCACTTTACGGTCAGCTTTAGCTCTGCAGAGCCCGGACGTGAGCTTTCACAGAGAGACAGAGCCTACAGCAGTCGTATCTGAGATTACCTACAGGATTGTGTCTCACATCTCTTCACAGTATATACCTTGTTTGTTTAAGAGCCATGCAGCTTTATTCAGGTTATTGGTATCTGTTGCTGTTATTGTGCACAATGAGGGATGTCCTGAGGCAGAACGAGTTACTTTTCTCAGAGGATTAAACTACTTGAAGTCTTCAGAGCATTTTTTATCATCGTCTACACAGTCTGTCCCCGAGCTGACTCTCAAGATGATATTTATCTATTAGACAGGATTGAACCCTTCTGGGGCCTTGTATCATCTCTGGTCAATTCGTCCATGCTATGGCAGGAATATTTTCTCTTTCCTTCATCCACAGTGATTGGACAGGTCCCTTGTCAGTCTCACTCTCATTTGTCCCAAAAGGCAGCGGTCTATTCTTTGGAAGACGCTGTGTCCTCATTTGCTAGCAGCGGTGAAAGAGGATCCTTCAGCCTGTGCACAGGGATATTTGCTGCATTCATATCCTGGAGACCCTCTGATGAGCTCTGTAGAAATTATCTCCAGCCTTTTGTCCAAAAATCAAGGTCCTGTTGTTGTATGTTTACCAGAGAAAAATGAAGAAGTGCCAGTAAGCGTTCCCCCTCTCCACTTGATTGAACAAGTTGCACAGTGTCATACAGACAGCAAAGGAGTAAGTTACTGGAACAGTAGCGCTGTTATTGATGTATGTGAAATGATATAATAAATTGGTAACACTTCACAATAAGGTGAGATTTGTTTATATTAGTTTATGTAGTAATTAACAGCAGCAAAGAATAAACAATGCATTAATTAAGCCACTTGTTAATTTTTGTTAATGTTAGTTAATGAAATTACAGTTGTTCATTGTTTATTCGTGTTAGTTCACAGTGCATTAACTAATGTTAACAAACGCAACTTGTGATTTTAATAAGGCATTAGTTAATGTTTGATTAAAATGAACTAATATTAAAATGCTGTAGAAGTATTGTTCATTCTTAGTTCATGTTAACTAATGTTGTTAAAATAATAAACCTTACTGTAAAGTGTTACCAGTATATTAATATTATGTATTCAAATTAAAATATAACAGTTAGAAATCTTGCTTTGGCAACTAGCTAAAATAAAGTTAAAGTACTAAAATGAAAAGGTAAATTGAAATAAAAAAAACAAACTGATGAAAAATACATAAAATGGATAAAACCTAAACATACACTAAAATAAAAATGAAAACAGTAAATATAAAATGGTAAAGCTACTGTCACAGCAGTGTTATTTTTGATGGCTGAAATGAATTCTAAATATTCAATGAAAATTAGAAATGTTGTTTTGGTAACTTTTAGTGCTACATTCAAATAAAAAACTAAACAGAAAAATATGATAATAAGATTTTATGTGATGTACTTGCGTTGATCAGATGGTCTAACCTGGGTTGTCAACCAATTAAAACCAAAAACACTTTAATTAATGCTTGAAACAATTGTTTACTGAAATAAAATGAAAGACTTTTTTTTTTAAAGACTTTTATATTTTGACTTGTTGCCAAGGCAATATTTCAGATTTTAAAAGTGTACTAAACCCAAAACTGGAGTACAAACTAATAAAAAATATGATAAAAAAATAATTAAAACGAGAACTACTTAAAATGACAAAAAAACAAAAGTACGAAAACCTGAACTAAAATGAAAATGTAAATATTAAAACTAATTTCAAATTTTAGATACATTTAAGCAATGCTTTTTAAAGCATGCTGCTCATATTGTTAAGCTAAAAGTACTTAATTTTTTTTATGTAAATACTAGCGAATGCATAGAGCAAGTGCATAAACTCCATATAAAACCATTGTTTCCTCCTGATTGGTGGTTTTGGCTCAGAAGGTTGCTGTTTCAGTTCCTTTGAGGAGCCATCTGTCACGGTTCATGGGTGCACAATCTC
This sequence comes from Enteromius thamalakanensis, assembly GCA_032357475.1. Lineage (NCBI taxonomy): Eukaryota > Metazoa > Chordata > Actinopteri > Cypriniformes > Cyprinidae > Enteromius > Enteromius thamalakanensis. Next base: position 10,201,159 of record JAUCMT010000013.1, read on the forward strand.
ATTCTTGCCTGTTTTGTGTGTGTGACTGATTAGGTGTGTGTGCCGCTCGTTACCTAACACTATTTATGTTCCGCTAACCTGTCTTGTCTTCGTCAGTTTCTCTGCTTGCTGTCCGGTTTGGAATACTTCTGTTTGAGGCTCTGTTCCCTGGAGTTCCAGTCCTCTGTCCGCTTCCTCCGGTGAGGTTGGATTTACTCGTCTCCAGCCGTTTCCCACAGCAGTCCTTGTGTCACTGCACGCTGTCTCCAACGATCTTCATACTGGGCTCCAAAGGACTGTTTGCTGAGCTTGCTGATCATTTCTAAGAACCCTCTAACTGAATTGACTTTGTCAATAAATCTTTTATCTGCATCTGCAAAACAGTTTCCTCCTTATTCACTCGTTACACCATCATTGTGCCCTTAAGCAAGATACTTACTCCCAGATTGCTTCAGGGGAACTATTATTGTTATAAGTTCATGGCACTGTTCCCCACATGTTGTGGCGTGGTCATGTGGAAGTAATTATAATCTAATTCTAAAAGTCAGAGCTTTGGCCTATAGGTAACACATATGTGCTCTGCGCTCCTCGATCCAACTTGTGATGTTTCCCCTCCTCTCCTCATCATTTCCTGACCTTTCTCTCTATCCATACCAAATGATATACAGGTCTAAAAAAAAAAAAAAAATTATATATATATATTTTTAAGCAGGTTAACATGGTAAAAATATGCTATAATGCTAGGGGTGATCATTACTAAGAATAATTTTATTATGAAATATAACTGTGCATTTAAATTATGTAGCAGGCTGTCATTATTTTCAACAGGTGAAGCTGAGTGTTCTTTCTTTCGGGTCTGCTTGTCATCAAGATGCTGTTCTCTCGGCATTAGACAGCGCTGTCCAGAATAGCCACTGGTTAGTCCTAAACAACTGTCATCTGCTGGACTGCTGGGATGTCAGAGTTATGAACAAGTTAGCACAAGTAGTGTACAGCACTACAAAAGGTGACTATAATAACCATGCAAGCTACACCAACAAGACTTCATTATTTCATTCTAAACCTTTGACAGATTTGGAGACAGATGGCCAGCTTCTAAATGCTGGAAGTGCAGATAGATTTGGGCATGCTCAGTTTAGACTGTGGTTCATAACTAAAGCCGTACTTTGTCCTAGGTAGGCAATGCTCTGATAATTACACATCATGATGAGTAAAATGTCTGCATTATGATATAAATAATACGGATTTATTTCTTCAATGCATGTGCGTCGAGAATGATTCATGAGCGAAAGTTATTTATGAAATATATGAAAATAATATAACTTCTTCAGTAGACAAATATCTTTTTAAGCAATGTCTAGGGTGTTATTGTAGGTAATGCAGTCTTTCTAAGACAAAAAACTGACTAAACTTAAAAAAAAAAAAAAAAAAAGCTTGTGTTTTCTTTTAAGAGAAAGTAAATCAGTTGATTCCGTATGTAGCACTCAAATGCTCTCTGATGTGTATAATCTATCATCTGATACAGTTTTTGTTAGGATTAGAGCCCTGCACTTGGTGTGTGAATCCTTCTGGGACCTGAGGGATGAACTGTGCTCATTAGTAAAACAGACGCTCCCCTTCTCTTCTCATGAATTCACGGTAAAAACTCAGTGTGCCGTCATGCACTCTGTCCTGCTGCAGAGACAAACCTTAACCTCATCTGGGTTATGGGAGCCACGTTTCAGACCATGCTGATCTAGCAGCTGTGCAGAGTGTGATCAGGGCATCTCTAAGAGATCCTTCTACATTATGGGGGCATGGCCAACACATTCTCTCAGATATCATTAACGTTACAGGAAGATCTGATATGCAAACACTCTTTTCAAAAATCATAACACTGTAAAATGCAACAACATTAAAACAATAATAATAAAAATGCATATACTTTGTATTCCACACGTTCATATTTTTACAAAAGGTGGGAGCCAGTTCAAAGACTTGAGATGTCATATTCAGAGCGTTACTAGCAGCACAGACCCATCCATTCTGGGCTTCAGTCCAGGTATGGCAAGTGAACTGGTGAAGCTAAGAAGTCATAGACTCTGCGTTCTTCTGCGTCAATCACAGAATATCTTTGCTAATGTCAGAGTCTTTTAATGCAAGCTCAAGATTGTCCAGACTATAGGACGGCTTGGGAAAGGCTGCTAACTTTACAAGACAAGTTGAGAAAAATGGACATTGGCATGGAAATGGAATCTGCTTCTCTTTATCCCATTGCATTGTTTCTTCCAGACAGAGCGGGAGCATCTGGATACGCTGGTGTCTTCTCTCCTTTTAGACAGTTTTCAGGCAGTTAAATATAACATGACAAGCTCCACTGCTGTGTATCTAACATCATCAGCTCTCTCACGTCTGGAGACTCAAGCAGACCAGCTCAGGTCATACCTGTGGGAGGAGTCCTCCAGTATTACACCTCGTGTTTATCGACTAGCTGCCTTTCTCAATCCCAGAGGCTTTCTGGGAGCATTGATCAGACCTGCAGCCCACATCCAACACAAGGATATCAGTCTTTATGGATTGAATTTTAAGGTAAATCACCCTGTTATTCTGATGAAATAATAAACTTATATTTGTTATGAATTGAATATAAATATTGTTTTTTCCTCAAGCAATTTTTTTCCTCACAATATCGTTAGTGAAAGAGGATGAACAGCAACTGAATCTAGCGACTCCTAGAATAAACCCATGTGTAATATAGCCTAGTCTTGCTGACTATACGTTGGCTAAAAGTGGAATCAGGACTTTTGAAATCGTCATCGGTTTGGTTGAATTATGCAGGATTTTGATGTGTTTTAGCATTCCGCCTGGAAATAAAGATGTCATGATCAACCAATCAATCAAACTTTATTTATAGAGCACATTAAAAACACTGAAAAGTGGACCAAAGTGCTGTACAGAAAGAAAAATAAGAATAATAACATATAAAAAGACATAAAATACAACTAAACATAAGAGAGCACATAAAAGTAAGAGCCAATCGTTTCTGTTTTGTTTTTATTAAAAAAAAAGAAATTCAAAGCCACCCGTGCGTTCATTTCATACAATCAAGAAGAGGACTGACTGTGTCATTCTTTCAAAGTGGCACATAAATCTGACCATCATCTGCATAACAGTGGAATGACAAGCCATACTTCCTGATTATTTAGCCAAGGAGGAAGAGATAAAGAGAAAACGAGAGGGTGTGCGGTACCCCACAAGACAGAGGAGCTGATGAGGACACAGAATCACCACAGCTGCCAAGTTTGCTTAGATTCTTTAAAATATGAACAAAGCACACTGATTGGTCAGTCAAACGGCCTCATGGGCGGGGCTTGGGCAGTGAATGCTACCATGGATTCCAGACCTTCAGCTGTCACTCTGAAGGTCTGGTTACATGACACTACATATAACCGGACATTTAGACTGACAAGACATGTTCTATGCTGTAAACTTCCATGAGCGGGTTTGGTGTTCCTATAGTTTTTTTCGCAGCTGAACTTTGTTCTCAGAATGCAACAAACACACATCTCCCCGAAATTCTGTAGAATTCAACCAATCAGAAAATGACTTTAAAGCTTTTGAACCAGTTCCTGCTTTTGGTGCCTTTTACATCAAACATTCAGGCAACGATACATAAAGTAGGCATATAAGTAGTAGTTTATTCAACATATAATTCACACTTCAAAATAAAATGTATGATTTACCCTGCGTGTTTCTCATTTTGTTATTCAGGTGCTTCATGATACGGTATCAACCACTTCTCCGCCCATAAGTGGTGTTTGTCTGTCTGGAATGGAGCTTCAGGGGTCACTGTGGGATCCAGGGTCTGGAGTTCTTAAAGACAATGAGTCTCCAAACCTTCCCCTTTTCCACTGCTCTGGGTCAGTGCAGAAGAGAATAGAGGGGACAGGATCGGCTGCTCTGAAAGCTCACACTGTGATTCCTCATCCCAGCTTCTGTACTGCTGCCCCCTGTATGTAGACAAACACACTGCAAATGGAGGTCAGGATCTGTCTGATGACAATGTTATCATTCATGTTCCACTTGCAACAAGGATCGATCCAATGCTCTGCGCTATGAGGCGTGTTAGGTTAACTAGCACCTTGAGTAAGAAACACAATTACAAAATATTTATCTTGCAGGTTTATCTTTCTTTAAAGAAAACTTGGAAATATTAATTATCATACTTTTTGTGGCATTACAGTACTTCTAGTCTTTATTGACCCTTTTTTGTAATTTGTAGCATTTTAGTATGTGAAATGAACTAGTAAAATAAAAAAGTCCATGAGATATTAACACTATTAAAAATAAAAACATGTTGGCTCACACCAAGGTTTCTGACTTTTGGACATGTACAGTATGTAGAGTTTAGTTCAAGACTTTGACACTTGTTTTCGTAACAGCCTCTGGATCAGCTTCCTCCTCCTCAACACCTTAGAGGTCTGTGTGGGTGAAGCTCACGAAGCCTGTCAAAAACATGTCTGTGTCATATTTCACCCCACAATCAAAAGATAAGAAGTGATATTTCACAGCTGCTGTTCATTTGTTCTTGTACACTTTTAAACCTGGTCCGATGTGTCTGGTTAATGCGGGTCTTGTGTCCAGGTGGGATTTGTGAATGTTATTAGATAATGTTTGGGTTATTAGCTAAGGAGTTTTGTGCTCATTTAGAATATTATTGAATGCATTTTATACTTATAAAATTAATACATTCTTTTATGCATATAAATAAGAATAAGCCTTGCTATTTTTATTGGGAGACTATTAGAGTGAAACTCAAGCTCAAGCTGCCTTTTCCTACTCATTAACCTGATCTGTTATTGGCTTAGACGCCTGCAGGAGCAGAACAACACTAGAGACTCCTCCAGGTCGCTGAGGTGGAGAGACGTGTCCTGTTGCTCACCGAGTCCCTGAGCAGATGGATTGGAAGGTAGACTTTCACCTCCTTCCTTACATCTCTCTTTTCCCCTCCTTTTCTTTATCACTATTCTCTGGTTATTTGTTCCAGTTCCTCTCCGGCATGCTGTTCCTTTTCACACTATAGAATGAGTTGTACTTGGGTTTTTCTCTCCTTTGGGATTCTGCTGTGTTTGCAAGCTGAACGCTCAGGTGCAGAAGACGACTGAATTCGAAATGATCACAGTCTTACCGGTGAACAGGAGAAAATAATGAACCACTGCCCTCTTTTTTCACACTGACTTAGTGCATTGTCCTTCTGCAGACACACACTCTCGCGGGCTCTTGTTTTTTTCCATGCTGAAACATTATCACATTGTCCCTATTAAAGCATTCCTGGCTTCCAGAATAATATATATTCGGCTGTTTCTTGTTATTACATCTATGTTAAGCTTGTTAAGGAGATATTCACCAACTTAACGAAAAATCTGGACATTTTGTATTTTAACATTTTAATTTTATTTAAAACTTTGTTATAAGTGAACAACGTTAATGAGAGATTGCAAAGAAATCCTTCCAAAGCATGTATTTACATAATTACACTTACTTTTTGGAAATGTACTGTAACTGTAAATGAGAGAAACAACTATAGGTCATTCAAAACAGCGAACCTCCGTGGTTTTAAAACAGAGGAACCATAATGTGCTTTGTCTAGTATGTTGTTGGTACACCGAACCACTGTTTGGATGCTGAACTAAAAAAATAAATAAATACATAAATAAAATACAGTAACCGCTGAAACCGCAAACATGAGACAGGTGAGCAGGCCTTTCAGAGTAAAGGGGATTTCCCTTTAGAAATTGTGGATTATCCCGTCCAGCCCCCTGGTAACAGGTAGAGATCTCCTAGAATAAGATGCATTAAGAAAATGCATTAATATATTTATAACATTACCTTGCATTTACTGACAATTTTTCGAAATTAAAGGACTGACTGGACTAAAGGTCCACACAAGCGAACAATATGGTCTGTTTATTATAATCCCAAACGCGTCTGCTGCTTTAAATTCTCAAGCGCGTGATAGCAGGATTGATTCTGATTGGTTGTCAATGCTTTTATCATTCCTCAGTTGAAAAAAATGGTACAGTATATAATATATATTATATGAAGCTATATATGATATTGAATCTCTGGGATGTTACATTTAAAAATTCATGGGTATTGAACATCTAAAAAAAAGAAATGTTATCGAACCAGTCAAATATTTATCTGCAAAGACGTACCCAGTAAATAAAGGAATGAGAGTTAGTACATGTTTTAAAGTGGCAGCGTGACTCAGTTATTTGACAGCTTTCATTATGGTGTGGATGGTGAAATCCAATATCGGTGCTGCAGGTGTGTGGTGCTCTTGAAGAGGACGACAGCATTGGTTTGCTCTGACAGCCTGAGCTTTCCATCTGCCCTGAGGCACTGATTTAACTCAACCTGTGACCTCTTCTCTTGTAGGTCAACTCATCCAGCACCTGAGAGGAGAGAGGGGTATTAGAGCAGATTTTCCTTGACAGGTAATCGGGTGTTGCTCAGGATGGTGCCGAAACATGTCTTACTAAACCTTTCATTGGGAAATGTCAGCATTTAATGGCACAATCTTAAATCCATCACAAAATACTTGAAAGGCTTAAAACACAAGTCTCATGTGGTTTTCATTTGCCATAGCTGGACTCGTTTCTTATCTTTTGAAAACGTTTCATCACTCGTCCTTTGGCTTTTTTTAGTAGACATCTTAACATTCGGTTACTAAATCATCTAACATTAATTAATGCTAATTTTCATAATTTTCTTCCTGTTATAAAAAAAGCCCCTTCAGATTAGTTAAGTTAAATAATTTTGCACCATTTGACATCATTTTTGTGAAAAGTATTTGTTTAAAGCTATTACTGAAATATGGACAAATATAGTGTTAGTACAAATTAAGACGGACCTACTTCTTCCAGCTTCAAGGTGAACAGCTGAAATACAAGCAGTCCTTGGGAAAAGATCTTTATGAATTCCTATCACATTCAGGACAGACTTTACCAGACGATTGCAGAATTTTATCTGCTGTCACCTAAGTTGCCTTTCACGGCTAAATCTGCTGCAGGTCATTCTTACACATTGAAATCCACGTGCAATCGGCCCTTCATAGGGAGCTTGATTGACAGAAGATCTACCATTTTGTCTGACAAACCTGTTGAAAAAGCAGCATGTAATGGTTAGGTATGTTTTGAAGCATAACAGTCCTTAGCTGGCTGCAGGCGTTTCCAAAAGCATCGCTGGCCCACTATGATCACAAGTTCTGTCATTACCAGCATAGTTTAACTATTCAGTCTTCGCCAAAAGCATAGTTTAAACGAATGTTCGCAATCAACGTACCAAACATACGTGGTATAAACTACAGATTTGGACCTGTGGTTAGAAGCATACTGTAGTTTCTTGTTAATAAGATGTATAGGTTTTAATAAATACATTCTTGTGCACAAGAAGCACAAATAGAATCTGTATCTCCTATTTTATCTAAGTATAAAATTTATTTTAATTATGTATTTTTGAGCATCCCTTCTAAACGTTGTTTTTAAAAAGTGCGTGTGATGCAACTGTGTTTGGGAAAAGGTTATGATTGTACTATGGTGGTTAATCAGCGAGTTACGCCGTTGTTTGGGAAATGCACCCCTGGTTAACTCCTGCTCAGGACCAGCTAAAACCAGCTCTAAACAGCTGCCATGCTTCAAAACATGCTTTTCAACAGGGAAACAAATCAGAGAGATCTGTCATAACACATTAAAAAGCCAAAAGATTGTATTTATTGTTTGAAGTGAAGTGACGTGAGGCTTATTGTGGTGAATCAGAATTTGTTGTCTGCATTTAAAAACTTATTGAACACATATAAACACACACACACACACACACACACACAGACAGAGCAGTGGGGGTTCAGTGCCTTGCTCAAGGGTCTCACTTTTGTGTCATGACAAATTACTGTACTGCCTCAGTTCACCAGCACATGAACCAATCATCTGTTTATATTAACTACAGGGAATAAAGATGAATAAACATCAGAAGGTATGTTATTTCCACCATGGTTCTGGTTCTTTGATTGGTCAGATTGCCTGTCAATCCAATTCCTAGCGAAAGATGAATTCTCAGAAAAGTGGAAAAACATTCATGAAAATAATTTCTCTGTTCTATTGTAAACCATTAAGGTAGATGTATTCTTAGTTCATCTGTGTTTTATATATTTGTATTTGTTTTAGAGAAAAAAACAGTGGATACTCTGAAAAATGGTGCTACGGTGCCAAACTGTTAAATATGAAAGTCTTTTTGTTTTGTTTTTTCCATACAAAAAGTATTCTCGTAGCTTCATTTCTTTATAGTTGAACCACTGATGGAAGATGGACTATTCTGACGATGTCTTGCATGCTTTTCTGGACCTTGATAGTATTATTTCCTTGACAGTCACAAGACTCCTGGTTTTCACCCAAAATATCTTAAATTGTGTTCCAAAGACAAACAAGATATTGCAGGTTTGGAACACTTACATTGAGGTAAGTGATTAATAACAACATTTTCATTTTGGGGTGAAGTAAATCTTTAACACTCAAAGCTTAAAAAAGCCATCTTCTTTGAAATTCCTCCCTATATTCCGCAGAATAAAGAAAATCTTTGAGCAAATGAAGACCAGCACTGTAAGAGTAAAAGTTTCATTTTATTTAATTTAATTTGTCATTAACTTGCATTTAACCCAAAACAGTCCTTTTAGTGCACAAAATCCCACTACTGACTTCCTGTTACACAGAGAACCACTGATATTAAACATCACTTAATTTCCATGACAGCGGATGTTTAATGAGGTCACTGAAGTCAAGTGTGATTGACAAGGCCATTCCCCACCAACACAGAGCCAATCAGAGACTCCACACAAGGATCTAGATCATTCCAGCCAGCCACGGTGGGAGGAAGAGTCCGACGGTCCCCAGAATGCACACCAGCACAAACATCCAGAGGAATATTCTATCAATCACCATGGCAACGTATTTCCAGTCTTCCCTCACCTGGTGGGGAGAAAGGAGATTCATTCGTTTCAGATATCATGATATATTTTCCACTCGTGTCTTTCCCTCTCAGAATTGATTTTTTGGATGACTACTTTCCTGTGAGACCACAGTGTTTTCTGTTTTTTGTAGCATTGCAAGAACAGTTATAAAAAAATAATACAAGTATCAAAGGCCAGTTCAAAGTGCCTCAGAAGAACTTGAGGAGAATCTCTTGCTAAAGAGGAATCTAATTCTTATTGCCTGATTTTCAATGCTTTTACAGTCTGTTTACCTTTCAAGTTCATTTGTGTTTGTGTTCATTTACTTTTACTGTATCTGTATATTACTTAATATTAATTTATTTACTCACCATCACGTCATTCCAAAGCATATGATTTGAAACAAGAATGAGTTTTATATCTTCAGCACAATGACAGAAGAAATCATATTTTACCTGAGCTGTAAATGTAAATTTGTAATTTGTAGAGTTGAATTTGATTTGATTAAAAAAGATTGCATACTGCAAAATAATGGCACAATTACAAGAAATGATGATAGGGTTAATTTTAGTGAAACATAAATACATAATGCAATCAGAGAAGTCAGATTTTTGAATGAACAGATTAATAAAGTTGAGTTAACAGTTTTAGTCATTGTGACTAACTGGTTAAAATCGAGGCGGTAATTTTTACTGAATGACTTATGCATGAAAAGCTTGTGATTACATAAGTTCAGATTCAGTTAATATGAGAATGTTTTAAATATAATATACACTTTGTTTGTCATACAAGCTTTTATTATTATTTTATTGAACTTTTTGTCATTTTTGGAGTTTTCTTTTTGAAAGAAAAATATCAGTGTGAACTAGGTGCTTTTAAGTGATTACAATTTTTACTTGAATTAATTTATATGATGTGCCGATTAATTAGTCTCACATCAGTTTTTGCTGAGGAATCCCCCCTCAAACATCCTTACTGTGTCACAAAAAGCTGCTTTCAGAAAGAGTGAGTGAATGAGTAAGTGATTCAGTCAGTCGTTCAACTGATTTGCTCAGACTGATTAAATTAAGCGTGAAGCAAGTGTCTTAACGAATGACTCGCTGAGTCCTTAGCTCACTTGATTCGTACAAAAACGTGGATTCATTCAGTAACAAAAACTATTGTGTTTAAGTATTGCTTTATGAAATCAGCATTACGTGCCGTTGGGCGGATATTTGGGAAAATCAACACGTGCCCATGTGATTTGGCTAAACTATATAATTTCTTCCGGGGTTTTTTTTTTGTCTTGAATTTTGGAGTTTTAGGTGCGATGTGTTAAATGTGTTCTTTTAACATATTTTTTCCCCCATTCATTTTCTATTTTCCATCAAATAAACGCAGTATATTGGCTGCCCTACTTTCTAATAAGTGCTGGGTAAAATATGGACGAATCCAGCAATTGGGTTGTTTTCAACCAACAGTTGTTTAACCCAACTGCTGGGTCAAAACAACCCAACCGCTGAGTTGGTCAACATTTTACCCATTTTACATTTTATCGAAACATCTCCTTGTGTTCCCCAAAGAAGATTTGAAATGTCAGTGATTAACCAGTGACAGAATTTTCATTAGTCCTGAAGTTGAACCACTCTTTTAAGAAGTAAGACTTACGGAAAAGTCTGAGTCCTCTGCTCTCAGATGGTCAGCGATGTACTGAACTCCTTCCAAGGCTTTAAGCAGGGACTGCGATAGATTGCTTCCTGGCTGCGCTGCGTTCAGATCAGTAGCGCTGTCACTGTTAGAGTCGAGGATCTGAGCGTTGGGCAAGTTATGTCTGGTACACCTCTCGGCCTCCTCATGATCAAGCTTCTGCAGATTCATCCCCTCAGATGTAAGACGGTGTTGACAACTCCCTGCTCCCAGAACGCTCACTTTGGCTTCCATGAAGACGCTCTCAGCACTCTGGCCTTGGATATCACAGTCTGTGTGCTCGGCTCCTTCCTGGGGGATGGTATGTAGCAGAGTACCAAGGATAGTGTCTGGAAATGAAGCTGTGCTTGAAGCAAAGATGCTGTTTGTGTATGCGCACGTATAACCGAGGGCCGGCATTTGGAGCGTTTGAGACGTTTCCTCTTGCAGGATGGAATACTGGCTGCTGGGAGAGCTGCAGAAAAACATGGGTTTTTGGGAAGAGTCCCGCTGAATTTGATCCAACTGGGCAACCGATGTCACATCCAAAGAGGGGAGCGGACTTTGTGGAGAAATATCCAGAATGTTGTTCCGCAGAAACATGGATTGTGACGCCATTGGCTTGTGCATCATCTCGATCAGTTTCCCACAGTTCCTCTTACCTGAGGCAGGCGGACGCTTCATGAACAGGTAACGGGGAACCAGGTGTAGAAACAGCTGGCGGACCCAGTGTGGCATGCTGTGTGTGCGGGACGAACGGTGGTGGACGTTCAGCACAAACACAGTGATGATGATGGAGAGAGTGACGAAGATCATGGTGAACAGGAGGTACTCGCCAATGAGTGGGATGACTAGCGAGGTCGAGGGAATAATTTCCGTGATTAGCAGGAGGAAAACGGTCAGAGAGAGGAGGACGGAGATGCACAGCGTGATTTTCTCCGCACACTCTGAGGGAAGGTAGAAGACCAGCACTGTCAGGCAGGAGATGAGAAGGCAGGGGATGATTAGATTGATGGTGTAGAACAGTGGCAGACGTCTGATTATGAAAGAGTAGGTGATGTCTGGGTAGATTTCCGTACAGCACTCATACTTCTTGATGTTGTACTTGCCGACGGCGTTTACTATGACCCACTCCCCGCTTTCCCAGTAGTCCATCTGGTCGACGTCACTGGCCATGCTGACCAGGTCGATCTTGGCCTGATCGTACGTCCAAGAGCCAAATTTCATTTTGCAGTTTTGTTGGTCGAAGGGAAAGAAGGTGACATCGATGCTGCAGGAGCTTTTATAAATGGCAGGAGGTTTCCACTTGATTCTGCCATTGTAAAACACCTGGGCTTTAGTCAAGTGAGTCACTGCAAAGTCTCCGTCGGCGCTGCAGATGAAACACAAAACTGTCAGACAGAACCTGTGATGAAATATCGGTGGAGCAACGTGAAAGACAGCTTTAGTGCGTCAGTGTACACCACAGTGAGCCAAACCATCAATATGCTGGCATGTCTTTTGACACGTCTTTTTAACCATCCAGCTGAACTTTCTTCCTAAGAATTTAGGATAATTTATTTATCGTAATCATCTGGATACTCCTCTGAAACACCTCAGTCAAAGCATGTTTATCCTCACTGTCTACTTTAAATCTTTTCTTTTAATCACTAGGATTATTATTTCTTTTAGAAGCAGATCCATCTAATCTTGAGAACTTTTTTATTTTTATTTCTAAAATATTAGAAAAGTCGCAGGTCAGATTGTAGACTTTATATATGATAACAAACAGATAAATTTCTGTCTGGTTTTTAGCCACTTAATACCACAGAAAGAGTGTAAGTCAAAACTACCAATGATTTGCTTAGAGCAGCAGATTCTGGACAGCTAATATTATCCTGCTTGATCTGAGTGTGGCCTTGGATACAGTCTCACATAACATCTTACTAGTTAGGCTGGCTTCCCTGGGAATTACAGGTACCTCTACTCTGTGTCTTGGTTTAGATCACATCTTTCTGGATGCACTCAGTTTGTCCAACACAATTTTAATCTGGATCATTAAATGTTACCGCAGGTGGTCAACAAGGTTCCGTCTTGGGCGCTTTGTTGTTTACACAAATTTACACTCCTGCATGTACCTTGAAAACCTCACCATCTGTTTTCCTGATTCAACCATGTATGAGTCTGAGGTCAAGGGACTTTAGTTATGCTTCCCTTTAATTGTAGAACACTCCTCCCCAGGACATCCGCAATAGCACTTTATTGCACTTTTAAATCTCATCCTAAAAAGTATTTATTTAAACAGGCTTACTTTTGATTGAATATACGTGGATTAATGTTTTATGACTGTTTTAATTTGTTTTACTGGTTTAGTGTTTCTTGTTTTGTATGTATTTTTGTTCTTTGGAGTTCCTTTAGTGCTATGAAAGGCGTGTATTAAATGTGCGCTTCATATTGAATTATTCATATTATTGTTTATTATTGTTTTTTTAAACGTACATTTAAACAGTAGGTTTTTAAAACCAACAAGTTATACCACATTTCTGGTCAGTAATTGTAATGTATAAATACGATTTTCTTTAAAACCTAAAATTTCCTTTAGTGCAACCAAACACAATGCCCCTTTATCAGAGCTCCCTGTAATTTCACTGCCTTCTACCTGGTATCTTGTAAGGACAGCACAGATCAATACTCCTATCAACCCTCCCAGTCTAATTCCCATGTCTTCTAGTTATCACTACACGAACAGAAGACATACAGAATTAAGATTAAAGGGGGATTAAAGAGTACAAATATTATGCCCCCGTTTTCTCTGTAAAAGAGTTAACAGCTACCGAAAGTGCAGTTGGCAATCAAACAGAATCAAATGAACCCCTTACAATACTGGAACTGCATGAGGTTAACAGTGTTTGAGGATGTAGATTTTTAAGAAATGGATTTGGCTGAACTCCGGATTGTTAACAGGCTCACACACTTGTTATAGAGCACTATATCTGGTCTCCAGATGATCTCGGAGGGGATCCTGATGGAGGTGACATTCTCATACTCCTCTGGGTTCCAGCGCAGCTTGTAATCGTTCCACTCCTGCAGGGAAACATGTGCGCTCATCACCGCTCACAAACAGCAGGTATGACAGGGTTGGAGAGTGAAGCAACAAGAGCCCAGTTCCAATTAAAAAACTCATTAATGCCCAATTACAGGCTGCTTTTTGATTAAAAAAACTACCTGTTTCACCCAGACGTTTGTGGTCATCATTTGATTCTTCTCATCCTGATTTATCATGCCGCAAAACAAAACATAAGAGAGACATAGAGCTGGGGAACTTTACAGCAAGCATACTTTGTACATGTTTAAAAAATAATACAGTTAAAATTTTCTGTCAAATTAGTATGTTGCTGTGCTGGACTGCATCTGAGACTCACCACATCAATGAGCTGAGCAATGGACAGGCCAAAGTGAACCAGAACCACATCTGAGATGTTTGCTACTGGACGAGACAGCTTGTTATAGTTGCTAAACAAAGATTGGAGGAGTCTTTCTTCAGCATGGGCACGAGCTGGTGTGCTGGAAATCACTGGTGAGAGAATAAAAAAAGAAAAGTTTCACAGCGCTTGCTAAGTCTGAAAATATAGGATAAAAGTGTTTCCATTTCAAGCTATTTTTTTTAACATGCAGAACATGTGGTTTATTATTATTTCAAATAATAGTTATTTTAATTTTAGCATTATTCTCAAAATAATGTTATTATATATAGTATTATTAATATATTTGCAGGTGTGTTTTTTTCTGAGCTGCTCTCACTCCCCTCATTTACACTGAATCAATACATAAACAGGAAATCAGGTATTGTGTAACTGCAGCGAGTTACTTGTAAAGTTAAACTGAAGGTCAGACTTTACCATATGCCAGCTGCAGATAGACAGAAAAAAGAAAGAAGACACTCCACGCTGCTCTCATCTTGTCCACTTTACTCCAGATGATTTGCCCACTTTGCAATAATTTTCCCACCGGAATGAAAAACTACTTCTAGTTGCGCTAATGAAAGTCAAAATTCCATTAAAAATAAAAATCCCTGAAAAGACCCGTAGATCAGCTATCCTTAAACTGGAAAAACACCCCAAAAGTGAAAGTTAAAAAACAGCCACCAAAAGTCATTCCGTGTCCAAACCTCTTGTAAAAGTGTGGGGTTCCTCAGAATGCCTCTCTAGCTGTCATTAGACTTTTTTCCCTCCTCCCCCTATCTCTCCTACCTTCCCTCTCTCTGTGATTTGCTGTTTCACTCTCAGTATCTCTCCTCTCCGGCCCCTCCACCTTCCAATCTCTGCCTATTACGCTGAGTAGATGTTATGCGCTGGAGGCTGCGCCTTATACATGAGAATGTGTCACACAGAGAGAGAGAGAGAGAGGGCAGGAAGGTATTGATTGGACAAAATCCTTAAAATGAGGTGGCTAAATGCATGTTTTAAAAGTTCATGCTGTGTTTACCTGAGCATGAATGGTTTTTAGTTGCATTTTTCTATTAATTTCTTTTGCTAGACTTTAAAGAAATGTAAGATAGCAATAATCGGGAATCTAAAGAGCAAGCAGGAGTGTGTGTAAGAGAGAGACAGGACGGAAAGTCAAAGGAAAGGAGACGTAAACAGACTGAAATATGTCTGGAAGTGATGTAGCGGTGCAGATGAGCAGTGGCAGCCAAACTCAGGATGCTTTCTGCCTATTAATTACAAAAAGAGACGCTCAGCGTTTGTCCCTGATAGAATGAACCTGTGCTATTAGAGCTTAACATTTATTTATTCATTAGTATAAATAGTTCATTCAAAAATAAAAATGAAAATTATACTTATACTTATATGCATGTTTCGTCCCAAAAATTGCATTATTATTAATCAATTTAAAAGATACTTAAAAAAGAATAGAATTATATGATATATATATATATATATATATATATATATATATATAAATGATTACAAAATTGTCATATTTGGGTAAACCAGCCCTTTGAGAAAATTACAAGGCTTTTATGCATGACATACCTTTATCATATATATAATAAATATTACTGTTTTAAAAATGTTATAAAAGCTATTCAGTTATGACATTTTTATATTAAGTCTTCATTTATAAAATATGAAAAGATACAATAATAATATAATATCGCCACCCAAAAATATTATTATCATCATCAAATATTTTTACAATATTAAATGATAGTTTTTCAGGTTTCTGTAAACTAGCCCTTAAGCATGTCTTATAAAGAACTAACCGCTGCTATCAGGTGAAGATTAGCATTTTAAAAGAGAGTAAATAAAATATTTATCCATTCTGTTTCCAATCCAGCACACACCTGCAATCCACCAAGAGCCTATCCAAGAAACTGATTAACCATCTGTCAGGAGAGGCAATAAATCAGCCATGGATGACCCACAGTTTCCTTATGAATAACACAGATATGAACTGGACATGCAGAGAAAGCTTGCAATACATTTTCACCATGCATAATAAAACACTTGTGAAATGCGACATGTGAAATGTTTTCCCCTCACAGGTGACTTATCGCTTTACCTAATAGCAAGACCGTGTAACCTATTTGTTTATCTACAAATACTAATTGTTGGACACAAACCAGCTGCGAAAAGCTATTTTCTGGCTGTGAAAGCATCCCTGGTCATCAACATTCATAATTTGTTTCATCAGATGCCATTTGCAAATGCCCACGGAGAATGTTGTCCTCCATGTGAATGAATTCAACCTTGAATCGCAATATCCAGACTTTCATTAAGGTGCTGAGAGAAAAGACCTGGCTGAGATATCCTTCTCTCTCTCTCTTTCTCTCTCTCTTACTCTCTCTCACACACACACTTAAACTCAGACATTTAGGATCAATATCATTCTATTGAATCTGAAATTTCCACACCCTGAAATGCTTATCTAATGTAACCGCTTGTAATATCTTGTCAGCTTTGATCAATATGCGGATATGACTTGAACCAGGATTACATAAGAGAGAGCAATTCAATGGTGCTTTAATAGACAGAAATATGAGTTTAATATACCGAATTGCATCATATAAAGCTAAATTCATGCTCGAGCGCACAGAAATAAAACAAGTGGACTCCCTGAATGTCATGTTTTTCCTTGAACTTACTGAACTACTGCTAATTGTTAATCAATACCGTGGTAGATCTTATTAACCAGTCACGACACCTGTACAATTGTCAGCCCTCCGTAACCCATCACTGTTATTTCTGCATCATGGAATCAGAATAACATGCAAGCAGCACATCTGAGCCTGTGGATGACCTCTGACCTCAGCAGTGCTGCGTACTATATGTGTGGTCAATGACATGAGGCTCGTCTTTTGTCCTGTCTGTTAAAGGAATCGAATTGTCATAATTTCCTCATCTGTATGTTGTTCCAACCCTTGGCTTTCTGTAATCAGTGGAAAATGAAAGAAGATATTTCCATTACAAACATGTAATTTAATGAAAGTTCACTTGCTGTTTTAGAGCTCTTACAGTTTCTAAAAAAATTAATACAGGTTTGGCTGACATGAGGGCAAATGATGGCAGGATTTTCTTTTTTGTGTATTTTTATATATAAAAATAACAGTGTTTAATGAAAATAAAAATGCTGTGGTATACAAAGATGTAATCCTACACTATTCAAAAGTTATGGCTCAGTAAAAGTTGTATTTTTTCTTGAAATAATGCATTTTTTAATTTTTTAGTAAAGTTTAGTAATTTGATAGTAAAGATGTGTATTGTTAGAAAAGATTTGTATTTCAAATAAATTAAAACAAAACATAATTAATTAAATCTAAACGTGAGGGTGTGGGATTGCGCACTTGCTAAATTATTTATATTATATATATATTATATATTATATTTATTTCTGCATTTACATATTTCAATGAGCCCCGATAAATGCTTCATAATAAGAACATTGTTTTCTCAATACTTTTCCTATACAACTGTGAAGGAAAGAGCGTACAATCAATCATCGAGGCATCGATACCAATGGACAGCACCTGCTAAGGTCACTCTTAAGAAGGTTTACCTTAAGCACCATCCTAAGGTATAGTTCGGCGAACA
>JAUCMT010000013.1:10237292-10248605 GCA_032357475.1 Enteromius thamalakanensis
ACGTGCCATTTTCCCCGGACGCGTCCTGGCCAGGATTTCTATAAGGATATAGTTTTGGCTCGGTTTGCGCATGCGGACTGATCGGTCCGCACACGCATACGACATCAGTTCCTTATGTTTCCAAAACACTCTTGATGTACACATCGAAGCAATATAGAAATCCTGGCCAGGACGCGTCCGGGGAAAATGGCACGTATGGTCACCCTATTATAATTAATGATTATTTATATTTATCAGTAGGCTGACATTGAGACCAACCTCTATTAAATAAAAACAAATTAAACCCTTTTAATAATTAAACTATAGGCTAATGTATTATTATTAAATATTATTTTAATGTTTTGATTAGACTTTTACAAATTCATTACATAAAATAATAATAAAACCAAATAATAAAAATAAGTCGAAAATTGATTTGTTTATATGTATCTATAACGTTTATGTGTCTCTCGAATCTTGCGTCCATAACCAAACGTTACCGATTCAATGATGCGTTCACGATTTCGCCGTATCGACACCTTGTGGCCGTTACCGGGAGAATTAACCAGGGCAGACGCCGATGACACGGTAGGTACACGGTACAGAATGACCCGTTTTCGACATTTTTTTCGGGAAGGTTGTATAGCTTAATTCACGCTATGGTGAGTGGCAGTGTGTGGAAACAACACTGGCCTGACGGGAAGCGGAAAAAGGTCGCTGCAGTAATCGGGTCAGTTATTTTATCGTGTTAAACAGCACGTATTTTCATCGTAAAAATATACGCGTTATTTTATAAATAACAAATCGGATAAAAACGTTACATTTTAGCTAACTGCTTGAGCTGTTAATTTCCCATCGTTCTAAACAGGAAGTGTGTATATTTTCTTTGAAAAATTTTCTCTTTATACTTTATTGCACGTCTTGATAAGAAAATTAAGATATTTTATGAAACGGCATAGTTAAGCATAGGAAATGGCATCCAGTTTCAGCTACTGAGAAGGAAGTGTCTGTTAGTTTATTATGGCTTTCTGGGGCACCACCAGATGAACCAGAATAACCTCAGCATAGGCCTATAGCTTATTCCAGTGTCCTCTTCCCGTTTGTAGTTTCAAGGACTTCCTGCTTGCAACCTTAAATTTAGTTCTCTGTCAAACGTTATGGTGTTTGCCCTAAAGTAATTTTTTTCTTTCTTTTTATATGTATATTTCTCCTTTCCTCTTTTCTGCTGTGTGTGCAAGGTCCTTGACCTGAAGGATAAATCGTGTTCTCTGACTCCTGACGACAGTTGGCAGATTAGCGCCCCAGCAAAAGGTCAGAGGTCACAGAGCTCACAGTGAGCTCCCGGTCTAACAAATCAGAGAACAGGTCCAGCAGCAGCTGTCCTGTTTTCTAGAGAACGTTTTAAGGATTGTCAAGGGGCCACGTCGAATCAGGCCCACCAGCAGTGGTGACGTTGACCTTTATCTGTTATCAGTCTAAGAAATGTTCATTTATAACGTCGTTCTCATGAGGTCTTATTAACAGAGATTCATAAAAGAAGCTTTTATGGCGATGGTACATGTTTTAAAGCAGATGTTGATCATATAGGTTCAGTGGAAACAGTTGTAAAATACTTATGTACTTGTTTGTACTGAGAAGGTTGTGACTTATCAGCACATTGTTCTTTCTCTCCGGGCTCAAAATACAAGCCTTTCCTGTTGGGTGAAGTGTCAGCTGCCACGAGAGCATGTGCACTTTCACCTGAAGGCTACTTATGCATAGGCCATTGCCTTATCGTACAGTTGTTTGTGTGTATTTATTACTGATTGTGACAAGATACTTATGATGTAAAATGCTACAGCAGTAAGGATAATTACAACAAACATTTTGAAGGAGCAATCATTTTTGATAAAAAATACATTGTCATTGTTAAATTAAATATATTTAAAATTAAAATAAATAATTTTCAATTTGAATATATTATATATATTATTTATTTTCCTTTTATTCAAACCTGAAATTTTAGTGCCACATGATGCTGATTTGATGTTTAAGAAATAACTTGATTTATTATTAAAGTGAAAACAGTGCTGCTAATATTTTTTTCATGTGAAGTATGAAATGCCGTTTTAAAATTTAACGTATTTAATAATAATAATAATGAATTAATATCAATGTCAATACCGAACTGTTGTATAAAATCACATTTGCACTCAATTTGCTAATCAGGATATATGGTATAAATATAACACAAAAAGATATGAGAGATATGAGACATACAGGGGCATTTTTTGCTCCAATATCTATAACTTTAGGGCATTATCTGCATTTATGTAGTTGTTGCGTTTCATCATATTTGTCAATAGTCAACTGTATGAAATGTACGATGATGTACAGAACTAGGGATACATGTTTTAATATATATTAGTGCTGTCCAACTATTAATTGCATCCCAAAAAAAAAGTTTTAGTTACATAATGTGTTTATATTTATTATGTATAAATAAATACACATGCCTACTGTAAATATTTACTATTTACATACATTTACATGTTTATATTTGTATTATGTTATTTTATATTACGTATAAATATATTGAACATCTAAAAATAACATATTCTTCTTAAATATATACATGCGTTTGTATTTATATATACATAATAAATACACACATTATGCATATATATTATGTTAACAAAAACTAAGCGATTAATCATTTGACATTTGACAGTCAGCTATAATATATACAGTCGTGGTGGGTGGACAAACAAAAACCCACTAATTCTGACAAACTCCAAGAAGTGATTATGAAAGAATGGGTTGCTTTCAGTCAGGATTTGGCCCAGAAGTTGATTGAGAGCATGCCCAGTCGAACTGCAGAGGTCCTGAAAAAGGACCAACACTGCAAATACTGACTCTTTGCATAAATGTCATGTAATCGTCAATAAAAGCCTTTGAAACGCATGAAGTGCTTGTAATTATATTTCAGTACATCACAGAAACAACTAAAACAAAGATCTAGAAGCAGTTTAGCAGCAAACTTTGTAAAAACTAATATTTGTGTCATTCTCAAAACTTTTGGCCACGACTGTTACATACTTTTCAGATCATAATGTTGGTATTTTATGATATCTATAGATTTGAGCTTTTTTATGAAAGTGTCTAAATTTGAAATGTAAACATTATAATTTGCTGCTGTAAATAGCTGTTCAAAGCATTACAAAATATAAACATATACGTCTAGCTCTTTTGTTACATCTAATGGATGTGTTTGCTTTTCTTGTGGCCATCTATATGGGAGAGAGGAGGGTGAGGTGAGGCAGTCTTTACCCTGATAGCACACGTACATCTAGGAGACATCTATTTGATGTCTGCATTAACATCTGCAAGGTATTTAGGGTGTTTGCTCATCTGCAATACGTGTATTGGATGTCTACTTTTAGATGCCAAATAGACATCTATTAGTTGTCTTTAAGATGTTTATGATTTAGAGTGTACGTAAAAATGGCCTCTGAAAGACGTCTGCCAGACGTATGTAGACAGCAGATGCTTTCCAGATCAAGAGATCTTTAACAGACATCTTGCAGATGTATGTGTGCTATACTTAATGTGTTTGAGCGCATGACAGTAATGAGTCCAACTTAAATATGTACTTAATTTTACATGTGGTGCATGTTTGGAATTAATCACTTTGAGTCTAAAATAAATTGCTTTCAACATACAGCTTTCCGAATTAAAAAGTGGTCTCTTTGCTCAACTTGCCACATGATGCCACTGATAATGTAAAAAAGTAAAACTGAACATTTTCAGCTCATGCTATATCAAAGGAAAAATTATAATGACATCTTAAAATCTGTGTATAATTTGTGATACAATTTCATTAAACGCAAATGGCCTATTTAAAGGTTTTCTATTTAACATAGATTAAAATAAAGACACGTTTAGTCTAAAATTTATAAAATTTAACATAGAAATAAAATAATACATAGAAATAAAATGAATATATATATATATATATTCACAATCTCACCCCGCTCGCCCCAACAGCCTATAAAATATGAATTAATACAATCATACACGGTTCATGCAATCAACAGGTTCATGTCTTTAGCTTCACTCTTTCTTTTATTAAAGCCGAGCCGCTAGAGGGCAGCACCACTGTTGTTCGCCATCAAAACAACAAAACAACGTGACGTTTTTAGTCTTACCACTTCCGCCCTGTTCATTCAACGCATGCTTCTCTGAGCAGCTGTATTTTATCAGGTCAGTAACGCGCACCGTTATGTGTTTATTTTTAATACACCACATCCACGACGGTCACGTTGTTGATAACGCGTCCGCGCGCGGCGTGTTTGTGATGATGTGATGTCGATGTGCGCGCGTGTGTTATGCTGGAGTGATGCGCTCTCTCAGATTATGCACCGTCAGGATTTGTCTTTATTCTCCATCACTGCGACATGTGCGAGGGACAGAGACGACAATAAAGACATTATAGCCTGGAAAATTCCAGAAACCGACGACTGCGCCGTTTTTAACGCGATACTTAGACCATATTGTGAGGGTTAGGAGGCTGCTGACAGGCGCCCTTCTCTGTGTGTAACGTTACAGACCGACTGTCACTGCGCTGGTGTAACGTTACCTGCTTACAGTTTAGATGTTTGTATGCCAATCTGTGTAAAAAGTGTGTATATATATATATTTTAGACCGGTAATATGAAAAAACATTCCAGGGCATCTATACTAACATATAATTGCCAGGCTTGGGAATGTACACACACAATAAATCGCATCCAAAGCAAGTTTTGTTTGCACGATATATGATGTGATTAATGGATATATTAAATCGCACACATACGACGTATATTTTGATATTTGTCTATTTACTGTAGGGTTGTGCAATATGTACAAAATAATAATATTTCGGGTTTTTTTTATACTAATATTGCGATTGCGGTTTTAGCAACTGTTTTCTTTTTCAAATAAGCTTCATACATGCATTCTAAATGTATTCAGTGCATAACCAAACATTTCACAATGAATGAAATAACATTTACGGACAATGTGCGCATGCATCATATCTGTGCACAGATAGATAATTGCGTCGGTAATTTCTTTGTGCCGTTTCTGAATAAAAAATTCTGAATAAAAATCTAAATAAATTAATAGATAAAATTGCAGCCTTAGGCGATTTAGACATTGCATGTGCTTAAATTGCGTTTTTTTTTTTGCGATTTGGGATTAATTGCACAGCCCTAACCACTATATAATTATAATGAATTTATATATATATATATATATATATATATATATATATATAATGTATGTATAATACATAAACGTAACATTTTTCTTAAAATATATATACATAAGTACACAGTACACACATATTACGTAAACAAAAAACGTATATTTTATGATAAGTCACTATTAATTATTTGACAGCATATATAGGCCTATTTATAAATAAATTAATGAAAATAATTTATACAAACATTATGTATAATATTTTTAAAAACTACACATAAAAAGCACACTAACTGCAGGTGTCTAATTTAAAGTTGTGTAGCTTTTGTGGAAAGAAATATAGGTGAAGTGTTGTTCCATTGTTATTCAACGTAATATATTTATGTGTAAAAGTAACCATGTACTTATTCTGACTTATTTTTAAAATAGCTATATACAAAAAAAAAAATTGCATACTAATTTTCTTATATTAAAAATCAAATAAGTAAAAACCAGTGGTTTAAAGGATAGTTGTGAAGATTTAAAATGACAGTTAATTAGTTTTTTTAATGTCATCTAATGATTTTTGTTTAAATATGCCTGACAAGAGTTTTTATATTAACTCTTGTTATGCTGAATGAGATTTTAGTGGGCTGCTTCTGTAAATCATGGTAAAAATGGTGTTTCATAATGAGAGAGATATATTAATTATTAATAGAGAGCTATTGTATTTTTTCATATTGAAATTGTCATATTGAACATACATGTTTCTATTTATGATTTGTAATAGATGTTAAAGAATATGAGCTGGTTTGGAGATGGAGACAGAAATTTGTTACTCATTCTCTATTAAAAAAAGTGCCCATTGCTCAAAAAAAAGTGTATCATCAGCCTTAGGGGCTTATATTATAGAATAATTAAATGTCTAAAAGTTCTAGAAGCAATCTATCTAAATGTTTAATTAGTCAAATCTTTCATATGGTTGTCTGGAGGGGGTGTGGGGGGCAGTGCTGGCTCGCTTGGTCCTCTAGTCAAGAAAGCAGATGGCCAAATGGGAATAAACATGTAAACTAAAGAGATATGTTATTTCTTTATATAAGAGATGCTAGTCAAATAATGCAGCTTTCATTAGCCTGCGGGGGAAAATCTTGTTAATAAACTAGCAACACATCACTGTGTTTTTCAGTTACATCGATTTATAGTGTCATCTGAAAGTATATTCCTTTGGAAAAGTTACAAAAGAGGGTTTTCTCAGTGATGTGATAGAAAATCCATTCACAAAGACTGAACAAAAGTCAAGACCAAGATCATTTCAGGAGAGACAGCTCAAGCATGCATTTTAGTCAGGGACTAGCCTTAAGCCCTGTCTGTGAAACCAGGGGATAGTTTATTTTATAGCATTTGAATAATAAAGGATTTGTTTGTTTTTAGAAGTCAGTATGAACCAGGAGAAACTGGCTAAACTTCAAGCCCAGGTCCGGATAGGGGGCAAGGTAAGAAGTATAGTGAACAAGAATGATTTTGGACATACAGCTGTTGTTGTTGTTCGTCTATATTGACTCAGATTTTATTAATTTTTTTATAGGGTACGGCACGCAGGAAGAAGAAGGTGGTGCACAGAACAGCAACAGCTGATGACAAGAAGCTTCAAAGTTCATTAAAAAAGCTTGCAGTGAATAACATAGCCGGCATTGAAGAGGTAGATCAGTAGCTTTCCGGTCTTCTAATTCAGTCCTGTTCAGAGAGAATTGAGAGTTGATTTTGTTTTGCAGGTGAATATGATTAAAGATGATGGCACGGTCATTCACTTCAATAACCCCAAAGTGCAGGCGTCTCTCTCTGCCAATACGTTCGCAATCACAGGCCACGCAGAGACTAAACAGCTCACGGAAATGCTCCCGGGAATCCTCAGCCAACTTGGTGCTGACAGCCTCACAAGTCTGCGCAAACTCGCCGAGCAGTTTCCCAGACAGGGTGGGTAAAGACGTGGCTTGGAAATAGGGGTGAATGTAGAGTTTAGTATACATGCTGACATTGCCGTTTCATTGCTTTTGAAGTTCTCGACAACAAAGCTCCGAAAGCAGAAGATATCGATGAAGAAGATGATGATGTCCCAGGTATTTAAAGGTTTTGTTTTGCCCAAGCTGTAATTCTGTATGATGCTGAGTTAATTCGTTTGATTGTTTCTGCACAGATCTGGTAGAGAACTTCGACGAGGCATCAAAGAACGAGGCAAACTAAGCATTGGACCTTCAGTAACTGCTGTTCAGGACAAAGTTTCCTGCAGTATTTTTTAATTAGAGTGACAGACATATCATTTCAACACTATCCAGTGAAATCAGAGACTTTTATATCTTAAATTGGCTGCTCCAGATCCATTCCTGACCTTTCTCCTGCATTTATACAGAAAGATGGACGGTTAATCGAATGCTAAATGGTTATAAAGCTTATCATGTTGCTAGTTGAAATGCTAGTTTTGACTGCGATGGCTATGAAAAAGTAGTCTTAATTATGTTTTTCTGTTAATTAAATAAAAATAAAGCTCATAAAACTTTTCTATATTGTTCTATTCTTTTTCTTTAGATGCTTGAGAAGATTTGTCATAGGGGTTGGTTGTATAATTTTCCTTGGAAATGTTTAAAATGCTAACCAGGTTACACCAATACACTATTGCTAGTTCTTTTGGCCAACATGGTGTTGTACAATTGATTAATAACATATTATGTATTTTAAATTAGATAATTTTTGTTTTTACTTTGCAGTATAGCAGTCACCTAGAAATAATAATAAGCAAAGTAATAAATAAAGATGGCCAATGATTATTATGCAATCCAGATGCAAAGACCAGCTTGAACCCAATGCAAAATCTGCGTATAGAAATCTTGCACCTCAAAAAAATTGATGTTTGCTTTGTCAATTTGCTTTGCATTTGTTTATAGTTCTTATAAGTTTTTATTTTGACACATAATCACTGTTTGCAAACTGGCTGTATTTCTTTCCATGGGTTTTTTTTTCTTTTATGCCAAAAATCATAGGAATATTAACATAAAGATCTTCCATGAAAATATTTAACATTTCCTAAATATATCAAACCTTAATATTTCAGTAGCTTAGTAATATGAATTGCTAGGGACCAAGGACAATTTAAAAGCGATTTTCTCAATATTTTGATTGTTTTGCAGATTCCTACCAAACCATACATTAATTTAAAGCTTTCGAATGATGAATAAATCACATTCTCAAAAAAGAAAATCGACCCTTATGACTGGCTTGTGGTCCAGCGTCACATTATTTCGCTAATGTGACCATGCTGTGTTTGACTTGTTTATAATAATGCGAGCTTGTATACGCAATTGATAGACATGGCAAGATAACAACTGGTTCTGTTAATAACGTAAAAAACACAGAGGAGTCCTCAGAGAAACATGCTCGCAGCGCTGATTAAAAACTCGTCGTAACATCGTGTCCTTCTGACTTCTCAAGTGATTGCGACGCCCCTGTGAACGCGCGTTGATCTCGCGCCGCTCTGCAGCCTCGCTCGCGCAGACCTCTGATGACGAGCACACAGAGGGAGCGATGGGATACAGAGATCCTGGTAATTATTGCATTTGTCATATTTATTTCTTCGTTGCATCACCTGCTCTGTCTCTATCTCTGGTTCTTGAGGGAGTTTTCGGGGGTTTATTCTGATGTAATTATTTTGAGGGTAACTGGCTCTGCTTGACGGTACTGTGTCGCATTGCTGTAGTCACCAGCAGCCACAGGCGAGAGTGATGTACATCAGCCATATATGAACACATGTGCGTTTCTGCTAACCACAAATGATGCTGAATTACCACGGGCACGTGCGTCCGCGTTAAACGCATTGAAGATGTTGTCTTGTGTGAAGGTTGCGGCGGCTCTTCTGCAATGCAGTGCTGAGAATAATAACCCAACGCGTATTGAGTCCTCTCTGCGGTAACAGATGCTACACTAACTTTTGGGCCACGATTCCGGAAAATATGCTATGTAATGCTGCAATGTTTTGAGACTTCGCAGGCGAGAACGCTCACATTATTGCAAGCGCGCGACGCGTTAGTTTGTTGCGTTGCGTCGCGTTGCTGGCAGCATTGATGGGGTGAGGCGACAAACTCGGACTCCAAAGCGGAAAGCACTTTTTTGGGCAGATGTTGGTGTAGTTATTTATCTTAATGTATGTAAATAATGGACACTGAAATGCGTTAGTGTTTTCATTTAGTTGGGTTCATGCATGATTATGAATATGTATATCTGCACCCATGCAGACGAGTCATTCTGCCTACTCAGCAATCCTCACTGAAATAGTGATGCAGGACCTGTGTCTAAAAGTGTGGCATATATAATGCTGAAATGCTTTACGTTTTTGTACACACGAAATACCATGTACTGCATAAATACTAACCCCTTTGAGGCATAGTAGATAAATAGATGGAGCATCATACATATTATATAAATGTAAGTGTTCAATGCCTGGTCTATAATAATTCGTATAGGCCTAGTATGTTACTTTTCTTAGTATGTATGTGAATAAATAAAAAGTAATTATTTAGGTACATAGTCATCTATTTCACATTTAAAAATTGCTTAATATGTATTGTTCGATTGAGTTTAATATTTAATTAATATATTTGTTTAATATTTACATATTTATTACTATATGTAATATATTTATTTACAAATTTTGCTACAATGCAGCATTTAGTATGCACTTGGATGTACATCACATAATTTTAACCCTGTGAAGCCTGCCAAAAATCACATTTTTAGACAAAATCTAAAGCAAAGGTTTGCATCATATCAGGCTTGTACAGCTAATACTCAAAAGGAAAAAACACCTCCGTTTTATTCAGAGGCTGAAACTGAGCAAAACTATTACTGATATTAATATGGATGAAAAGGAAGATGCAATCCTGGTAGCTTGTGATGTAAATCCATAAGAACAGCATAAGACTATTATCTTCCAATAATATGTGTTATTAGATGATATTTAAATGTTTGGTTTTGTGATCAATACTGTATTCAAAATATACAGTGCAATGCAGTAAAATGATTTCTCAAAAAACCTGATCTCAGATTTTAACACGATTATTCTAAACAATCATAACAAGTAAACCGAAGTTTATTCAGTCCAGCATGAGCATCTTCAAATATTAAAATGGAATCTAATGTTAACATTTTTAAGATAAAAATCCAACCATCCCTGACAAATCCACTGGACTGCTGGTAATTAAAATATCTGACTCATCTTTTGGCAGGACATTGTGCGAGCCACGTCATGATGGTCTGAGGGTAAAACAAAGCTCAGGGTGGGCTAAAGTATGATCAGTAACCCTCTTGCTTTAAACACCCTCCACTGAGACTATGAGGCAAGCAGTAACCGCCACTCTGTCTGTGTGGGGTGAGAGGCGTTTCGGATACTCCACCCTCAAGGACTCCAGCGAGTCACTGCTGGACGAGCGCAAGCTGAGGCCTGGTCTGAAAGAGGACTCTGTCATTGAAGAGAAAGAGCGGGCTGAGAATGAGCAGGAGCAGCTGGAGGCTGTGCTGGGACTTCCATCCTCTCCTGTGGAGGACAGCCACCAAACGGGTGGCATGGAGCCCTCAGATCCTGCAGTAGACTGCAAGAAGGGTGGTGGGCTGGAAGCGTCACTAGTGTGCGGTGGCAGGAAGGGTTCACTTGGTGCTTTACCCATGCAGCGCTGCAGTTCTCTGGGCACCACGGCCCCTCAGTGGGTCCCTGATTCTCAGGCACCAGCATGCATGAAATGTGGATCCAAATTCTCCTTCACCAAAAGACGTCATCACTGCAGAGCGTGTGGGAAGGTGAGAGATGCATGCGCAGATTTAACAAAGTTTAAAGGGATAGTTGACTCAAAACTGAACATTCTGTTGTGTTTTACTCACCCCTGTCTTTCCTTCTTCTGTTGAACACCAAAGATATTTTGAGGAATGTTGGTAACCAAGCAATTGTTAATTTCCAATGTCGAGCAAATGAATGGCTACCAGCAAATTTTTGGTTACTAACATTCTTCTTGTTAAAAAAAAGAATATATATATACAGTATATATATATATATATATATATATATATATATATATATATATATATATAAAG
>JAUCMT010000013.1:10248705-10259982 GCA_032357475.1 Enteromius thamalakanensis
TTCCAATTCCAATTCCATTTCCTTCTTTGAATTGGAATTGTTGAGTTCATTCCTGAATTGACCCCAACCCTGATATACAGTATATACAGGTTCAGTGTAAACCCTAACACTCAAAATAATTAATTGGTTTGGCTCGAGCAAACCAAAGTTTGACCCTTGTACATTGTTCAAAACATAAGTCTGTTATGTTTGGGGACAAAAACGTCCACTAAATTAAACGGCTGTAAAAATGTTAAATGTTTTTTTGCATAAATCTGTTAATCAACCTCATTACTGACCAAAACTACCAAATGTGAAAAAATAAATAAATTTTAACTCTTTAATTGCCAATTTCATGATTTATGTCAGTGATTTGGGGGAAAAAAACACACACAAAATGACTTATTTTCAATATAAAAGGTAATTGTGGACTGTATTTTTTTAAGTCAACATGTGAAAGATTAGTAGCAATAGTGGCTGGCATGCATTGTTAGTTTTTTTTGCAGTGTCAGATTTTATTTTTTTCTCCCTCATTTACTGTTCGAGTTGTTTTTGGCCCATTGACTTCCATTATAACCACATTTATTGATTCCATCGCCATGACACCATATAATCATGCATTCTTGATTGTTTGTAGTTTTCCCTGTTGAGCAGAGGTCAGATTTATAATTTTCACTGTTGATCATCATTTGGCACCATTAACCCTTTAGATATTCCTGTGCAAAAAAAACAAGTTTAGTTTCTGGCTTTTATATGGAGTTATATGGAGTATAATATATATAACAGCATATTATGGTTTGTGAGAGAGACCTTTATGCACTTACCTTGATATGTCTGAAAAAAGGTAAATAAGCGCCTCATCAACATCTAATCTATATCAACTACATCTCTCAGAACTACTACAACTACACTACATACAACTACATGGTAAGAAAAAACATAGTAAGTGTATTCATGCACCTGCTGTCTTTTGATGGTGAGAAGAGCAGACTAAAGAAACACAAGGTAAGTGGATTTAAACACTTGCATGCCATCCTGCTGGTCATTTGATTGTCAGAAGAGCAGCAAGCAACATGAGAAAGGGCTTGACTCATTCCAAAGTTTTAAAAATGATTATGCAGCCTGACCTCTCCAGCAAGCTGCAGGATGTATTGTCTTCTCCCTCTGACACCACAGAGAGTCAGATCCTGATTTTGTTGTGGTCCTCTCCAGCTTCCACTAAAGGCGAGGATGATTCAGAAGATCCTGGATCTGGGTGGATTTTGTGTTCAGTCTGTTTTTTACAGAGTAGATGATTGAACTCATTGTCAGCATGACTAACCCTCCATGGGCACCGCACAAAGAGAACCTGGCAGTCCGGCTTTTATACTCCATATAAAAGACAGAAACTACACTTTTTTTGCACAGGAATATCTAAAAGGGTTAATGGTGCCATATTACAGTATGATCAACAGTAAAAATTATAATCTTGTACCTCTTCTCAACAGGGAAAACCACAAACAATCAAGAATGCATGATTATATGGTGATGAAATCAAAGAATGTGGTTATAATGGAAGTCAATGGGGCAAAAAAAGCCATTAACAGTAAATGAGGGAGAAAAAAAATGTAATCTGATGCTGCTCAAAAACCAACAATGCCTGAAAGCCAATGTTGTTAGGTAAAAAAAAAAAGTCCAATCCACAATTACCGTTTTATATTAAAAATAAGTAATTTTGTGTGTTTTCTCCCCAAAATCATTGACATAATTTATGAAATTGGCAAATTTTTTTTGTAGTTTTGGTCAGGACCCAGGTTTATTAACAGATTTATGCAAAAAAAAAAAAATAGAAAAATATTTAATACATTTTGTATTTTGCTGAAAAAATTATCCCCAGTTATAACGAAAGCGTAGTAAATGTGCATTTCGAAAAATTGAGTTTTTGAAAAAATTCGAAGCATTTTCCCAAAATATGTGTAAAAATTGTCACAAAATCTTTGAATTTACTGCAACAGAGAAAGTTCTGGCCAAATTAGGACTCACCAGCACCCCATAGTGGACGAAAATGACCCCAACAGTACATGAACAGTGAACTAAATTGGTTCAATCTCATTAAGTTTTTAGAACTTAATTTTTCTCTTAGGTTTGTACCATTGACACATTTTCAGTAATCTGAATTGTTTCATTGTTTTGAGTTGAATTAACTTGCTGATGAGTGTAAAGGAGTGTAAATGCTCAATTGGATTATTATATAAACCTTTTCTGTGCTTGATTAATGTTAAATGGGAGATTTTGTACCATTTAATGTCTTGCTAAGAGTTTATGCTATATTGTTTTGTTTTTTTTGCAGGGTTGCCATCATAATGAGTACAGATACCTGTATATGTTAGATCAGTGCTTTTCAAACCTGTCCTACAAGCACCCCTTATCAGACACACCTGATTCATGTCTTGCTAATGAGCTGATGAGTTGAATCAGGTGTGTCTAATAAGGGAGACATGCAAAATGTGCAGGGCATGGGTGCTTATAGGATGTTCAGCAATTGCTATGCTAATCAAAGAATTGCCACCAATTAGCTGTAGCGGGTTCCAGGACACTGCAACTTATACACTTGATATGACAGGGTTTCTCAAATCTTACAACCCTGATTAAACTCACCTACCTGTGATTTTCTACTGACCCTTTAGACATTGATTAATATGCTCAAGTGTATTTGATTAGGGTAAGAGCTAAGCTCTGCGGAGCATTGGACTTCCAAGGCAGTTTTGCCAGTTTAGCTATTTTGTAGACTTGGGTGTCGACTGCCATTAAAACAGAAAGAAGAAGAAGTAGAAGTAGCAACCTGTGATATGATATCTTATATTTATACTAGATAGCTTTATATACCACAGAGATAAACTGCCTTGATATTAAGAACATAATTAAATTTTTATTGAAAGCTAGGGTTAAAACGTAACTCTGAGTTACATCTTTAATGAAATCTTCATTAGGTGGCTTTGCATATGATAACTTTAGATGTCTTTTCAGAGAAGTATTATTTTTCAAATCTTTACCAAAATAAGGTTTGTGTGAAGGTTATGAAGTACATGTAATGTCTGTTTCCTTCATACGGTACACCAGAGGGCACCCATTCACAGAAACTCATATGCATCACAAAAGTAACTGAAACCATGACGTTCCAGGAAATCCCTAATATGGACAAAGGCATCCAGCTGTTGCTAAATTAAAAGAAGATAGAAACACATAACTGATCAAACATGAAGACAACAATCACTCGACTCGATATTAAAACCGTTTTAGATATTCCAGTATCGATAAGCATTGAACAATCTATATATTTAATAACGCTAATCAATCAATTAAATAATTGTGTAGCCTACACAAAATACTGATTTCTTCTTAAGTTTCAAATGTTGATGTAACTGATTGCCTCAGATGTTTTGAGTTTTGCAACGTTTGAAAGTGGTAAGTAAATGATAACAGAATTTTTGTGGGAACTATGCCTTTATGATGTCATTCTTCTTAAAAACCTGAGCGTTTATTTGTTTTGCAGGTGTTTTGTGTGGTGTGCTGTGACCTCAGATTCAAACTGACTCATCTCGGAGGGAAAGAGGGACGTGTCTGCGTCACGTGTCATTCCACTTTGATGAACAGTGAGTGTCATGGTGGATTCCTCTGCTTATGAGCTGTCACACATTATTTATACGCTTAGTGATGTTATTTCATCAGGGACGCTTCGCAAGGACCAGAAGAAGGTCTGGTTTGCAGATAATCTCCTTCCTCCGTCTGAGAGTAGAAGTGCCAACAGCTCTCCCATTCACAGGAGTGTGTCCCACACAGACAGGGCTGAGCTGGCTCAGGCGGTATGACCAGACGTTTCTGTATCTTTGCTTGTCTGTTCTATTCTATTTAAATTTTGACATAAACCTATCCATCCAGAGGAAATTAATTTAAATTTAAATTTAACTTTTAATTTAATTTAATTTAATTTAATTTAATTTAATTTAATTTAATAATTATTTTCAGCTTTGCATCACAGCATTTGTTTTATTTATTTATTTTTTCATTTTAAATTTCCCTTCAGTTTTTGTGAAGAATTTATACGAATATTTATCCCCTCCATATAGAAGTATATTTTATTAATTAAATTTTTCTTTCATTTTTAATTTCTCTTTGTCTTTGTAAAGTACCTTTTTATAAAATACTTATACACTCTTATAGGAGTGTTTCTGATTAAATTCCCTTTAATCTTTGAAAAGTTCTCTTATAAGGACCCTCAAGAGAGGATATTTAATTTTATATTTATTGTATAATATTATTTAAAAAATAAATGTATGTCCGATGAATATTTCTACAGTAGCTTCAAAGACACCTTTACAATCTCATATTAAGTATTTTAATGTTTTACAATAATTTGTTTTTATTGTAATTTTCATGTAATTTCTTTTATACTTTTACAATGGCCCTGTTGAGATGATTAATTTTAATTAACTTTTTTATTTAATATTGTATTATTTAATTGTCCCTTTATTCTTTGTGAAAATGTCATTATGGTTAATGCAATGATTGTCAATGATTTTACTCTGTAGGAAGTGTCTGACCTTAGAGCTGGAGATGAAGTCAGTGGCAACTCTACAAAACCCACTCCACCAAAGGACCTTCCCCCTATTCTGACATCAACAGGGGTCAAAGGAGGTATGTATACTAATAAGCACACTAGCTCTGACTAAAATATTTTTTCCAAACCCTCCTTGCTTTTTCTGTGGAACAAAAAGATTTCCCATATAGTGAATGCATACAGTGAACACAAGCAGCTATGCACCAGAAATGTAGTCCTTTTATTGTAAGAGCTACTCAAGGGTGAGTAAACAATGACAAAAGTGTTATATTTGGGTACACCATCGCTAAAGAGAGTCACTATGCAATGTTGTCGATACTTCTAAAGCATTTCATGAATCATTTTGAAATGTCAGAGGCTGGTTCTTGTCTTTATTTGTGCAGACTACACTCTGGAGGAGAAGAGAACAGAGTCATCGCTCTTAGAGGAGCTGGAGAGAGGTCTTGCAGAGCCTCTGGTGTTTGTGCTCAACGCAAACCTGCTGGCCGTTGTGAAGATTGTCAGCTGTATGTCGCAAACAAAAAGAAACTACCAAACACACACCGAAACTTAAAGATCTTAACAACAAAATAAGCTTGGTTAAATATGTTTATTATCAGAAATATATTATTGTGTGCTAAAGATTTAATTCTCAAAATGATGATCATCATCTTATATGTTTTAAGGAATATCGTTCAACAAAGATAATTTACATCCATGTTTATCCATGCATCTTATTTGACAAAAATAAAAATTATAGGGTTTTTAATTATTTTAATTATACACCATTTTCAATGATACGTTTGTTTAAAATTATGTAGCACTGATTGCAGAAAAAATCACATGTAAACGGAGAATTTAGAAAAAATCAGTCTGATTGGGCCCTAAATTAAAGCTCTGTGGAGTTTGTGAACATGTCAAGTCATATTTACACTCAGCATTTCCATATATTTTATTACACAGAAAAGCTATAATGATAGATTATCTCAACCCAATATACTAGTGTTTACATGTGATCACTGAGGTGTTTTTGTGCTCCTGTAGATGTGAACCGGCGCTGTTGGTGTGTTATGTCGAAGGGCATGCATGCTGTGGGACAGCCAGAGGTGGTCATTTTACTGCAGTGTTTGCCTGAAGAGAAGAGGTTCCCGACGGATATCTTCAATCATTTCATTCAGATCTACTGGGATGCCCAGACAGGTGAACCTGTTACTCAAGCTTAAAACTAAGACCAAACATCTGCAATGGTTCTTGATCTTGCTTTTTCTTCAAGCAGCAGGAAAGCTTCTGAATCACCTAAGTCACTCTTTGGTATCCCGAGGGTTTCTGGGTAATAACGAGCACGCCGGCTTTCTTTACGTGCGTCCGACGTTCCAGTCTCTGGAGGGCCTGCCTTTACCTGCACCTCCCTATCTGTTCGGGCTCCTGATGCTCCGAGCAGAGGCTCCGTGGGCCAAAGCCTTTCCCCTGAGACTCATGCTGCGTTTAGGAGCAGAGTACAGATGTAAGAGAACCAATAAACTGAAAATGTATATACAGTGCCATTCAAAATGTAGTTTTTGGGTTTTTTGTTTAGGAAAGGACACATTTAATTTATCAAAAGTGACAGCAAAGACATTTCTCATGTCACACACGATTTCTATTTCAAATATATGTTGTTCTTTTCTTTCTAACTTTCTATTCATCAGAGATCCTGATTAAAATAGGTGAAAATATGATATTAATATCAAACGTTTCTTGAGCAGCATGTTAGAACGATTTTTGAAGAATCATGTGACCCTGAAGACTGAAGCGATGATGCTGACAAATTCAGCTGCGCATCACAGCAATACATTACATTTTAAAATACATTGAAATAGAAATCGTTTATTTGAAATTATAAAGTGTGACTTTTTATACCGCATTTTCAGTCCAATAAATTTAGCCATGGTGAGCATGAAAGACTTCTTTCAAAATGTCTACTGAAAAAAATCAGTAGACAGTAAAAATCCTACTGATCTTAGACTTGGTGATAAAATGGTAGCATACTGTGATTTTGGCCAGATACTGGTTTGGTATATTATTTAGTGTGAAACTGAGATGAGGTTACGATTTTTACAGCTCTTATAATTTTATTTTTACAAATTAATTATAGTTAAATATAATTTTCTTAATAAAATGAGTTAAAAACAATTGAGAATAGATGAAAATCTTTGATTTTCTCTGTATGTGTTATTGTATGGTTTCAGTCATCACAGTGATTGAGATGTTTGTTTTCTGCCGTCCTGTAGTTTATCCCTGTCCCTTGTTCAGTGTTCGCTTCAGAGAGCCTCTCTTTGGACCCGTCAACAACAGTATAATGAGACTCTTAGTGGTGAGATTTGTGACGCGTTTCAGATCCTCTTTCTTGTCATACTGCCTTCTGTGTAGTTCATTTGATGTTTTTTAAATTGATTTCCATTCTTTTGTGATTCTCAAAGGATTTCCGTTTCTACCGGTACACACTGCCAACAGTGCCGGGGGTCGTGGTTGATCTAGAGGCTAGAAGCACCTGTATAAGAATCCCTAAAACACGTCATCCAGAGGTACTATAACACCACAATAGACTCTGGAATACAAATTTGGCACAGATATCTGTCCCGATTAACAGTCTGGACAAGTTGATGCTAGTTTACAAAAGTCTGAGCCATTCAGCAGGTTTGAGTTGACAAGTTTTATAAAAAATTGTGTAGGTTATGATAGAGTTTCCAAATGCAGGATCTCAAACATATTAGCATTAGTGTGTATTCCTGTTCTGATCAAACACAGGTTAGTAATATACACAACCTTATTCTACAATCGTATTGTCTCATTGCGACAACTGCATTTAAAGAAATTTACAGTGTGTAATAAATTGACCTGAAGGAGTAGTTGTTAATGACGAGTTTAACAGCATGTCAGTTTCTGTATGTACTGTATCACAGGATACATACTGAATCACTGTTGCCAGATCCTGCTAATAAACGTAAACAGGAGAAACGCCAATAAAAAGAGTTAAACTAGCAAAAACAAACAGTAAATTAATACAAGTCAATTATAAACTTAAATTCAAAATTGAATCTTGGAAATAAGCCAAATATTACAATATAGTGAACTGCACCAGCCCACTTTATTAACTATAATAAACCGGACTGCTTTATGAGTCAAACCAAAGATGCTTGACAAGTGTTGAATAAGTGGATATGGCAACCTTTAAAAAGCAAGCTCTGTGAAGTAGCCTTCCATAAATGAAGCACAATGGCTCGGTTTACTCTCATTTAGTTGAAATCGTTGAACAACGATTGTTTGGTTGCTGCAATATTACTTTGATTGAAAATAGCAGATAACAAACATGTGGGATGCCAGATTTTTTAAAGTTACCATGCTTTTATTGTAATTTTTTTAGTGATTTTGTTCTGTACACACACAAATCAGTAACAAAACCTCTGACAAAAAGTTTCTTTAAATACTTTTAAATTAATTTATATCAGCAAAATGGGTTGGAAAATGACCGATCCCGATAGCCAGAAAAATGCTTAATGTTGGTGCTTATAATCAGCCTGGCCGATATTCGGTCAACCCCCTAACTTTACACCTCTTAAAATTTTTTTTTTTTTGAAAATCAGTTATGAAAATCACCAAAATTGATAAACACAAAATTGCTTGATAATCGGCCAACCCCTAATTGAAATGCAGTTGTCACTTCTGAAACTTTACACTGCTTTAGTTCCGACATAAATCATCTCAAGCATAACTGAATTGTTCAGAATAGAAAATGCATTAGGAGCACTGTTGTGGAATATCATGCTCTTGCCAGAAGTGGATGATATTTTTGGTTGCTTGTGCCTTGAGTATCAGGTTGAGTTGAATAGAGATGAAGACCTGAAGTAAAGAGTAATTTGTTCATTACTCATGGGTAATGAGGGTCTTGTCTCTGTCTCTACTGTGTTTTAGCTTCTGAAAGCGCTGAATAAGTCTAATGAGAGAGTTCTGGCCCTGGGCGCCTGCTTTAACGAGCAGGCCGACTCTCATCTCATTTGCGTGCAGACGGCAGATGGACAGTACCAGACGCAGGCCATCAGCATTCACAGCCAACCACGCAGAGGTGAGAGCGAACATCCCAACACTCGTGTCAGCTCACAGACACAAACATCTGCAGTGAGAAAAAGCTATAAACGATCCTCCACCTGCACGATCCTCACATGTGATAGCCTACGAGCTGGGGCAGCTTTTTTTTATTTACAGATGTGATGTAATGACGCAGTGCCATGCTCGAATTTCCCACAAAATCCTACCTGTAGCACTTAAATTATTATTATTATTCTAAGCTAAGCTAAGTTTTTAACACTGGCTGGTGTACTTGCTCAGATATTGATTTTGAAATGTTTTTAATAAATATAATGGTCTGCAGCTTTAAAGAAACATGCTGCACAAACCAAAATCTGCTGCAAATAGTCACCGACCACATAGGAAATGTTGAAGGGGACAGCAAAGTGACAAATATGGCTAAGACATATTTCTAAATGTTCGCTATAAAAGGCTAGGTTATTTTTAGCCTGAATAATCTGTAGAAATACACAATTGCAGTGTATGTTTTATTTGAAACACACAATTGTAACTGTGAAAGGTTAAGATGGCTAACTTTACAACATCCCTTACAAAAATTAACCATAGCCTAAGGGATTAATTAATACATTTATTATACAAAAATATATAAAAACAAAAATGCTTATTATGGTTAAACCATGGTAAACATGCACAAATTAACCATAGATTTACTGCACCAACCATAGCTTAACTGGTATTTGTACAAGTGTGGTTATAATCAATATGGCACACAAAAAACCTGGTTAATTTTAATTTTGTTGAGGTAATTTCCTTGTGTTCTGTCATACTTGCATGTTTCTCTATTTGGGTTGTGAGTATTTGCAGTGTTTATGTAGTTTAAGCTCTCACCGCAATCCATTATTTCCACTTGATGATGCCATTGTCTCATCATCTCATAGATTTGCCCTATAAAGAAAAAAATATTAATTCAAAATGAATGTGGTAGCTAATCACATACACAACAGTCTGCTTAACATTTACTATATGGTATTTAATTTTAATTTAGTTTTTCCCCCTCAAACAAATAACAGTTACATTGTATTACGTGTCATTTAAAGGGTTAAAATCCTGAGAATTTCTGGTAGTTGATCAGGATAAAAAAATATTTTTGACTATTTTTTGACATGTTTGTCTTTTTAGTTGATCTGTGAACCCTTTTTTTTTTAAAATTGCATTGGGGTTAATTTATGATTTATTTAATGTTTCCCATTATTTATAATGTATGACAAACAAAATTAAATTAAATTTAAGTGAATTATTAATTAATATTTAATATAATTAATATAAATAATATAATTTAATTAAAAGTTAATTTAATAAAATATTATTTTAAAAATTGTTTGTAAAAAAAATCTAAACCACATCAACAAAGGATGGATGAATTTGTGTCTTTCCTTCCACACTCACTCGAGGGCGCTGTCTGACAGTCTTGAAAAGCGTTTTGTTGACTGAATCTAAATCTGTTTCTGTTCTCCTTCCAGTCACTGGCTCGTGTTTTTTTGTGTTCAGTGGAGCGCTCAAACCTTCATCAGGGTACCTGGCCAAGTCCAGCATTGTGGAAGGTTATGATTCATTATTTTCTCGGTTTCATTAAAGCAGGGCATCTTTTATTTAAAAGAAAAACGGACTCAAATGCAATTTTCTAAGGCATTTAAGATTGTATAAATAATGTATTATAGTCTTGACTTACAATATGCAGTATATGTGCATGTGCTAAGATTCTATGCGTCTGCTCAATGTTACAGATGGTTTGATGGTGCAGGTAACTATGGAGGCCATGGCTGACTTGCGTCGATCTCTACGGGACATGAAGGACTTCACGGTGACCTGTGGAAAACTCCCTCCAGCAGAGAGGCAGGAATATGTGCACATTCAGTGGCAGGACGAAGAGCCACGCTTCAATAAAGGGTTAGAAACTAATATATCTATATACCGTTAGCCTAAAGCTGTGCTGGTTGCCTCTCATTCTGCCCTGTGACTCTCAGCATCATCAGCCCCATCGATGGCAAGTCTATGGAGTCTCTCACAAACATCAAGACCCATCAACGCTTAGAATACAGAGCCAGTGGGAAGCTCATACGCTGGACAGAGGCAAGCAGGTTTACCTTTGACTGTTTGTGTTTTTAGTATGTTTGCTCATTTTTAGTTAGAGAGAGTTTTTTTTTATAAATAAAAAAAAAATAGATAAACTAATTATAATTATAAAAAAAGATTTAATTATAAAAATATTTATTTGTAATTGATTGCATCTAAAATATTTTTGTTTACAATATGTGCACGGTGTATAATTATTATGTGCGTATATATTTAAAAATGTTTATATATTTATAATATAAATTATATTACTATAAATATAGACATGTAAATAATTCGCATTATATACCATACGTGTTTTTTATAGTAGACAACATTTAAGTTGATCTAAACTAGGGGTGCTCAATCCTGTTCCTGGAGATCTACCTTCCTGCAGAATTCATCTCCAACCCTGATCAGAATCAACCCGAACCAACTAATTAGGATTTGAAGGAGTACTTGATAATAACAGACAGCTGTTTGATCAGGGTTGGAACTAAACTCTGCTGGAAGGTAGATCTCCAGGAACAGGATTGAGCACCCCT
>JAUCMT010000013.1:10262033-10272853 GCA_032357475.1 Enteromius thamalakanensis
CGCCGTGTGAGAACATGAGGTGTGGTGTGAGACATGACAACTCAAAATGGCAACATTTATATAATTGCAACATTTTGTCTACTAGTTACGATTACTTCTCGCTTCATGACTTCATGTCTGACTATTTAATTATATATATATTAAAAAAAACGACACCGTACAATACCTCATACTTGCAAATTAATATTTCTTATTTTAAAATGTTTATTTTTTAAAATAGGCTCATTCTCTAATTCTCCCAGAGTTAAAAAGTTGTTTTATGTTTTGTTTTTCCCCCCCTCCATTCAGCCGATCTCCGGGTCGGGCTTGTCTTACTTTTAGGGAACTATACTCTCATTCCAGTGTAATAAGAAACTGCTGTACCATGGCTGCAGCAGGCGCAGTAATATCACGCTGCACCTCTTGCTAGCACAGGGAGCATGTCTTGCAAGCTGGGAGCTCTTTTTTTTCACAGGTGCTTCGTGATACCATTACCTTCTGCAGCCATGGTACGGCAGCAAACTTACTTGAATGAGACTATAGTTCCTAATCATATCGGCCTACTAAACCACAACTTCTCATTTTCTTAGTTTTTTAACTAAGAAAAATATTGAAACTCTTTGGTCATTTTCAAACCAGATGCTTCTGGTCTAATCAGATTCAGTGATCTATGCTAAAAGTGCAATCGCTAGACCTGGAGATTGGCTAAATGAATTAAAACTAAAACTCAAAATGTTAAGGTTTTCAGTATAAAAAAAACGGTTATGGGTCAACCTCTAGTCATGGCCGAAAGCTCATCTGTGACAAACTGACATAGCTGTCTGTAGTCTGGACTTCTCCTGTAGACCTCGGCTCGGTCAGAAACAGGATCTGAATCTCGAGGCCGGAAACATGCTGACAAATGAGGACCAAAGTACGACATGAAACCCGAAAGAGATTTAGGAGCATGACGTGATATTCGAGAGAGACTGCGTTTCTTCTAGTCTTCCACATGTAGAACTCATTGTAGCCTTGGCGATCTCTGTTGTCCTTCCTGATAGAGGCGAGAGGATGATTTCCTCCTGAGTCACTGTACAAATCCCATGTAAACGCCCTGTTCTCCCAGCTTGCCGAGAGGAGCGCCCTGACCTCTGCCCTACATTAACGCACACCTGCCTGGAGGAGGGGAAAAAAAAAAAGGGAGCTAGGAATTCAGCCAAACAAAGATGACGCTTGGATAAACAGGATCGAGAGTTATACGCACAAACTCTTGTGCACTGTGAGCTCGAAGTCATTTGTTCCTACATGACCTTGTTAAACTGTCTTCTGGCCTCCCTCTCACACACACACACGCGGCGTAGGTTGCTTGCTCATCTGGTCTTCCTCTGTTGCTTTTCAGGAACTGAATGGACTTTTTGTTTACACTCCACATGCTGCACATACTTGAGATGACAAATGCAGATTCTGAAGGAGAAATGCGGCATGCACACACTGCGGTTCTTTATAAAGCGCATCCGATGAAAGCTGACTGAACCCAAAACACAAGAAACGTCAAGAGCTGAGACGCAGAGGTACTCTTGCATTCTTGTAAATGATTAAAAAGTATTTTAATATGTCAGCCGTTTGCATTGGAGATGTCACGTGCAGATTTCAGCTGGAACTGTAGGTCAAATGACCGGCGGAGGTTTTAAACAAGGAACTACAATGTGCCATCAAACCGCATAACATGTGAAATAAACAGATAACTGTGTATTTTAAAATTGAATTTATTTTTTTGTATTTAATTCAAGAGTAATAATTGTTTTTTTTTCCCATCAATCCCGTTAGTTTACAAGGTAAAACTATTTACAGGTGTAATTCAAGTTTACTGATGTTGGCTGTACAGTGTCTGCTATTGGGGGGAGTATATGAAACCAGCTGTGAATTCATTCTGTTGAGATGAACATCATGAGCAACATCAGCGGAGGATGGATCCGGTCAGTACTCTTCCACTTCTCTTCATACATCGTGCTCAATAATTATTCTTTAGATTAATTTATGACACAAAAAAAAATTTACAAACGGGGTCAGATGGATTCATATCCCCATGTACTTATTTACTGTACATGTTTAAAAAAAAAAAAAAAAAACCGCAAGATTTGAAAACGAAAAGTCCCAAAACATTCTTTGGACTCCACAGTGCTTAGTGCAGGTTCTCCTGGTCATCCGTTTTGGGTCTTCTCTTCCTGAGCTCTCAGGCTTTCTTCATCTTGCCGTTGTGAGTGCTTCCATTCTCGTGGTGTTTCTTCCCGTTGCTCAGGCCGTTTTCGTGCATGCCATGGCCGTTTGAAACCCCTGATGAGCCGTTGGCGACTTTGTTGGATCCGTTGGCTGTGCCTTTCTGGGCGAGCTGTTGGGTGTTCTTCGGTAGCCTCTTACCCTTCACGTACGCCTGGTACCAGAAGTTAGAGAATAGCACGAAGAAGAAGGTCCCGTACATCCAGATGAGGTGGATGAACAGAGGCACCTGGTAGTCGCAGCTCTTCATGAAGTACCACTGGGTTACGTGAAGAGACACTAACACAAACTGAGTCTGTAATGAAGAGTAAGAAGGTCTGAGTGTCTGGAATACACCATTACTAACACACACACACACACACATTATATATACAGTGTATATACACAAATTTTTTTTTAATTTTGCACAAAATAAATGTGATTTAAAATGTAGCCATATGCAGTAATATTGAAGTAGAATGTGATATTCTCCAGGTTTCACAAACAAGGCTTAAGCTAGTCCCAGACTAAACTGCATGTTTGATCTGCTTCTACTGACAATATCTTGCTCTGACATATCTTAACATTTTGTAAAAAGATGCATTAATATCTTAATTTAACTAAGGCCTCGTCCTGGTTTAACCCAAGCCATGTTTGTGAAACTGGGCCATTGTGTCGATGAGAATAATCTTATTGCATTGAATTGTGAAACCAAGATTCACAACCCTACTTTTAAGATGGCAGTACTGACACATACATATCCTAAATATAATAGGGCTTTAATTTTAGCCTTTATTTAGGTAGCACACATTCTGAATGCCTTTGGCAGAATTCAAATGAGACATTTTAATCTAGATTAATTTCAAAATTAATCCCACCCCTAATACATACATACTGTACATACACATATATATATGCAAATACAATGGTGGCAAAAATTATTTGAGCACTAGCATTTTTACCTGCTAAGCCAATTATTAATTTTGCTGTAGTGTCTAATAAATAAAATTACATCTAATTTCATTGTATAATTTATAAATATTTGTACAATTACATTTATAGTCTTTATTATAGTCTTGAAATATAATATGAAATTAAATATGAACATTACATATATGCATATATATGTATAGGAAATCTTTTATTTTATATTTATATATTTATGTATATATGAACACAAGTGGATGTATACTTTTCAGCTAATTATTTTAAATATATTTCTATATAATATAGTTTATTGGAATATATGGACATG
Organism: Enteromius thamalakanensis; assembly: GCA_032357475.1. NCBI lineage: Eukaryota > Metazoa > Chordata > Actinopteri > Cypriniformes > Cyprinidae > Enteromius > Enteromius thamalakanensis. The sequence continues at coordinate 10,265,503 of JAUCMT010000013.1, forward strand.
TAAATAATTTGAAAATATATACATATATAAAATGAGCACTGTGGATATGATTTATGCTCAACAGACCAAATGAACATACCAGCTGAATTGCAGTCATGTATTTCTTCCACCAGAGGAACTTCTGGAAGCGAGGTCCTGCTGCAGAAAGCCCATAGTAGGAGTACATGATCACATGGACACAAGAGTTGATCATGGCATGGAAGGAGCCCATCCCACCTGCAAGAAACATTACAGCAAGTCACATACTGTAGGGTGATAATATCATATCAAGATAGCTATAAAGTTTACAACATTAATACATATAAGTAAAAATATCCAGAGCTTATCATCAATAATATAACAGCTAATTACAGCAGAAATAAACATGACATCTGTCAGTCAGTGCATGTACTGTGTGTCTAAATGCCATGGTTTCATCTACTACAAACTCATACACATGCAACAGTTTTCAGCATCTGGGTCTCAATATATGAGACATGAACACACAAACTGTATCTCCAGAGCTGCTCTGACAGTCACTTAAAACAGTTTTAATTGAGAGAAATCTAACAAACCCACATGGAAACTCAAAGATGTTCATGACAAACAGTTCAGTTTAACTTGAAATATTGTATACTAAAAAGTACTTAAAGAACTAAAACAAACTAAAATTAAGGAATATTATTAAACACTGATATTTGTTATTCATCTTAAATGCATACTTGTTTGCAGCATCTTGCATAATCTTTCAGATTATGTATAAATCTCTTTTTTTGAACAATTTACATGCATGACTGGAGCTGTGGTCACACTTTATCATGCTGTAGGCACTTTAACAGCAGACTCTAATAATCTTCAACACCAAGAGCTTGATTTACAAGAACCATTAGCAAATGCAAAGTCTCTCGACTTTGTGGAAGAGCAAACCCACTCTGACTGGAAGAGAAATTGTTCAGGGTCCATTAGCAGCTTCACGTCACATGCCGATCATGTAAATACCTGCTGACTGACTGGGATGCACTCACCTGGTGCGTAGCTCACACCCCACCACCACGTCCAGGGCATGAAGGAATGGTGGAAGATGTGCAGGAAGGTGATCTGACTCTGTTTCTTACGCAGCACAAAAAACACCTAAACGGGATGACAGCAGTATTCAGTGCTTGAACCAATCTAGTTTCAAATCAGTAACCGTTTTATTCAAATCTTACCGTATCCATAAGCTCAATGAACTTTGAAAACAGGAACAACCAGGCAACTCGTGTCATCTTAGGAAAAAAATAAGACCTCTTTAATGCACTCTGATTATTTGAGCATGAACTACTTTTGAGTATATCAGGAGAAACGGAAGCAAATCTTACTCTGAGTCCTTGAGGGCTGTTTGAATAATCACACGGGTCACATCTCCACGTGTATCCCGTCGCCCAGCCCGACATCAAGAACTACAACACAATTAACATACATTTAATTACAGGAACTGGTTTTAAGGAGCAACTCAAAACCAGATTAATGTCTCCATAATGAATAAAAATACAACACGCCTCGCTCTTGAGTCAACGTGGACAAACAAACGCTTCAAAGTTCAAACACATCAGCCTGATCACACCAGCTGACAGAAGCGACATGTCCTGGTTCTCACCTCATAAACGATATACGCAGACAGGACAACCAAGGACAGGTTGTAGACAATCATGGCTTCTTTCAACTGGAAGGGCTTGCGGTTGGCCATAAACCGTGGTCCAGCGTACAGCGCGAAGAAAAGGTAACCAAGCAGGATAGCAGACATGCTGAGTGGACTCTCCATTAGGAGATAGCCCTGCAACCGCGGGTCTAGAAAGAGAGAGGAAAACAAGACACCATTTTTACATATAGTAACAGCTAATATCATTTCAAATATTTAGTATTAGTTCTTTTAACTGACAGCAGTATCCCACACAGATCTGACTGTTATGAATAAGAGATGGAGAAATACACTATTTGCTGCTAAATAGTCAAAATGTTGGCCTGGTCAGTAATTTCAGCTTCCTTGTATAAGATTATCAATTCCCGATTTAATTTATTTTTAGTAATAATAAACGTTAAGTTTAGATATTTTGTGTGCAAAGGCCCGACATTCAAAACAACCTCATGAATACTAACACTTCTAGCAACAGCAGCAAGTTGCACTGCGTTCTCAAATGTGTCAAACCACAACTCGTAAGACTCGCTTAGTTTTCACCTTCACAAGAGCCAACATCATGCAGGAGATATACAGTAGTTTAAAAAAAACTTTGTTAAACAAGCTGACATTTTTAGTTTGCTAGTTTCCAGCCAGCCGTTATCAGTTTGCTCAAATTGTATCATGTATATACCAGGAATAGCAACTGATTTTAGCTTGCGGAAATGAAGAAAAACCCACCCTTCACATAGTTTTCATTTAATCACGATTAATTGCATTCACAATATAATTACATAGTATACACATGTATAACGTGTGTATTAATGTACACTGTATATAAACAAACACACATGCATATACCAGGGCTCGCAAAATCACAAATTTTTTACTATTTATTTTTTACTATTTACCATTTTAGTTTTTTGACTTTGCGTTCACGCAACCTGTGTACGGTTAAAGTGCCCCTATTATGCCTCTTCAAATATGATCGTTTGTACAGTGTGTCATGTAGCTGTATTTGAACATAAACTATCTGCAAAGTTGTGACGCCGACAATGCACAATAAATAACATTATTGTCTATAAAAAAATAAAAATAAACAATGAAAAAGTCGTCTCACATTCGCCTAAACGAGTCGTCAGCAATTCGAATCTTTTCAATTACGGTCACAGTCACAAAGTAACATATTTGTATAATGACCGCCCTCAAACAGTACAATTTTCACGTAGATTACATCATGTCAAGAAGATGCTGTATCCTGTGCTGTCATTCAGTTATGGCACTGGGCGTTTCGTTTTCCGACACGCTGTAGCGGTAGACCAATCATAAAGGACTGCGCCATCTGACCAATCACAGCAGCGAGGGCTCACAGAGAGGCGGGGTTTAGACAGACTGATTCTTCAAACTGCTTCACACGAGTCGTTTACGAATCATTTTTAAATGGGGTAAAATTAAATCTATTTTTGGAGAAAACTAAAGTGTTTTTTGAACTTGCATACATGCAAACCTTTTTTAAGAGACTCATAAAGCAATATTAGCAACCTTTAAAAAGGCATAATAGGGGCACTTTAAGTGGAATTAGCCCACGAAATACCTCAGAGCAACGGTAGTGTTAAACCATAGACATATAACGTTATGTCTATGGTTAAAGCAGTGAACGCTAAAATAATTATCCTTTTAGCATAGTTAAGCTATCATTCTTCTTAATGGGTTTTAATAATATTTCTCGTTTGTTACTTGTGTAATGTTATCTTGTTAAGTAATATGCTAAAATACAGTTGTGCTGATATAACAACATCTCTTTTGTGATTTTGATGTTGTAGATGTGTAAAACCTGGCCATAGATCACAGTGTTTGCTGTGTACATTGATACAATATTATTTATATCTCTCTACACTCTTAAAAATAAAGGTGCTTCACAATGCCATAGGAGAACCTTTTTTTGTCTTAATGGTTCAGTGAAGACACTTTAAGATCTAATGAGCATTTCAGGGTTTTTTTGTGGTTCTTCAGATTATAAAATGGTAAGAAAGAGATGGTTTAAGAACCTTTGACTGAATGATTCTTTGTGGAACCAAAAATGGTTCTTCTATGGCAGGGATCATCAAACCTGATCCTGGAGGCCCGGTGTCCTGCAGAGTTTAGCTCCAACTTGGCTCAAAATGCCTGCCTGGAAGTTTCGAGATGACTTTGATTAGCTTGTTCCAGGTGTGTTTAATTAGGGTTGAAGCTAAACTCTGCAGGGACACTTGGTGACCTCTGTTCTATGGCATTGCTGTGAAAAAAACATTTGTTATGAAGAAGCTATCTATAGTCTGAATTGTAAGTCCTGAAGAATTGTCTTTTCTCACCAGAGCCATAAGACCTGCTCCGACCCCAATGAGAGGAGACACTGAGATGATGACCAGCGTTAGCTTCCAGCCTCTTGCAAAACCCATGAGGAAGCCACACACAAATGTAGTAAAGCGCTGGATGAAGATCCCCACCTGGTCAGCAATGGCGTCGTTTATCTTGTTGATGTCACTAGGATCATATGGAGGCACACTTAACTCGATACACTGTTAGGTAACCTGTGTTTACTTGGAGTGTTTGTGCCCTGGAATTCATACTCAGACATGCGCGTGTTGAGCTCTCCCACAGAAGTGCAGTCAAACCATCCGATCTCCATTCTCATGACCTTCCTAAAATACATCTTCCTGATGATCTGAATCTGACGTGCTGCTGCAGTGATCCACAAAGATATCTGAAGGAAACCCAGGGGGCAGAAACAGAGTAAGTATCTTACTTAAAATCAACCGGAGATATGGTTGTGCAAAATTATGCACTTTTACAAAAGTGAGAAAGAAGCATTTTAAAAGGCTCACCTGGAGATATCCAAGGATGAAAACACCTGCTCCAATGCCTACATAATAGTAGGCGAAATTAGTCATTTCATATTCAATGTCCAAAAGCCTGAAGCAGAAGAGCACGCCATCATTATATTGTAGAAGTAGAAATTAAGCAAACATATCAAAATAAGCATTAATGTTTTCAAAAAAAAAAAAAACTCTTAATTTCTTCCAATTATATTTTTATTATTAATTAATCATTAATGCATGTTCCATTAATATTTTCTGCTTTAATTAGAATTTTATTTAAAGGTCATTTGGATGTTTTTGTAATATACATGTAATATAACTTACTGATATATTTTTTGTTTTCATTTTAAAGTTAAAGGTTTAATAATTTAGCTGTTTTTTGTTTTTTGTTAATATATTATTTCTGTTTTTGTTTGAATTAATTTAGTAAAAGTTAAACTAAATTAAAATGAGAAATAAAACCTTTTTTTTTTTTTTTTAGAATTTATTACAGTTATTGTTTATATTACTTCAAGTATCAAAAATGTTTTTTTTTATGGCTTTGATTTTAGTTTCAGTTTTAGTAAACTATAATAACCCTAAAACAAATACATTTTAAATAGATATAAGATGTTTTTTTCAAAAGCAGAATAGAGATACACCATTAATTTTACACACAGTAAATCATTTCAATAATATATTTTGGTATTTGTAAAATGACAGAGAAACAACTCCTTTATTAATTTCCTCACACAATATGAGTCTGTTATATTAAATATGAAAATATATTTTAAGTATGTTTCATTGATTTTGGGTTACAGTAGTCAACATTTGAAGTGGATCAAACCAAAACAATACCAGTTCTTTCTTAGGACAACTTTGATGAACTTCTTTGATCAACTTCAAATGTTGACTGCTATATTTGCCCAAAGGTTTTGGCTTTGTTGAATAAACATGAGCATTGCATGTTTCAAAACACGGTGCGGGTGTTTTTATATACTTGTCTCTTTGAAGAGAACTGACTGGCATCATCATATTTGAAGTATTAGCTAATAAAAACCCTCACCCGCATGATTTAGTCATGTTCAGTGCCAGGTTTTCTTCCTTCGTCAGGTTTCCCCATTGTATAGTATTGTTGACACATACTTTGTCTGGGTCACTAAGCTCGTTGAGCTCGATGTCGTACTCTATAAAGGTGTCCGTCAGCATCCCAAATACAAGCAGCATCAGTGGCTGCGCCGAACCATGAATTATCGCACATATGCTCCCAAAAATCATCATCCAGATCTCCCGGCAGCTGGCAAAACGAAACTGCAAGAGAAATCAACAATGAAACCTATTGCATTTCTTGCATAATATTTCAATGGCCTACCGCAATATCTTGATCAGAATTTATTTAGATGATAACCACAAACCCTTAATTATAGACCACCACAATAAATCATAATAAAAAGTTTGCTGCTGTATCCAAAAGCTGTTGATGTAACAATATATTTAGCATATAAAACCCAAAGCTATATAGGCTAATATGTATTACCAGCTGAAAGAAGCCGACCCGGATGGCTGGTTGGTCTTTCTTGCCCTTTTTGGACCTGTGATCGAACAGAAAAAGTGATGCTTAAAGGATATGTGAGAAATTTGAAGAAGAATAGGAAAAGATACGTACTTTTTATCATTTCCGGAAGCCATTGTCCTGTATTGATACAATTTTAGTTAAAGAACCATTAAGTAAGATTCCCAATGCTTTATTTTGATTAGGAACATAAAAAGAAATAGACTCTAAAGAACTTACATGTAATCACCATTTTTCTCTGTAATAGAATCAGTAGGTTCATTAACATCTGAGTAGAGCATGTTCCAGGTTTGCAAATAGTTTTAAAATATTAACTACTAAATTATTTACCTTCGTCTGAAAATTCATAACCATCATTTTCCTGTCCAAACCTTTTGACGCTGCGCAGCTTAACAGTTCCTGGCATCGTTCTGCCTGTTCTTGTCTTAATAGCGCTTAGAAAACAGATGCTTCAGGGTAATTGAATCACAGAAGAACATCATGTATCATTTCAAACTAAACCCAATGGTTCAAACCTACCTTGCTGATCCAAAATGTCTTTTCTTTTCTGTTATTGGTTGGTTTTACATTGAAAATGATTTTACTAGAAGTCTGTCATGTTCTAAGCAAATGTCCGGGTACGTTCCCTTTCACACTCCAGGAACGTGTCGGGATGAATCTGTCAGACAGTATGTGTATGTAGTTAAAGGTCTTGCTCGGTTTGGCTCGGGTAAGGTAACTGTCCGGCAGGTTTGTTCTGTCAGAGAGGGTGAATAACCTCCGTATACAAACAATGACATGAGATAAATCAATACAGCTATTCAGCCGCATGTACTCACACGGTTATTATGATAGCATTTAGACATTCATGCTAGAAATCACATTAAAGGTAAAAATCAAGTAGTACAGATAGAGTCATGTGGACTTTTAAGGAACATGTATAAGCCACATTTTATGCAGTTAGGCCATGATTGAGTGACTGCATGAGATTTAGATGTCTAAAAACCGTGATGCATTTTTGAGAATTGCTTCTCAGATGCACTCAATCGAGGTAAAAGCTTGTGAGGTCATTTACCCCAGCATGTTTCCGTGCAGGACACATATGACCCTTCATTCACTGCAAGCCAACCTGTTTGGAAGGAGCATGAACTCAACCATCAAATATACAGGATATAAAGCAGTCTGAAGAACTTAACCAAAGTTCTAACTATTTCCACTATTTTTATATATACCTGTGTAAATATATATAGGTATGTATATATGTATATATATATATATATGTATGTATATATGTATATATGTATATATATATATATATATATATATATA
>JAUCMT010000013.1:10292410-10313729 GCA_032357475.1 Enteromius thamalakanensis
TGTTGTTTAATTCTAATTCCAATTCCATTTCCTTCTTTGAATTGGAATTGTTGAGTTCATTCCTGAATTGACCCCAACCCTGCAGGCTACATCAAACCATTACCCATCCTCAAGTTCTTTCAAACCTGTATGAGTTTCTTTCTTCTGCTTAATACAAAAGAAAATATCTGGAAAAATGTGGGAAACCAAACCATTTTGGTCTACACTGATCTTTCCTACGGAAAACAATTAGCACCAGCATTTTTATTCTTTTATAATTTTTTTATTCTTTTTAATAATTTTATAATTTTTTTATAATTTATAATTTTAACTCTCTTTCTTAAAATCTTAAATGACCATTTTACTTAATGAAATCCAAAATATTAAATGGATAGTTCACCCAATTCAGCAGAATTTTAATTATCAGTTGAACCGTCCTGTTGAAGTCCCAAACAAAGAACACTGCTGTATGTGACAGTATGCCCTTATTTGTGTGAAAAAAATATGAATAAAGAATTAATATTTCAAAAGGTGCTCTCCCTGAAATACACCAAATACCAGACTGCAGGAGGAGACACCGAAAAAGCGTGCGAGCTGTCACATTAGACAAGAGCTCTGATGTGTCTTATTCATTACTGTACAATGAGAGGAATGAGAGAGGAACCAGTATGTCATACGGGAATGCCTTGTTTCAGGAATGAATGGAATTACTACAACGTAATTGTTTAATAGAGCAAGGCCGAGAAACGTGTTTGAAGTGCAGGAGTGTGGAGTGGCAGCGCTTACACCTCATTAATCGAAACACTATCAAATGACACATGCACCAAGCATCCCAGTGCTCCCTTAAGTAGTCCTTCACCACAAAGCATTCTTGATATTAACATTGCAATCGGATACAGTTGGGTTACAAAAGACAACTAAAGAAAATGCTTATACATAACATGTTTCTAATTCACTCATACAAAAATCATTAGAAATCTGCATAATAATCTACATGAAAAATTAATTGTAGTATTTCTTTACTGGTTCATTCCATTTTTTACTTCCAAAATGTCCTTCTTTTGCTGAACGCAGAGAAAAATATTTTTATCCCCCACTGACTGCCATAGTATTTTTTTCCCATATTACGGATGTCAATGGTAACCAGCAGCTGTTTGATTACACTAGATTTGCAAACTAGCATCTTTCATGCCCCGCAGAAGAAAGAAACCCATACAGATTTGGAAGAACCTGAGGGCAAGCAAATCATTTTTGGGTGACTGTCCCTTTAAGAAAATGCATCTGAAATGTTTTTAATTTGCACCATTCTAAAAACCTTGCTATTTCAAGATTTGAATCAGATTTTGTATCACACAGAATTACCCAGAAAAAGAACTTCCCCCATCTCTCAGCAAATGAGAAAAAAAAGAAGTGGGAATCTGCGTTGCATTGATACGGAAGTAACGTTTTCTTCTGCATTCTGACCTACATCCAAATACAACAGATTATCAGAAAGCAGACTAAACTTTTTTTCTTCAACAATAAACATATGCACATTTTTACCGTTTGCATATAACATGCACTTCTAAATTACATAGCCAACATAAAAAAAAAGTATCTTCTGAACTTTTTCTATACACTGAATGTTCCAATAAACCCTCTTACCAAAGATACCTTTCACAAGTGAAAACGAGTTCATTAAGTTGCATATAAACACTGAAATATAACCAACAATACACTATGATGTGAAACTTGACTAATATAAGTGTCACTGGCTGATCTAACCTCTTATAATAACAAAGTGCATTCCAGCCCACAAAGAGAATGTCAAATGTTAATAGGCGTTTACTTAGCTTAAAAACTTGGCAAGGTGTCATTCATCCCTTTAGCGGAAACTAACAGAACAGTGAAGAGGAAACTTGCAAAACACTTAGCAAGTGAAACAGTCTTTCGACACAGCCGAGACGAAGCTGCTCTGTGACTCGATGGAGAATGCAGCCGCACACGGAGACTAACACTTCAATCATTAGGCAATTAAACTAACTTAACTAAATCTAATTGGTGTTGCAAGGCGCGGCAGCACTTTTCAGTGTAGTAAACGCTTCAGTTTTTACTATAAACAAGTCAGCAACCAAGCTTTTATTTTAACATTATCATGAGGGACGGGTCACCTTCCCTTATCTTTGGCTGAGGTCAAATGTTTCTGAATTATGATGTCTGCATCAAATTAAAAACAAATCACTAAATGAGTCAGCAAGAAGTCTTTAGTCATTTAAAATATAATACAGTTTAAATGACTGAAAACTTCTTGCTGACAAGTGGGTAAAACCTAGTAGTCAGAAGGATGTGGCAAAGACGAAAATGTCATTTTAGGGGCTTCCCTGTGATCCTTAAACAGTCTTTTAATGTCATCTTGTTCTAAATATGCTTGACGGGATGTTTTGGTATACAAACTATAGTTACATTGAATACAATTTTAGTGGAAGCCTTCTGTAAATAATGGTAAAATGTGTCATTTCGTACTAAGCTGTTTTTGTTTTGATGCTTGAAAAGCTGTTTTTGTCTCTGAGCCCTTTACAAACTGGTACATAGTAAACCAAAGTAAAAATCTGCCAGCTCTTCTTCAGATGCACAATAAATCACTCACTACAGTACAGACAAGTGCTGCTTCAAAGGACAGTTATGCAAGTTAAATTACAGTAAATAATCAAAAGTCATCTCATTTTTGGGGTAAATTATCTTTTAAAACTAACTTGTAAGCTACAAAACAACCGTCTATCAGTTTAAAGTCAGCAGAATTGAAAGAAGTGATGAACCCGTGATGTTTTACTAGTATTAACTCACTTCCTCTAAAATTAAACCTTTGTACTCCCTGCAGCTCTACTTTAAGTGGAAGGGTTTAGTAATGATTCCCACATTACAATGTATTCTTGTCAATGCACCCTAAGTTGCTTCTTATAAGCATGACATATATAAAAAGACATCTAGTGAGAAAATATGCACTGTATGCATAGTGCTTGTCTGCCAATATGAAGGGAGAGAGGTTTGGGTCTCAACACCACTTTTACATTAGTCTTATTGGTCATCATTTATCTTTCTTTTATTATTTCTGCATGACTCGTTCTTTTTTTAAAATGCAATTTTTACTGACTTAGTGCTTGTACTGTTACTTCATCGCTCCCCCCACCACCACTTTATTTTATTTAAGACGATGCATTTCGTTTTATTTGTTAATACTAGCTGCACTTCTGGTATTTTACATAGCTTATTTTCTCACTGTACGAAATTAAGACAGCAAATTTGCCTTGGCAATGCATGCTTTGTAGAACTGACCTAAAGAAGAGGTCAAAGGCATTTGGGACTCACCTGTAAACGGTTCAAGCGCTATCAGGAGATCGTTAAACCGCTTCTGGCTCCTTCAGATCTCGACGACTTGCGACACACCTGAACAAAAGACAGGAAACACCGCGATCAAGAGCCAAGATTAAACCAATCGCAGCTTTTGAGAGGCGGAGTAAGCAAAAACTGCTGTAACGTACTTCTCCTAAATGTCACTTTTCTGCGTAAAACCACGTGAGAACTAAAAGCTCGTTCTTTACAGCTGTCGCGAAATTAAAAGTCATCACGCGAATCATGTTTAATTGACGGCTGCATTGTTTATCTAACCAGGCACCACGTTAAAACGCACTTTAATTTTCTAAACTCTCCGCAAATACTGATTTGCTTTATTGTGTAGTTACATCCCTCGAGGCCGACTAACCTGTGAAATGATGATGAAGCAGGGCTCGTCCCAAAGCTCTTCAAGGAGGAGTGATGGTTCAGTCGTCCTGCCCTGCTTCCGAAAACCAACTGTACTCTAGGGTTTCCCCTCAGGTGTTTTGTAGACTCAGCCCAGCCCTCTGAAAGAGAGAGGGATAGAGAGAGAGCGAAGGCGCTGGCTTTGTCTTCAAACCTGCTAACATGCCTACCTAGACGGCATTTCTAGGGCTCGTGCACGCGGCGTCAGTGGCACTCTTTCTAAGTAGGCAGCATCGGTTTTGACACACAGCCATATAGCTGCAAGTGAGAAATTTTTTTGATATATTTATGTGTAAATTATCTATCTATGAGTTTAGGCTATCTAGTATTGTAATCTTGTCTATGCAGTTTTATATCTGTTCTGTCCATCTGCACATTCTGGAGAATTCTTGTTCTTAATGAGTGTTGTATGCCAATGTCTGCAGTTGATATGAAAATGAAAATGAAAATAAAAAAGACATGACGCCTTTCATATTTGCGTATTTCAGTCTCTGTTTTCCTATGTATTCCCTTTCTTACATCGAAGGTGGTATACCACAAAGTACACTTTCTTCCAAATTTGTGTTTAAAATGATATATTATTGACATATTCATGTCACATAAGTGGCATACACATCATATGTGTGTTATTTCCAGAATGACATACACCTAAGTAAAGGGAAATTGTTACATGACAAGTGCGATGGCCTGCACAGATAAGACATGCTTGAAATGGTGTCAGGGCAATAGCTGAAATAGTTGCTTAGGATGACACACTTCAGTAAACCTTTATCAGTGAGTAGCTCTTTAATCTCCTCAATTCCCTTTTTTGCAAAGAAAGAAAGAAAATAAGAAATTAAAAGAGTAAAATCATTGTACTTTTTATTGCAAAACAAGCCTCTGAAACACACACACAAAATAAACCTGTCTATATAACCAGGCCATGTCTTGATTGATTATAAATTTAATTTCTGACTAACTAATTTCACTAACAATAACCAAGAAATGTCGAGTAACACACAGAAATATTTGTGAGACGTTTTTTCCATGTATGTATTTTTTAAAAACTTAAAGAGATAAAAGTATTCCAACAGTCTTAAAAGCCTTTATAACATATTTTAATTTAATAAATTCGCTTTAAAAGTGTACCACTGTGAATATTTAGAAAACTATATATTTTATTATGTTTTCATTTAACTGTTATTTAACCAGGAAATAAACCTTGTTTTACTAGCAGGTCCTGGCCAAGACGCCAGCCCATAGTTCAACATAATAGCATTATTTCCATCTAGCGGTTACTAATAGTAATTACATTTCTTCGCAAATGTCTTTAGAGTATAAGTCTGAAGATTTTCTTTAATTATTAGTTTTATGTTAAAACAATTCTATGTGCAATTTATTAATTAAATAGTTTATAACCACCCATCAAATTTCAACTAATTTGAATAAAAAAAAAAATCTAAATTCTAAAGATAACCATAATATATATTAAAGTGCATCTAATATGGATTTTTCTAAATGATCGTTAATTCTGACTGACTTTTGATGTTATTTGTAGCGAGAAATCAGTATTATATTAATTAAATATTTGTTTAGTTATCAACAAAACACGTTCTATTTTGTTGTGTATCATTTAACTGTTATGGTGCCTCGTTGATCAATCGCCATAGATTAGCGTCAAGCAAAGAAGGGGTTTGGAAAAATGAATCGTTGAGCGAATCGTTTTGGGAGTTGCTGAGCAAACAATTTAAAAATAAATGTGTATACACACAAAATCACAAAAAATACTTTTTTGACCTTGCATGCATGTCAACCTGTTTGCAGGGACTTAAAGCTGTTAGTGCATGAGATCCCCAAATTTACAAAGACTTTAAACACATTTTTTTATGTCAGAGAGTAGGTTTGGTTTACTTTCATAACACCGCCCAAATGTTTACACAAAGAAAGATGGCGGCACAGTTATTCTGGCTGTAGTGTGGCTGCAGGCGCCATGTTCAGCAGATGCTGTGTATCGTTGTGAAAGTGAAACCACTTTGGACACAACTACAAATCAGTGGTCAAGTTGTATTCACAACATTGTTCCAGAACAGTTCAACACAAATATTAGAGTGTGCTCAGAGCATTTACGGAGGATGGACTCCTAAAACATAGAGAGTAGCCTGTTAAAGCTGGCTGTGCACAGAGAGTAGGGCTGGACGATTTATTCATGAGTATTTCATCAGTAAAGCCAGTTCTTTGATTAGCGGTAAATCTCAATCAGCTGTTTTTAAATCGACGATTAAATCGCCTAGCCCTAACAGAGACTATAAAGTGGAACATTTCTACCTCTGCAAGGACAGTCTGGCGCTTCTGACTCTCAACCTTTAAGTAAGTTATGTTTTCTTATTAAAAGAACTTGCTACTTACTATTACTAGTAGTTTTGAGCAGTGAAGGGTAATGCTTGTTGTTTGTCATTACTCCTATCATGAATGCAGACATGGTGTTATGTTTATGAGGTGCGATGCAAGACAGTACTAAGTCATGATAATCAGTAATTATGTCCCCACTGGATGCAACAAATGCCTTGATAAGGGGCGTAACATTTCCGCCACATGCTTGCGGTATTCAGCCAATCACAGTGCACTTAATAGCTGGCCAATCAGAACACACCTTGCTGTTTTAGAATGATGAGCTTTGTACAAATCAACCCGGTTTGGAAGGCAGTGCTTATAGGAGAAACAAAAGCATAAAGTATGTGGAAAATAATGGGTTTTTCTTTACTTAAACTGCATAAACACATTGCATTACACCAAAAAGTGTTACTTTTAGCAACATCATATGACTTTAAACTAAAAGTCAGTATTAAAAAGGCTATTCAAGATTTAGATGATCTGAGAAAGAGGAAAGTGTGGAATTTCGTAATAGACAGCCTGGGAAACAGTCCTCTAAAGTTTCCATTCATACAGGCCAAGCGCAATGCAGTTTGGGGAGGGGGAGTGGTGCTGGGCAGGATGTGGGACTCACTGGTGCTCCTCCCACCAGCAACAAAATCCTTCCTTTTAACTTCACACTGCCCCTGAGAGCACATGACACGCACACACAGGCACACAAAAACAGACAACCGGGCCCAGCAGACAAAATCAGGATATGACATCACACACAAGAAGGGAAGCCAAGTAACTTTTCGACTAGCTTTTTCGCTCTAAACACTATTTCTAAGTGAGTTTTGGAGGGAAAAGACCAGCTGATGAGTACGGGAAAGGATCCTCACAGGACTCTTTGGATTTGCTCTGTTCCCTCGTGGAGAGAACAGGAGAGCCAGGAAATCTTTTCAGGTCTCCCACAACATTCCAAGTATCTACGGCAGGACTGAAGCCAGGTCTACTATTATACTTTTTCTTTTGATGAGATGCAACGTTTGTTTTTGCTCTCTGAGTTAACGTCAGAGCTGATGTGAACAAGCGTGATCAGACACGTCAGTGTTTGTTGTGAACAAATAACTCCTCTGTTAGTTGCTTTCACACATGTTGAATGAATTGAGTTAAGGCTAACATCTAAAGGGGGACTGTTTCTGTTTGTATAAAAAGGCTGCTTAAAAGAGTCGCTGGATATTTAACAGTTTGGTTAGAAATGGTGATATGTTGGTTTTGTAGAAAAAATGTCAAATCTTCTCTTTTGCATATAAAAAACAATTATGGAAATACTGGCTTTTTAAGTGGCTTTTAATGGCGTGAAATACTGTCTATTAACAGTTACAGCAAGTAGTCAGAAACAGACCTTCTGCAAAATGTGTCAACTTGAGCTGTGAGGTGAGAGAAATTCATAGAGAGTAGCCGGAGGTTTTTTTGGGAATACATTTGTGGGAGGTGAGAAACAGAAAGGGAAAGAAAAACAAGACTTATCAAAGAGACAAAGAAAGGATGGATGGGAAACACAGATACACTGCCAGAATGTTAAATGGAAACAGGGTCAGGGTTTGAGAGAACGGCTGAATAGCTCTGAAATCCACAGAAAAATGTATCTCATTTCAACCACTTTGAACAAACACGGGAAGTTATGAAAATGGTGATGTGGATAAAACAACACAAAGGGAAACTGAATACATAGAGAGGAAGAAATGTTTGTTTGTGGTGGTCTGTTGATGGAGTTTATTTGCAATTATCAAAAGCTTGGGGTGTTTTTTTTTAGAAAGAAATATTGTTTTTAGTAAGAATGCATTTAGTTGATGTAAAGTGACAGTAAGAAAATAAAAAAATTCAGAGTAAGATCTCTGGTTCAGTTAAAGAATCCTAAAAATGTTTCTACTTTCAAAACATCACTCCTTAAAACTTTTCATCACTGATAATAATTAGAAATGTTTCTTGAAAGATCTTACTTTAAAGCTTTGAAGTTCAGATTTGCATCACATGAATAAATTCCATTATGAAAACAGAAACCAGTTCTTTTAACTATTATTTCACAGTATTACCATTCATAGAAATAAAGGATTTCAGCTATTAGTCCCATATTAAATTTGAAAATGCAGCTTTGTGTCACAGGAATAAATTACATTGTACATTTCATATAGCTGACTATTGACAAATATGATGCATGGCAACAACTGGCAAAATGCAGTTATGCCCTAAAATATGATATAGCATTAGCAGGGAGAGTAGTATCCTGCTGAAAAAAACAGCATATGCTGATTTTTCTCGAATATTACAGGTTTAAATGTGATTTACAACAGTTCAGTAAATAAGTAAATTAAGTTATTATTTAAATATAATATTTTGTGGTTTTGCCCAATTATTTGCTCAACCTTATAAAAACATACCAGAATTGTTGTGCGTTTCTGAGCAACACAGCTGTGTTTAGTTTCTGACTGAATCCGTATTTTGAGTTAATCATATGAATCAGTGATTCAAGGGCCCATTCATTGACTTCATTGCTGAATGAATCAGCCATTTGAACGAATCGAATAAAGACATTTACTGGTAGATTTAGTTTCTCATTTAGAGTATCATTTAGCTAATTAATAAAAACAAAAATAAAAACATATTTAAAAATATTATCATTTATCACTTCATCATTTACTCACCCTCACGTCGTTTCAAATATTTGAAGGGATTTTGAAGACTGTTGTTTACAAGCTGTTTTGTTTACCAATGACTTTGAACAAAAATAGATGCTTCTGATATGATCGTTTTATGTTCCATCGATTATTTTAGGCTGTTTTAGTCTAAATGTTTAGGCTATGTGTAATAATTTTTTGCTGAATAAAATAAAATATTTATAAAAAGCTACAATTTGTATTGTTTAGTTGATACTTTCTCATTTAACACAAGAATCTCTTTAAAAACGTAATTTTTAGTTGTTTCTAGTATTTTCACAATCAAATATATTTTGCGATTAATTTTGTGATTAAGAAGTATATTTTTATTATCATTTATTATTTTATTTATTGTTATTTAAGATTTTTTTTATTCAAATATAAATGTATAATGTATTTTTCTGCTCTCTAGAAACTGCCCTTGGATGTGACAAGGACCCTGGGTATCATAAGAGTGAAAAATCCCAATCTCTTAGATCCTGTTTGGATTTGACGACTCCGTCACCCTGCTCAGTTCAGCAATGGCCCTGTGCTTGGGTCAGGTTTTCAGCAAAGACAAAACATTCCGGCCTCGAAAGCGATTTGAACCTGGAACCCAGCGCTTTGAGCTGTACAAAAGAGCCCAGGCATCTCTGAAATCAGGCCTGGACCTGAGGAAAGTGGTGCAGCTGCAGGACGGAGAGAACATTAATGACTGGATAGCTGTGCATGTGGTGGATTTTTTCAATCGTATCAACCTCATCTACGGGACGGTGAGCGAGTTCTGCACTGAGAAGAGCTGTCCCATCATGTCTGGAGGCCCACGTTATGAATACAGGTGGCAGGATGGGGATCAATACAAGAGGCCCACCAAACTGCCTGCTCTTATATACATGAACCTTTTGATGAACTGGATCGAGTCCCTCATCAACAATGAGGACATCTTTCCTACACGAGTAGGTGCGTGACATCAGATATTTTAACTGTGCCCAATCAAAGCGCTGTAACACTTTACAATTTTTTTTTTTTTTATAAAATGATGTCAGTGTGGGGATAACAATTCTAATATCATAATATAGAAATGGTTCATTAGAAATTTTATGGTTATTTCTCAGAAATATTTTTTTAATATTTAAAAAACTTACTTTTTTAAAACTCTTTCACTTAACTTCTATTGTTATTGTTATTGTTATTTGTCATGTGCAAAAAAACATGCAAAAATAAAGCAGGAAATTAGCTTACTGTGTCAAGGTTATGAACAGTTTCATATATTAACATATATAACATTATTATAGTTTTTAATAATATTTTAATATTTCAATCTTTTTTTGAATTTTGATTTTAGTTGTATTGTTTTTAGTAGAAAATGTACTATGTAAAATGTAATGTACTTAAAATAAGAAATGTTGACTTGGCAATACATGAAAAAGGGCTTTTTTTACATGTTTTAATGTCTGTAAACATTTATTTTATTTCAAATAAGAAATTAAAATATTTATATTATTTTAAGTAACAAAATTTTTATTATTTTAAGTAACAAAGAAAATGATCTTTTAGAGGATAATTTTATTTACAGTTAAAAATCAGATAATTTATTATTTTAAATAAATAAAATGTCATAATATTTTTATGAATTAATAATGAAAATATAAAATGGCTACACACACACACGTGCATCACTTCCTTTTCTTTGTTGTAGACACTACTATTTGTCATTGACTTTCAAGCTCTTTCGGTAAATTGCTATGATAAATATGAGAAAAAAAGTTAGGTGTAGAAATATTAATGGGTAACTGTTTAGAGAAATGATCCAGTTACGTTTCTCAGGAATTGCTGTATAATTTGTGGGGCCAGGAACACCAGACACATACTTCTGTCTGAAAAATATTACTAGATAGAGTTACAGGAGCTATACTTACAGTATAAACACTGCCAACAGTTCATAATTCCACAGACTGAACTATTGGCCGAAAACCCTTGAGACATACTCTCTATGCTTTCCCCCCTAAAATAGCATTTGAATTTTCTCATGGAAGAAAATCATACAGCATCGTGAATGTGATGTGATTTGAGTCTGATGCTGGTCTTCTTCTGCTTTTTAGGAGTCCCTTTTCCAAAGAACTTTCAGCAGGTGTGCAAGAAGATACTGAGCCGCTTGTTTCGGGTGTTCGTACACGTGTACATCCATCACTTTGACATGATCTGTAGTATGGGAGCTGAGGCGCACATCAACACCTGCTACAAACATTACTACTACTTCATCTCTGAGTTCAGCCTCATCGACCACTCAGAGCTGGTGCCGCTTGTGAGCTTGTGTGCTTTCATTAATGTACATCTTGACTTTGTGTTGCCAGATGTTGCTAAAAAAAAGCAAAATATCATACACCTGCCTACATTGTTATCTCTAAAAAAAAAGGTCTAAGCCTAAGACATTTAGAATTGCTTATAATGAGTAGAGATGGACACCTGGGGCCTGTTTTATAAAGCAAGTTTACCAAATAAGCCAGGTTTATTTCAGTTAGTCAGACTTATTTTGAACCATGCAGATGAAATGACAGTAAGGCAGACCAATTCAAATAAACCTAACTTATTTGGTAAACTTGTTTCATAAAACAAGCCCCAGGTTGCCATGTCTACTCATTATAAGCAATGTTAAGTGTCTTGGGGCTTGTTGTTTGAACTCAACAAATTTCTGTTGAGATAACAATGTAGGCAGGTGTAGGTCATGATATTTTGGTATGTGGCTTATTTACAAGATAACACGTCTGGACACGACAGCTTGGTTGACAGCTAAAGACTTGTGTTCAGCGGTTTCAAATAAACCACGGACAAAAGTGCCTTGTATTTTTGTATATGTTATGGAAGACTACTTTGCAGAGCTTGCTCTGGACGTGTTGCCATGTCCACTTGTTATAAGCAACGCTATTATGCATATTTGGGCTTAGCTCATAAAGTGAGCCAGTTTATGGAGTTAATAAAGTAGCAGGTGCAGGTCACTATATTTTGTATGTGGCTTAGTGTAAAGAATCCATGTATGGATATGAGTTTAAGGGTTTTTTTCTAGTAAGATCTGGCATCTCTAATGGCTCAAAACATTGCCTATAATTTCTTTCTTCGCACAGAGTAAAGACAAAACTCTGATATGCATTAAAAATATCATTCACTTTGGTTCTGTACATGCTGCATATCATTTCTGTAAATGCGGTTGTCATTACTACCTACTTTTATATGCCGTTCAGTCGATTGTAGAATTTGAACCTATTTTAGTACGTAGTGAATGTGTTACTGTTATTAGATAATATAGTGGCAGTTATCAGATTGCACTATGGCAAGTTTTATGAACAACTAGATGCTGACAGCACATTGCAAAATCTTGGGATTTAGGCCCTTAATAACTTTGTCCTTTCTCTTCACAGAAAGAAATGACAGAGAAGATCTGTAACTGAAAGATGTGGAGAACGGACGGGAATCCAAATGTCAAACATTCAGACCAAAGACGAGATCAGAGACTCGCAAATGAGCTAAAATGCAATGCATCTGTGCTTCTTACTGAAATATTGTGGGTCCAGTAATTCAATACATGTTTTTGAGACAGTAAATGTTTAAATGATGTACTGCATCTCAAATTCTGGAGCAGCGATCTAAAATGATGCATCGATTGCTTAGTATTCTGCATACATTTTGAGCATTTGACCACATGACTTGTTACTGAGGGAAACATGTCTGGAAATGGCATGTCTAAAACTTCTGCTAAGTTGAAGAAGTTGCATTCTTGCTCTGTGGTGTCTGTGCCAGAGCAGAAGCCTTTGCTAGTATCTTTATTTAACTAGGGCATGTGCAGTAAGAAACTATTATTTCAGACATTTTGTTTTCACAATGTTCTGTTTTTGTCAATGCAACTTTTTTTTTGCATGCAAGTTTTAAATACAAACATTTTAAATGTGAGTACTTTCTTCTTTATTTTTAGTTATTTACCTTAAAAATGCATTGTAAAACCGAAGTTTCTCATAACAATGAAATAGCTTGAAATAGTTGTGAGCACAACTACCTGAAGATCTTTTCAATATTAGATATTAGGAAATATAAAAATATTTTTTTTATATATATAACTTATATATATAGCCTATATATATATATATATATATATATATATTGCAGCTTCACGATATTAATAAAACACTGTACGTCACACTAGCGATTGCATTACTCATTTATAGGGACTCTCCACTATAGAGAGTCAGCAATAACATTAGTGCTTAAAGTTATTATTAAAAGATCGAGTTTAAATTCGTGTATTAGTCTAATCATTTAATCCTGTATTCCTCCTTAGCCCTAGTCTGTGAGTGAAACCGGTATTTCTTACTTGAGAAATAAAAATACACGAATTACATTCGTGGCAGCGCTGCCTTATAATATGAATATTCATTAACGCATGCTTACGTGACTTCGCAATTTCCCCTTTTCGCCCAATCACGTAACTACATTAATATTTATGAAGCAACTCGTCACCATAGTGTGATTCGCAAATGCCCCACAGCGTCCAACAGTAGGAGGGCAGTTGGCGCGTATAGGGTGGTGCTGGTGTGTTCCTGTGTTGTTGTCCTCCTCCTCCTCCTCCTCACTGCTGCTGTTCAGCGCAGGATGGCGGAGGCAGTCACGGCACAGCTAGACTCATTTGGCCGCAATTTCCAGGTTTGAGCCTTTTTGCATAAATTATATACATAACTGGTTTATTGCACGAGCTCAAATAGCTATACTAAGGTCAGCTCGCTGGTGCATACATCTGTGTCATGATGTGGCTTTACGTGCCGCTCGATTCGCGCCAATCAATCGTTAAAAACAAACGCTTGTATCGTTAACGTTACTTAATATTGAACGCGCGATTTACCACAGTATTTATAACTTACTTATTTCGTATCTTTAAAACAAATATATTTTCAGTTACTCAAAGGGACCTTTTCTGTTTGGTTAGCACGCCATCACAGTTCTGCTGACATGCTACACTTAATTTAGTTTTCTGACACTTGTTGCTTTGTAACACATTTTATAGTTCTTCTTTCTTAAAGGTACAGTGTACTCTAAAAATAATTCTGTTATAGATTCAGTCAAACCGAGTCTTCGTGTAGCATAAAAGAGCCCCCAGCCTCCATTCACTTTCATTGTGCAGTGAAGTTCAACGGCGACCGTTGTCATTCTGCGTAATAAACCTTTTAATCCATCACATATAAAAAAAAATATAATTCCTTATCAATCAGATTTGTAATCTATCTGTTGCTTTAAATATGTAAATTTTCCAGCCCGCTGCTTAAATTTACCCAATATTCCCGCCTATTATCCAAAAACCGTTATTTATTGACGAATGGGAATATCTGTTGTACTACAGTTTATATTCATTTTATTTCGCTATATATCACATCATTTAATCCACCTTAATTTATGTAAAACCGAAATATATATCCTGTTGAGTGTGCTGGATTTTCCCCTCAGCAGCCAGATGAGTTGACAAGAACTTGACCAAACACGTCACGATTGTGATATCGCTGCTCAATGCGGAAGAAACTAAGTGGTTAAATAGCTCCAACATGATCTCACTCAACCTACTTTGAAGAAAACCAGTTGTCACTCTCAGGTGATGACGCCGCACAGGCACAGCCCACGTCACGAGCTCTCCCTGCGGCGGGCGAGCAGAGCTGTCACGGTTCCGTCTCGCGCGGCTTCTGGAATGATCGTGTCTGTTTCTTCTTTCAGATCGCGGACCTTCAAGGGCTTCGCTGTTCGCGCCAGGCAAGTAACTATATTTAACTTGAAACCGGCTTTTTACTTGTTTGTGAGTCT
Source organism: Enteromius thamalakanensis (assembly GCA_032357475.1). Classification (NCBI taxonomy): domain Eukaryota; kingdom Metazoa; phylum Chordata; class Actinopteri; order Cypriniformes; family Cyprinidae; genus Enteromius; species Enteromius thamalakanensis. The sequence goes on from JAUCMT010000013.1 coordinate 10,307,029, forward strand.
CAAGCCGCGGGGAAAATAAGTAAAACAGAACTTACAGTCCAGTATAGGCATTTCACGGTAGATATGGGCGCACACATTAGTCACGTGAGCCTTGTTCAGTGAGAAATCCGATAAGTGCATACTGCAAGTTTTACAGCTCGTGTTGACTTCCTTTTTCTCTGATGGAAGTTCATGTCTACAGGACTTTGATAGTGAACTGCTAAGTTAAAGTGTTATTATCCTTTACAACTTTTATATGATGGAAATGTAATAATCAGATATAAACATATATATAGACATATATGTGGCAGCATTTAAAGCACACAAGGTCATTTCTGTTAGTGTCAGTGACCGCCTGGCTCTTGTTTACTCCATTGGAAATGCTGAAATAAACAAGCTTTGCCATTATCTTTTGTGTTAATGCTTAATGCTTTGCATATTGCAAATAAGCTTTTTTTCCAGCAGCCTTGGTTCCAGAAGTATTTTCCTCAATCATTTTCACATAGGTATATTAAAATCTTTATACCAAGAACCAAAACTGTATGAATCGCAACAAACTTTGATTCGAAGGAAAAAGAGTTCCGACAAAAAAAACAAAACAAAGCAATACTGCAAATTGATGCATGCAGTGTGTATACTGTCAATTAACAACCTTGTATGCAGGTTTATTCAGCTGTGCTATAGAGAAAACGAAAGGGATTTTTATTTCTGCAACCTGACTAATTGCAGTCTATATGCCTTTAGAAGCAAAGGAACATTGCTGATGTGTTCTAATAACTTTGTTTTGATTGTTAATTTCTCTCTCTTTCTCTCAGATAAGCAGTAGTGCTCTGGTATCTGGGCAGGTGGACAGCAGTGGGCCGATCTCTCATGCCCCCAACAGCCCCGCAGGTACAGCGCCCTGTGACCAAACATTTAAAAACACATCCTTCAAATCATCCATTCATTTCCAAAAACTAAATTCTGACAGAATCTGTGAAGTAACAACGAGTGGGTTTTTATTTTGGATTAGGAATGGAGAGCAGTCAACCAATCACCATCACAGACCCGGTTACACGGCGGAAGAAGAAACGCAGAACTCGTGCTGCGGACAGTTTCAGCGGCAAATTTAGTGGTACTAAACTATTGAGAACTGTGCACCTTTTTGTTCTATGGTTTATCCTCAGCATGCAGTCTGTATAATCTCTATTGTGCATCATCAGATCTTTCATAATGTTTCATTGCAATATTTCCTGATTGGGTAAGGTGAGTCAACTCACAAGTGTGTGTGTTTGTAGATCTGTACAAGCTGACGGACGAGCTGCTGGGTCAGGGAGCTTATGCTAAAGTCCAGGGCTGTGTGAGTTTACAGAACGGCAATGAGTATGCTGTCAAGGTGAGATCAAAGTTTTTCATGATTTTCTAGTTACATGGTTTCTGTGGGTATCAAAAAGGTTTTAAAGTCTTCGTTTGCGTTTACACAAATTAAACGGCTTAAATTAGAGCAAAAAGTCATGGCACTAAAGGTTGCATGCACTGTAAAATTGGCCATTTTCCCTCAGTATTTTGTATTGTTCAATATACATATACAGTAGTCAACATTCGAAGTGGATCAAAACCTTTCATCGAAGTTGTCCTAAGACAAGAAAAGGTATTCTTTTTGATTTTAGGGTAACTTTGATTAAAGATCCACTTTGAATGTTGACTACTGTACATTTACAATATACATTTGCGCGAGATGCAGAATGAAGTGTTATTTTTTTTATAGAGCAAGAATAAAAACCTATTGATGGGGAATAAAGACTTCTTTTTAATAAAACCTTCTGATTAAAAAAATAAAATATATATATATATTAATGTTTCTAGTAAATGCTTATGGATGTCCAAAAAAATATAAAATAAGAGCATTGTTCGCAGTGTGATCAGAAAGTATATTATAAGCTATTTCTATATTCTACTGACACATATTCAAACCATAAGGTTTTTTTTTGTTGTTGTAAAATTAACTAAAAAGTGATGGAGATTAGTAGGAAGCTTTATTTTATTCTTTGAAGTGTTGCTTTATTTTAATTGTCGCTAACACAATTACAATTGTACCTATGTACTTATAAAATAATATAAGTAATAATCAGTGCTTTGCTACAATCCGTATTGTTAAAAGTGTGATGTAAATAAAAGTGATTCATTGATAGAATAATAATTCCAAAATGGTAATTATTTTGAAAAATATTGTAGTATTTCTTTGTCAAACAAGTATAATGTGTGTAACGTGTGGTTATGTTTCTCAGATAATTGAGAAGAAAGCTGGTCACAGCCGCAGTAGAGTTTTCAGAGAGGTGGAGACGCTTTACCAGTGTCAGGGAAATAAGTATGGACCTATTCCACAGTACTCATTATACTTCACTGCAGAATTTACTGTTATTGACTGTAGCTAGTATTACACATTGTGTGTTTCTCTCTATAGGAACATTCTGGAGCTCATTCAGTTTTTTGAAGAAGACTGCTGCTTTTATCTGGTGTTTGAGAAGTTGCTTGGAGGTACCGTACACTTGTGCAGAAGTCAAATACAGATACATTCTCGTTCTTAGTTATTTGTTTCTGAATAGGTTTCTCTTTCCCCTCTAAGGTTCCATTTTAACACACATCCAAAGCCGAAAGTACTTTGATGAGAGAGAGGCAAGTCGTGTAGTCAGGGATATAGCGCATGCACTGGACTTTCTCCACAACAAAGGTACTTTTACTTTGTGGCCCAGTGACCGTGATTCACTGCGAGTGTGTTTACTCAGTCTTGTCCCACTCTTTCCACAGGAATCGCTCACCGGGACCTTAAGCCTGAAAATATCCTGTGTGAATATACTGATAAGGTAACACACGTGTAGTTTGTGTGGCCACAGAACACAAACCTTTGAACATTAGTGTAAAGGGATATGCAATATGATCAAAATATTATATCAAAATGACAAACATAGCTTACCTTAAGCCAGAACTAGGCCTAAATTAACATATTTTCAGTTGAGACAGCTCAAACATGCATTTTAGTCTGGGACTAGCTTATGCCTTGTCTGTGAAACCGGGGGAATATGAATGCATTTATTTCACGGTAACGATATATATCATAGTTATTTGTGCTTTAAACAAGGGATTTATACCATACTTTCATAATTCTTGTTACTAGTGTCACACAAAAAAAACGACACTAGCCTAAAAAAATCTCACTAAATGCAAGTAAAATAGTCAATGATTAAATAAGAATAAGCAATAGGACAAAATAGAATAAATGTTACATGCATTGTATAAAGATATTAAATGTAAAAGCAACAACCCTGAGTATTCTTCATTGTGTAAATTAAATATGTATTTCTTCTTAATACAGTTACAAAATTGATCTAGTTAAGAGCAGCAAAAGACTTTCTCTCTTTTTTTGTTTGATTAAAGAAATGGTTCACCCATTTACTCACCCTCAAGTGTTTCCAATCCTGTATGAATTTCTTTGTTCTGCCGAACACAAAGGAATATAATATTTAAGTTTGTAACCAGGCTGTTTGGTCACATTTGACCACAATATTTTTTTTTACTACTAAGGAAGTCATTGGTGATATTTATTCCCTAAGATCTTCCTTTGTGTTCAGCAGAACAAAGAAATTTATTTGAGTAAATGATGACAGAATTTTCATTTTTGGGTAAACTATACCTTGAACATGAATGAATATTAGACTGCTGGCTCTTTAAGACCTGCCCATATCTAATATACTGTTTGCTTTCTCAGCAGTTTGCTTTCAATTCCTAAATTACTGAGTTTACATGGATATTTGTACATGTGTGTATTTAACTGTACAAGGCACAAAAAGTGGCAAAAATAAGTAATTTCAATACTCCCTCGCATTATGAGCACCAGCTCGCCTCTGACAGCACACGTTCTCTTTCAATGCTGAGTGCATTTCAATAGCTTATAATCACTTGCTTTTAAACTGCAGTGCTTAAAACACAATACATTACAAACAATACATTTAGCACAGCGACGTCGAGTGAGTGTCTATCCGCAATAAAGACGATCATCAACAACCGGTTGACAAATTTCAAGCACCTCTAGTAGTGTATGCACTGTATTTGTAAAGCAAGTGGTAATTCGAATGGGTTTTTTGCTTTTACTCAGGTTTCTCCCGTGAAAATCTGTGATTTTGATCTGGGGAGTGGAGTTAAGCTAAACAGTGCCTGTACCCCAATAACTACCCCTGAGCTCACCACACCGGTAACTGCATCCTCACAGTTGTTTTGGCATCCTAGAATTGTGGAGTAGCATGTTCTGATTGACGTGTTTTGTCCTCTAGTGTGGCTCAGCAGAGTACATGGCTCCTGAGGTGGTCGAGGTTTTTACGGATGAGGCTTCGTTCTATGATAAGCGCTGTGATCTATGGAGCCTTGGCGTGATACTCTACATCCTGCTCAGCGGGAGTCCTCCCTTCACCGGCCACTGCGGCACCAACTGCGGCTGGGAACGAGGAGAGACGTGCCGTGCCTGCCAGGTAAAGCACACGCTCATTCAAAACTTCATTTTATCCATAACAGATCATTTAGCAGTACTGTCCTCTCCTGTTTAGGACAACTTGTTTGAGAGGATTCAGGAGGGCAAGTATGAAGTTAGGGATGGCGTTTGGGCTCAGATCTCAGCCGATGCCAAAGATCTAATCTCGCGGCTGCTGGTTCGAGACGCCACTCTACGGTTGAGTGCTGCACAGGTCCTGAAGCATCCCTGGGTGCAAGGGGTGAGCGAGTCTTCAGCTCTATTTTACTCAGACGTCTTGATCTTAGCCATTATGCGCTGATGACTTACAATAAAGAGTTATTACTTTTATTATTTTATTAAAGTATCTTAGGGAAATTATGGTCATAATCTTTAAATTGTAATAATGCAGTCTTCTTTTGGTAAAAAAAATACTGTCATTTTGTCAAAAAAAAAAAACCTTACAATTTTTTGTACATATTGTTTCTTTTAATACATTTTCAGAATGCACCTGAAAGAGTTCTTCAGACTCCTCGTGTTCTACAAAGGTATTTGTTTTCCATGCAGTAGATGAAGTGTGTTTTTCAGTCTGTGTAATGTTTCTAAGCGTGTCTGGTTGAACCCACAGAAACTGCAGCACTAAAGACCTCACACAGTTCGCCGCTGAAGCCATTGCCTTCAATCGGCAGCTGTCTCAGAAGGAGGAAGAGCAGGAGGACTTCGGTGCTGTGGTTTGCTCCATGAGGCTCTCCCCTCCATCTAACTCTAGATTAGCCCGTCGCCGAGCACAGTCGCAAGCACTACGCACCAATACCTGACACCTTCCAAAACCGACAGGTGCTCCGGTTATGCTCCTGCATGCCAAAGTGCGTTAACCCTTCATATGCATTTCGAGAACTGAACTGGTAACCCTTGCTAACACACATGCATCACAGGCTCAGTGCTGCCAACTCGTAGCACAGAGTAACCTCATATATACAAACCAAAACCATCCAGACGTTTCCAATTTATTTACAAGTATTTTACTCTGTAATGTGAGTTTTATGTATTTTAAGCATCAGAAATTAGCTTTTTTTATATTTATTACCAAATATTTATGGCTGGCAGTATTTATCAGTCTGATATAAAAAGGGTGCTCGATTCTGAGGGAATCTACAGATGTTGATTTTAATGTTGCAACTTCAGTGAGGCTTTTAATCTACATTAGCATGTTTTACCATAAAAAAAACATTTGAGTTAATGTAAAGCACTGGACATCTTGCTTTTTTATTTTCTATTGTTTGTTTTATACTGTACTCTTAATTGTGGTTATTGTTGAGTGAATAATGTTTTGGATTATTTGAGCTATGTAAAGCCATACTGCCGTGTGTCTTAAGAGCTTTTGCTGCTTTAATGAAGATGCTGTTGAGGTATTATATAAGTTTGACCAGATACTTTCAGCTCAGACCGTTAGTAAATATTGCACAGTATGTATTTTTGTCTTTTTAGATTTCAGATGATTATATTTTTTCATGGTTTTGCTTTATGTCTTGTATTGAAATTTTTTTTGGTGTAAAAGTGAAATATTTTTCTATGCATCAGGGCGATGAGTCTGTCCAGCACCCGTTTTAGTTACAAGATGGAGTACATTTTATTTTTTGGTTTGTTTTTATTGCAAATTGTGCCATTTTGGGGGGCGGAGCTCCTAATGTGCAAAATAACTAAATGACCTCTCAATTGCCTTTTAAATTATAAAGCAAGCACAGTTAATTTTTCCTGCTATTTGTTGTTTAAAGTGCTAATTGAGGTAAGATGAAATTGTGAGAATTTAGTGGTTGTATTATTTATGAGCAGGTTTCATGTACCAGGGATGACACTAGAGGGCGCTACCTCACATCAATGGCTATGTTCTCAGTATTCAGTGCTTGTCTGATACTCTAATGGAGCATCAAAGGCTAATTTCACAAATGCTGTCTGAGGAATGACCATTTAACCCTTAAAACTCTGGGACAGATCATAGGTCAGAGGTGTTAATTTGGTTTTCCAATTTTGAGAAATAAAGTAGTTTGCACTTGACACGAGTCTTCATTCATTCACACTTTATACCGCAATATTGTGGTTGACAGAAATTTGAATGTTCTGGATGAACAATCAATCCATATTATTCCCTGCGAGGACCGTCTATAACAGGGGCGGATCTAGAAAATTATTCATGGGGTGGCAAGGGGGTGGCATTAAAATTATGAGGGGTGGCAACACTGAA
>JAUCMT010000013.1:10313994-10326160 GCA_032357475.1 Enteromius thamalakanensis
TCTGAAAACGCTGCAGACCCTGTTTTAGTTTGAAAACTCGGGGTATGTTTAATACCAGTGTAAATGATGATCGTTTTTATTCTAAACGCTGTTTTAAAACGAAAACGCACTGGTGTTAACGGAGCGCGGTAAAGTTAGATTTAGGTTTGATATTCGCCTATGCTGCTTTAGGGAGCGTTTGCAAATTTACATCTCAGTACAAAATTAAGTACAAATTCCTACTAATTTCGCCTAATATCACATGCAAGCACTGCTGTTGTCATGTGTAGCCTGTTTGATTTTATCAGACAACGACTCGATCACTATTTCATCTTATTTATAAACACAATGTTAGGAAATTAAGTTTACTATCTTTAAACCTTTCCTCAAGGCTTTCTTGCTCTGAAAAGAGCGAGTCTTCTCTAGCCATGTGGAGGAGACAGGACGTGTGTCATTAGATATCAGATGTAACAGTTGTTTCCAATTAAACGTATACTCTACTAGCCGTGTTTGAGCAGATATTGTGCATCATATAAGTTATATAAATGTTTTAACCGAACCTGAAAGAGGAGGACAGCGGGTTTCGTACGTTATATCATTGTGTGTTGGAGTAATGAACTGGAATGCGCCTCCCGCGGTGATGAGCGGAAGCGCTCAGAGAAATCGCTCAAACAGCGCTCCGCCGCCGGCTGAAGCTGAAGAGCCCGAAGAATCACCCTAAACTCCAGAAGACTCGACGAAATATCATCTTCTGGTGAGTTTAAGGAGTTTATTTTTAAATGTTGAGGCGGAAGTGTTTTTTATGTTCAGAGTAATGCTTCGAATTCGAACACTTCGAATATGTTATTATTGATTGTATCTCTTGATACTTTATTTTAGATGAAATAGGCTAACGTCATAACGCCTCTAAAACAGTGTAGATAGATTTTACTAGAAAATCAAAAAATAAAAGTGAATTTTATCTACCTCTTTCATTTTACCTATCTATCTATAATTGTATTCTATCTATCATATTCTATCCATATATGTCTACTTTTCTATCTATAATTTTATTTTATCTATCTGTCTGTCTATCATTTTATTCTATTTTATCTATCTATAATTGTATTCTATCTATCTATGTATAAATAGATATATAGATAGAATAACATAGAATAAAATAACTATAATTTTATTCTATCATATTATTCTATCCATATATGTCTACTTATCTATCTATAATTTGATCTATCTATCTGTCTGTCTCATTTTATTCTATTCTATTCCATCCATCCATCCATCCATCCATCCATCCATCCATCATATTATTCTATCCATCCATCCATCCCTACTTATCTATCTATACTTTTATTCTGTCTATCATATTATTCTATCCATATATGTCTACTTATCTATCTATACTTTTATTCTATCTATCCATGTATAAATAGATATATAGATAGAATAACATAGAATAAAATTATATCTATCTATAATTTTATTCTATCTATCATATTATTCTATCCATATCTATCTATCTATCTATCTATCTCATTTCAATAGTTTGTATGTTAACTGTGAAATTTGCTAGATATTTCAGAATTGTTAATAGCCAAGCATAGTATACATGGTGCATATGATATAAATATAATAAATAACCATGATGTTCATGATGAAAACTCCTTATGCCGACATTACATCCATTTACATAAATGTTACGCCTTGTCACGCAAACATACAGAGTAATAAAGTTTTACAGTAGTGTAATTTCCTCACAGCCAAAGCGTTCGCATCATCAGACTCATCCGATCTTGCTGGCACTAATTGAATTGGAGCCGGCACTGACATGACACATGACCAGGCAGGCGGATGTTGGAGGACCACCACATCGCTATAATACTTATTACTGCTCTCCGCCTCCTTCTGTTTTCTCTCTCTCTCATTTCCCCTTTTTATGCAGTGGCCCAGAAGGTCAGCTGCATTCAGAGAGAATGGTTTCTTCTAATGAAGAAGCCCAGTCAGGTGAGAGGAGGCCCCTCCACTCTCAGGGGTTGCCTTCGCCGGCTCTTTGCTGTGCTTGTGGGCTCTGCATCATGCTGGCGGGCATTAACATCACCCTGGTGGGTGCTCTGGCTTTTACCAAACTCCTCCCCTTAAATAACCCTCCCATCATCATTGGGCCCATCCTTCTCTTAGTGGCCTTTTCATTCTTTGGAGCGTGCTGCATCTGCAGTCGGCGAACCATCAGACAAAGCTCTCACATGTCCGCCAGACGGGACCATTGGCCATTGATGAGGATGGGAGCAGCCGTGTTCGAGATGGAGACCAGTGAGCCCACCCTACAGGACACCACAGCCATGCAGCTCAGTCCAGCAAACTCTCCAAGCTCCTCCCACCGCTGCAGCCCCACCCACCTCCCTGGAGCTCTGCCCCACTTTTCAGAAACCTATGATGTTTACAGTGCGCCATAGTAGATGATTGATATTCATAGTTTGGAGATCAAACTCTGCGGGCGTCCGCAGTTTCAAAATGAGACGTGTCTTAGTGTGCATGAGCAGACATGTGATGGACCACTTTGGGATAAATTATTTGCTCACGGAGTCAGTCTGACCTGTGGAAGAAGACTTTGGTGGTGAAATAGGAAAAGCATATCTTAATTTCATCATCTCAGGCTCAGAATAGTATGAAAAGGAACACTGGCTCATAAAAAGATTATAGCAGGATGGATTTGGAAATGTTTGAGCCAGCACTGCCTACTTACAGTTTGAAAAATGGATATTCATTTGAATTATTTTCATATAATACCGGACATAAACAAAATGACTTGTGACCCATTTCAAATCATCTCAGTGAGTTTGTTTCATTGTGTCTTTCAGTGTCACGTTCAACACTATATCTGCTGTTCTTCCTGTGTGTTTGTTTACTCCGTAATTACTGTTAATGAGTCTCGTTCTGGTGCAATAGCAAAATTTGATTTGACTGTCTGATTGAATAAACTGTGATGAAGAAAAATGATAAGCACGTTGAATTATTTTGGAAAAGTTAAGCGAGGACTAAAACAGCTTTTCTAGCCCTGACAGACAAAAACCTCACACCAGTCAAACTAAAATCAGTCTCTAATTAATCAAACTCTACCTGAACCAGTATATAATGAATTTATATCCCACCAAACACAGAAATCTCCTATCGTACAGCACAAATATGTACAGGCAGTGCCGTAACAGCTCAGGCCTGTTTGTACAGTCGTGCTGCTGCACCATCTGTGCACACAACACAATTACTGCTGCTTTTGAGACGCATCAATATTTGTTACACATGTATATCAGGGTACGAGCAGTATAACAGGCTTCTATGTGCCTTTGATCCCTTCATCAAATGCCTTACTGAAACTTTTGTTGACCTTGCTGTCAGATTTTCACCCATGCATAACCATGAGGATCTTTTGGATGTGTGTGTGGACTATTTGAATGGCTAGATGACATTATAAAATGGAAATAGTTCATTGCCCAATAATTGCTTATTGCTTGGTCTTAATGAGAACAGCACTTTGAAGCATTATAGGTAATGTATTCAAGAAGAGCGTGGTCTGTTCAGTAAGTACACAACTTTAATATACAAAATATGATTTTTTAAAACTAATATTTAATATTCTCGTATTTTATTCATGCTATAGATACAGTGTGTTTTTATTTACATAAATGGGTTGATTGGCTTACCATACACACCTTTTGAACAATTAACTTATATTTTATTATTTAAACATTTAACTGTGTGACATTTTAAAATTCAGCTTTGATTTTTAGTTTCATTTTGATGTCAATGAAATCCTAAGATCACAAATGCAATTCTTAATGCAATGAGCGTTCATCATTCAAAAAGCAGTTTGTGCAACTGCCAACGGCAATTAAAATATTCCTACCCGGGAAAAAGAAAGTGATCTGAATGCAGTTAGATTACAGGACAAAAAAATACTAAGACACAAAACTGCACACAGAGCTTGCAAAAAACATTTGCATTTCCCAAATAAACTATGTTTGTTTTCAACTATTTCATTATTTTCGTTGTTTCCATCACCAGTTTTTTTTTTTTTTTTTATCAAAGTTTGTCATAACTTAGACATAAACATTACCTTGCATAAATCTTGCATGAATTCTCTGATTTTGTCTTTTTAAAAATAAATTAATTTGCAGTGACTGTCTGTAAATGTATATCAGCAATGGTTTAACATCCATGGATTTCTATACCCTACATATTAAATTAGTAATTAACTACATTCCTTACTAACTAATGTTAGTGGTTTTTGTTGTCACCTTTAGATTTTGGTCTGTGATTTTACGCTGAAGTAAAACAAGCTGTTAATTATATTAAAAGTGCATTAACTGTACAGAAACCTACATACAAGTGCATATGAATATTTACCCATTATAAAATATATCCAAACAAACACCATCAAAGAACAGCATTTTTTTTACTTGTAGCCTACTGCAAAATCTCATACAGGTTACACAAAACTCAGCACGAAGCATGCTACTTAGCCACTACTTACTCAGTTACTCAGATGTCTATAATTGCAAAAGTTTAGTCTGTGAGCTTTTATTTTAATAAAATTGAAGCCACGCTGCTAATATGCATACTGTATGTGTTTCTTGACAGAGACAGCCTTGATGACTGAATAAGGTCTACACAACAACGACACCTAGAGGTCACAAACTGGTAAACACACGCTGATAATAGGCACTGACATTGGCAAAACTATAAGTGCAAGAAAGTGTGAGATTTCGACCTCATTTTTATTAGTTATACATGATCTGCTAAAAAGCATTTAATATTATTCTCTAAAACAAATAGGAACTACGCGTAAGTACTTGCCACCTGTGGATATCACACATTTAACACATTCTGTATAATAATATAAAATAAAGCGTTCTGGTATAGATATATTTTTTACGTAAGTGCAAACTTATGTATACAAGGGTATTACATTTGGCCAAAATCTTCCACACGATAAAACTATTTCAATTCTTTGTGACGATGCCCACAGTCTGTCCTTCAACACTGACGCATGCGCAGACACTCAGTTCCTGTGTCGCCATCTCTGCCACGCATGCGCATTGCCGGACTCAAGCGGTACTATATATAAGCTGCCGAGCCTCTGCCCCATTCCACCTTCAGCCATTTTAAAGATGTTGGGAGCTGTGGGACGCTGCTGCACCGGGGCTTTGCAAGCTCTCAAGCCCGGGGTGACCCCCCTGAAGGCTCTCAACGGAGCTCCAGCGGCTCTGTTTTCTCGTGAGTACAACTCGTTGGTTTTCTAAACGCTTGGTTTTGAAGCAGCTCTTCTGACAGCCGCGTCACCGCCGGCGCGAGACTGCTAAATGGCAGCATGCGGACAGCAAGCGCAGGCCGCGAAGTTTTACCATCAACGTTTTCAATGATTGATTTCACCAGATGCGCTACATGTATGTTGTTTCCCGTCGGAAATAAACTGACACGGAGAAATACTTCATTTGATGACCACAACCAAGTCTCTTTGGTGTGAAAACCGTAATGACCTTTATATGTCATGCTAGCTGTGTTCGCAACTCGCGAGGTCATGGTGCAGATAAACTTGCGGAATAATATCACGAGTTAATGCAACTACGTTTATAAACCTGTACAAGCTTCAAATGCAGATTGCAAACAAATCCCGATATTTTCTGATTTAAAAAAACAAAACTAAAACCTCGAACTGCTTGTGCTCATTCATTAGCCTGTTATGATTTCTCAGAACGCCGAGCAAACCGAAGTGATAGAGATTAATCACAATGTGAGCTTTCGAGTGTGCATATGCGTGTTTATAAATGTTTCTATTACAGATGGCCAGTTTGATGCGATATTCAGATGTTTTTCTCCCCCCTGTCTCGCAGGCAGGGATTATGCCGCTCCTGCCGCAGCTGCTGCCGCCGCCAGCGGGCGTATCGTCGCGGTCATCGGTGCCGTTGTGGACGTCCAGTTCGACGAGGGTCTGCCCCCTATTCTCAATGCCCTGGAAGTAGGCGGCCGTGACAGCAGGCTTGTCCTGGAGGTGGCTCAGCATTTGGGTAACGACACTTAAGCTTTACTCAAGTAAATGGGAAGGGTGAAGTAATGACTGATTTGCGGAGTAATTATTTTTGCTCTTTAGGTGAGAACACCGTCCGCACCATCGCTATGGACGGTACTGAGGGACTGGTGCGTGGCCAGAAGGTTCTTGACACCGGTGCCCCCATCAGAATCCCTGTGGGTCCTGAGACGCTCGGCAGGATCATGAATGTCATCGGTGAGCCCATTGACGAGAGAGGACCAATTAGCACAAAACAGTGAGTATTATGAACGCTCATTTAAGCAGTGGTAATGTTCTTGTAAAGTAGGTTATTCAACATGATCTGTTGTCCAGGACTGCCCCCATCCATGCTGAGGCTCCAGAATTCACAGACATGAGTGTCGAGCAGGAGATTCTGGTCACAGGAATCAAGGTCGTAGACCTGCTGGCACCCTATGCCAAGGGAGGCAAGATCGGTGCGTGTATATGCTACTGTTACAAATTGAGTTTGAAAGTCCGTACTTAAATCCAGAAAGTCTGCACTACATTTATTGACTGTGATCGTAAATGGATTCATAATGTTAAACTTACATTAATAGCCTAATATTCATTTTCTACGCATCATAGAATAAGGAAAATTTTAACTATCTTAAATTGATAAATGTTTGAGCACAGAATCGGCATATTAGATTGATTTCTGTTGGATCATGTGACACTGAAGACTAGAGCGACCTTAATTTTTGCCATCACAGGCATATTTTAAGACATTTAAATAGGAAGCGGTTTTAAATTGTGATTACACCGTAATAGGGTTTCTATTGTATCTGATCCAAAAAATTTCCAAAAAACGATTTCTGTGCCTTAAATTGATACTTCACCCAAAAATGAAATCCTTTACAAGCCCTCAAGTTACGCTAACCCTGTACAAGTTTATATCCTCTGTTGTACATGAAGAGAATTGAAGAGTGTTGAAGCAAACTGTTGTTAGTTCCCTTTTAACCGGGACAAGAAAGCACTTGGTTACCAGTGTTTTTCAAACTCCTTTATCTTCAGCCGATAAAATAAATTGATACAGGCTTGTAAAATCATAATTGTTCTCATTTACTCCACCCTTTTCAACTTTTGGGTGAACTCTTTAAATGAGATGTTTGCTTGAGGACTCTAACATTTAGCGTCTACTTGTTTTGAACTCCTAACTAAATGCATCATCCCAATTCTTCAGGTCTTTTCGGTGGTGCTGGTGTAGGAAAGACTGTATTGATTATGGAGCTGATCAACAACGTGGCCAAGGCTCATGGTGGTTACTCTGTGTTCGCTGGTGTGGGAGAGAGAACCCGTGAGGGAAACGATCTCTACCATGAGATGATCGAGTCTGGTGTCATCAACCTGAAGGACACCACCTCAAAGGTACATATAAAATTCCTCCAATACATCAGTTATAGTCTACTGCCAGCAACTTACAAGGTCCTCTCGATTGCCGTTTTAGGTGGCTCTGGTGTACGGACAGATGAACGAGCCCCCAGGTGCCCGTGCCCGTGTGGCTTTGACTGGACTGACCGTTGCTGAATATTTCCGTGACCAGGAGGGGCAGGATGTGCTGCTCTTCATCGACAACATTTTCCGCTTCACCCAGGCTGGATCAGAGGTTAGTGCCAGGATCATTTGGAGTGTATTTTTCCCTCTTAAATTGAGTTTTATTGACGTTTTTGTTCTCCTAGGTGTCTGCCCTGTTGGGCCGTATCCCCTCTGCTGTGGGTTATCAGCCAACTCTGGCCACTGACATGGGTACCATGCAGGAAAGAATCACCACAACCAAGAAGGGTTCAATCACATCTGTGCAGGTACGCTTCTTTCAGTTCACATGGCACACAGTTGCACTTCCTAGATCTCTTCATGTTCTACAGCTTCATTGTCTGTCATAGGCCATCTATGTGCCTGCTGACGACTTGACTGACCCTGCCCCTGCCACCACTTTCGCTCACTTGGACGCCACCACTGTGTTGTCTCGAGCCATTGCTGAGCTGGGCATTTACCCCGCTGTGGACCCATTGGACTCCACTTCCCGTATCATGGACCCCAACATTGTGGGATCTGAGCATTATGAAATCGCCCGTGGCGTCCAGAAGATCCTCCAGGTGAGCACCAAAGAATACGGCCTTCATCTGAGCACTTTTCTTTCCCTTCTCAATTACATGACCTTGTTCACATCTTCTCTATAGGACTACAAGTCCCTGCAGGATATCATTGCTATTCTGGGTATGGATGAGTTGTCTGAGGAGGACAAGCTGACTGTGGCTCGTGCACGTAAGATCCAGAGGTTCCTCTCCCAGCCCTTCCAAGTCGCTGAAGTCTTCACTGGACACTTGGGCAAGCTGGTGCCCCTGAAAGAGACCATTAAAGGCTTCAAGGCCATTCTGGGTGGTAAGTCCACCTTCTAGTTTCTCTTGACTGTGCTGGTTACATCTGCGTTTGGTGACGTATGGTTCGTTTTATTTGGTGAGGCTCATGATGTTTGTTTCCCTAGGTGAGTATGACGCTTTGCCCGAGCAGGCCTTCTACATGGTGGGCCCCATTGAGGAGGTCGTCCAGAAGGCAGAGAAGCTGGCTGAGGAGCATTCGTAAATTAGTGTGTTTAAACGTGTCAGGGCGAGTTGAAAGAAACGGAGGAGCACTTGGTTTGTAACGTCACATTCAAAAACAAATTGTATCTTTATCGCTGGTCATTCTGAAGTTCTATTTAATGTTTCCAAATTGTGAAGATGGAAATAAAACGGTCTTACCATAAACAATTTCCCTTTGTCTCTTTAGTGTGTGTGGGTTTTTTTTAATTTTATTTATTTTTGTTGTTTTTGTTTTGTAAAGTGGCTAACACTAAAGCACTGGTCTCAGGCTCAATTCTAGGAGAGCCACAGGTCTGCATAGTCCAGGTCCAGCTAGACCTTGATCATCTGGATCAGGTGTAACAGTGTTTTGATTAGGGTTGGAGCAATACTGAGTTTCGGACCAATGCTCTCTGCTGTATCAAATTTAATACATATTGATTTTGAGGCAATCAATGTTAAGGTCAGCGAAATTTGATGGAAAGGATTTTTATTTTAATTTATTTTTTCTTCCCTCCGCCATTTGTTATGTAGGATACCTTATCTAAAACACTTGATTTGTTACTTTGAGTATATTCTTATGCCTGATGTAGTGACTATAACGCCTTATCATTTTGGCTTTTATTTAAAATGCATTACAAGAGCGGCACTGGACCGAAACCAAAGCTGAAAAGATTCCTGACCAATACAGCATTAGTTTACATGTCTAATAGGAAACGTTTTTATACACACAAAGACCCTATTCTAAAAAAAGTCGGACAGAATTTTTTTATTTTATTTTGATAAACCAGAGATATATATTTATTTATAAACCACTGAAAGTCCCATTTGGATTCATGTCAAACAAGCTGCCTCTTGCACGAAATTGATTTAAAATAAAAGTTTGGTAAACCAACTACCACCATTTCAGCAAGCCATATGTAGTTTCAGCAACCTCTATGTGAATGTTTAAAAAATAGATTAAAGATCTGCTAAAGTCAAATGCAAACGTTTTGGTGCTGCTGTCTAAATTTGGATTCACCATGTGTCCCAGCAGAGCTCAAAACTGTAAAAACGTGACAACTGCACTATGAGCCTTATTAACCACTGGCCACATCGTGGCGCTATTGCACAACACACCACAAAATGGCAATTAGCTGCTGTTAAACTGCCTATAACAAGTCCAAATCAGCAGTATGCTATATTGTAAAATATCAGTTCATTCACCATTCATGAACAGTCACTGAAAGATGGAACAAAGCTTTATAGTGCAACTAAACATTCAACATTACCCTCAACATTAGTGTTAAACAATACAAATTCAGAAGTGCCTCATCTTTAGCCACTGAAATTAGTGGTAGTTTGGAAAATCCTAAGGAGTACTGTACGTTATTTTGATGGTCACCTTAAGAACTTTATTGCAAATCCAGAATCTCTAAGACCTCAACAGGAGTTGTGCATCTCACCCTGAGGAGTAACAGGTACGAGCTGCACATCTGAGACGGCATGTTCAGTGCAGTTCACCATCTGGCACCTTAGAAATATTCTCTTTCATCACCTTTCCAGTCAGACACTTTGAAAGCACAATGCACAAATTAGGATATGCTTCATATGCAAAAATATTCCAGAGAAATATCATGTACACACATCGAGTCTGAAGAATGCATGCACAAGAACACCACACCAGAAGAACACACACTTCTTTCTAAAACAAATAAGAACAAAACATTGTTTTGCCATGAAATTAAAATAGTTTACAATAAAAAAAAAAACATACTTTAACAAAATGCTTTAATGCAGGAAGTAAGATAAAGTTGATTATTCAAAGAACCTTTGAAGTTTTGTTAATCGGGCCTTTTGCGTCTTAATTTCAGTTGTTTATTATGTTTTTATATCTATACTGGTCACAATATACACTATTATTCCAATACCTGGGATTGTAAACATTTTTTTTTTTAATCAATTAAAATGGCTAATCAAAAGTGATTAAAGTAATTAAATAATATTCCAATAAATGCAGAACATCAATGAAATCTAATCAAAAATATTAAGCAGCACAACATTATTTTTAACATAATAAATGTTCCTTAAGTCAATCATATGATTTCTGAAATATAATGCAATACAAAAAAAAAATCAGGTTTCTATCCTTAATTAGCTTTTAAAACATATGAAAGCAGAAAACTCTTTAAATGGTAATAATATTTCACAATATTACTGTTTTACTGTATTTTTGATCAAATAAATTCAGCTTTGATGAGCATAAGAGACTTCTTTTAAAACATAAAAATCATTAGTTTTTGAACTTTATCAATGCTCTCACATTCATGTCATCCAGATGGATGGTTCACACACTTGATGAAGATGATTTTCCCAGCTCCTCCTCTCAAGCACGCTGCCGCTCCACACATGTCCAGATGGCTTGCGAGGAGCGTTTTGAAGCCAGTCACAGCCTGTGATGAAAACATACTCATTACCACTGACTCAAACTCTCTCAAGCTAATCTATCAGTGTAAAACAGGACCACCAACAGAGCTGTCAAAACATACAGACAAGAGCTGAAGAGTTTATTTGCAAAAACAGATAACTCAGTCTTTTTTTATTATGTTATTGTGTTTTTTATTGTTTTGTTTTTTTGTACCAGCAACTACAGTTTGATTGAAGTTAATTAGAATCTACAATAAAAAATAAAACATGATTTAAAAAAAAAAAATCATGTTTTGCAAATGAACTCTTCAACTATAAAACAAAAAACATCTATGGAAATGCAGTTTTGAAATTTGAGGTATTGTTTTTCATTAGGCTTTTTAGTAATACATATTTCATCTTACACACATATTTATATTTATACTGATTTAGACCATCGTTTTTTACAAACATGCAGCTTTTCGAATAGCAGACTGACTGGAGCGATGTGCATTTATTGTAATGTTTTTCCTCACATGTTTGGACTCTCATTCTGACGGGTCCCATTCACTGCAGAGGATCCATTAGTGAGCATGTGATACAATGCTGCTTTTCCCCTCCAAATCTGCAATGATGAAGAAACTCGTCTACATCTTGGATGGCCTGAAGGTGAGTTCCAGCAAATTTGCATTTTGGGGTGAACCATTCCTCTGGGCATGTCCTATTTTGCATTTCAGGCTTTAGAGTTATTTTTAGTCCAGAGAAAGTACATCAAACCCTGCATGTAAGTGCATAATGAAACAAACTCAAATGTGCTCCTTTTTTTGTCACTTCCATTTTTTTGTTTTGATTTGCGCTGACATGGATAATTCAAACAAATAAATCAGAAAGTCCATAAATCAGTAAAACAATGTTTTATGTTTAAGATTATTTAAAGAGCGCAAAGTTTTTGTTTGGGAGGTCAATCACATATGGAGTGTTGACAGTGTTGACATTGGTGTGGAACGAGGCGGAGCTTCAGGAAGATCTGAGTTAATGATTCACTTCTGTTTCTGTATTTGGTTTCTGAGTAGTGGATAAAAAAACTATATATATATATATATATATATATATATATATATATATATATAAATATATAAATATATAAATACATATATATATA
>JAUCMT010000013.1:10326260-10346426 GCA_032357475.1 Enteromius thamalakanensis
TGATGTCTTTAGTGGTTAAACAGGAGGTAAAATTTGTTTTGGGTATATCTCATAGGCAAACTCTGGTTTAATTAATCTATTATATATTTCCTTTTTATTCGAGTTTTTATTAAAGTACGAAGATACAGAGATGATGATTTTGTCTTCCATAGTTTCGAAATTCTGCCTCCGCTTGCTAGTAATCACATCACTGCTTGAGCAAGCTCCTGATTGGTTAACGGGGCGCGGATTTTCGGCAAAGTTCAGATTTTTCAACTTGAGCGAATCACTCGTCAAACGAGTCATTCGCTTAATTCGCGCCGCAGGATGTCTATTCCTGTTTTTGCATTGACTTAACATGTAAATCACTCGCTCTTGACGCTTCATTCGCTTCCGGTGTGAACGAACCTTAAGGCTTGGCAAAAAATTAAAGGCAACAGCCTTGTTTCCTCCTCATTTTTAACTGGAATGTGACCATGACATGACATGTGAGCCACAGCTAGTTTAACTATGAAGAAGTCACCCTGTCATTCATTCTATGCTATGAAATGGTAGTTTTATAGTTGTGTTTATTAATTTCGCAAAGCATGAGAGCAATAAAAGACCATATGTACCACCAGGAAATATGAATGAAGGCCAAAAGTGCATTTTCAACAGTTTCTTGTGATATCATAAACAAATAACACGAGGACTGTGAGTGTCTTTAATAAAGATGAACCACATGTTTGAGATGAAATAGAGGTAAAGACTGATTAAAACCCTCTTCTGACACAGGTTGCATTCTTCTTTTTAGATTGTTCATTACTCATGTTGGTTTGTCTTGATTATTTTGAGGCTGGAAGATCATTGCACCATGCATTCCTGCCAACTAGTAAAATTTTTTTTAGCAGGATTCTGATTTATTTGTTTGTTAATTAATTGATTTATTGACATTGAGAAATAATGCTTGTATACATCAAAGGTAAATGTAACAACTTTATCGTTTGATAGGCCATCACTGATATTTACTATATAGACACATATGTTCATTGGTTGTCAATTTTCAACAGTTTACGACTGAATTATGTATGCTGGTTCTTATAACATGTATTAAAACAAAGTAAACAGTAAAGGAACAAGGTAATGTTAAATTCTTCATTTAGCTTGCTGTATTTTTTTAGTTTTGCTGCATCTTTGTTTTCTCATTTTTTTCCTTCCCATTAGCAGCCTGACATACTTTTCTTTGATAATATAGAGCAGTGAACCCCAGCAAACTCAATCAATGTGTCTCATTAACAAAGAATTCAAAGGCTACAATAAACAAAAAAACAATCTTTCCATAATATTTAAATGAGATCAAGCTGCATGGTGCATCAGTGAAGCTAAACGACTCCTTGTGTCGGAGTAGTTTAACTAGTCCTGTTGCAATCAAAGCATTATTTTGTTTCCTTGACTTCACACCTAGTTGCTATGACAATTAAGTATAGGTACAGAAACATACAAAGGCATGAATGTTAATTGTGTTCACTGAAAAAAGTTGCTGTTATTGAATTTGTTGTGTTGTCTTTGGTATTGTGGTGTAAGTTCTTGCTTTATATCAGATAAATATAACTTAGAGACTGTCCACCAACAAAAATTAGCCTATAGGTCATATAGGACCTATATTTACGTTTTAAAGGTAAGCGCCCTCTAGCAGGCATACAAATAATGACAATGTCGTATTGCGTCTGTCATGAATTGACATACTGTATGTCTGTCATTACCAATTAAAATGTGTGTTTTGTTTAAATGCAGTGTGTGGAGGTTTCACCCTGATCTCTCTGTGATAAAAACATATTTTCGTTGGTGTAATTCGTATGAACCTACCCCATCCCTAAACCTACCTGTTACAAAAAGAATGCAAAGTTAAGTTTGATAGGGTTTCATTAGCACATACGTTCTCTGGGTTTGAACCCATGAATGATCATGTCTTACACCAACCCTGAGTCACATGGGAGATAAAATATTTCCAGACATTAATATGCAAACATCCTGAGTCGTATTTCACCGTAATGTACAAACGACCTATACTGGCGTATTGATTGGTGGACATGTTAATAACTTAATAAAACAAATCTTGTTTTAGATTGTAACTGTTAGGGAAAATACAGCATTGCAGATCTTTACATACAGAACAGTTTAGCAACAAGACGTTAAATGTATATTCTACTTGATTACATCGCATGATCAATACATCAACAGTTCATTATAAATCATATGCAGTATGGATGCTGGAAGATGGAAGATTTTCTTTGCTTCAGAACAAGCTACATGCGTTTGTACACATGTATGAGGTTCTTGCAGTTTGGGCAGCGATGCTGTACATCCTTGCAGGAATCTACGCAGAACGGAATCAAACAACACGGCCAGATCCTGGACAGAAAACAGAAGAATTACTGTTAATCAGTTTAACATGCTATAGTTGGTTAGTGGTTCATTCGTTCAGTTCAGCACATTCACAAAAATAATTCTAAATGTAGTTTCGATATGTCAGTCAAACAGTCCCTTCTCTAAGTGGGATGATCTTGTAAAGTGGACCAGACACATTTAGAAGAATACGGCGAATACACTATTTACCCCAAAATGCCAAGAGATCCACAGATGACCCACACCATCAGGCCGTTGACATATTCAGTCTCTGTGACGATCTGCTGCTGACAGTAATTACATTTTATCTGCCCCGGGACTTCAGTCAGACGTGATGGCATAACTATCACTGTAGGTGCTTGAAGAGACACATATAATACAATCATAACCCTCTAATATTCTGTACAGATGCATCATGTGTATGCTGAAACCTTCTAGACTGTCACTGATCGAGGGTTTTTCTGCTCACCCGGGGCAGGGGCAGCAGTCTGGACCGTCTGAGTTACGGTGGATGACATGGCGGTTGGCTGTTGGTTGTAAACTACCATTGGAACTGAAATAGGAAAAGAAATCTCATGATGAAAACCTGCAGAACCAGTTTGGCTTCTTTTGTGGCCTTTAGTGTTTTGGGGTGTTTTCCACAATTTAAAAATCCTTCAAACCTGAGCTGAAGGAAATCTCAGACTGTAAATGTGTGTTTTTAATTTTAGAGTGTTATACTATTGAAGTGTTCCTGAGAGCCCTATAACACAAGATATCAACACTCACCAATACCAGGCGTAGATGAAGACTGGACTGTCTGAGTTACGGTGGATGAAGACATGACTGGTCCTGGTGCTGGGTAAACTGTGGCCATTGGAGCTGCAACCCAGAAAATAATGGTTTCCAAATATTGACACAACATGAAGTTTCATAACTGAAAAGATTATTTCTCCATGCAAATGGAACAGAAGCCCATTCTTGCCAAATAAAGGAAATGTGAACTTAGTTTTTTATCTCATGACTTAATATGTTAATTCTGACTTTATTTACATATTTTTGACTTAATATGCACATTTTACTTATCACATTATGACTTTGTCAGTTTTGATGTTTCATAATTATGACTTATTATGTAGGTATTTTTTACTTTAATCTTATAATTTTGGCTATCAGTTTCAACATTTATCTCATAATTTTATCTCCTAATCATGACATTTTGTCAATTTCTGTAACCCCCTTTACATGTCTGTGCTTTGTGTCACAACACATCTCTTTAGTATGAATTACCAATGATGTAGAATCTACTTCATTAATATGTGCCCCCCCCACACACATACACACATATAAACACGTACACACACACACACTTTTTTAAAAGACAAACATGATCATGTCAAAGGATTATGTTTTTCCTTGTGCTGTGTTTAGAGAGTGGTGTTTTGGAATGCTGTAAGACTTCTTTACAGTATCACTGTACCCTACTGAACCAGTTCCAATTTCCTTCTGAACTACAGACTTATACCAAACCGTAAACACCTGATCTCACCCATGCCAGGTGACTGGACTGTTTGGGTTACGCTGGACCCCATGACTGTCTGTACAGATGGTGGGTTGTATGGAGTAGCCATTGGAACTGGAAAAAAGAGCCCATTATTAAACCAATATTACCAATGATTGACCATCTCTAATTTGCCAATCAGAGTCTGCCGACCTGGTTGGGGTTGATAGGACATCTGCGGTGGCTGGAAGGACATGTTGGTTTGGCCCATTGGTGGTCCAGGATACGGTGGGGGAAACATCCCTTTTTCCATTATCAGCAAACTTTGAATGAGAAAAAAAAAACGCAAGTGTGATTACAGTTACAACAGTTAAAAATAACTATGTTGTTAAATTAATGGACTTCTGTCTTTGTCTCAAATCAGAATTTTGTAATGGCATATAAGCCATGAGTGACGTGGCCTTTTTAGGTCACTGGCTCAAAAATATGTTTGAATCAAACAGGTTTCATTCTTCTCACGTCAGGTAAGGTAATCAGGTGAGCGGGAATGCCAACAGATTTAATCAAAGTAGTGATTGGTTAGGCATTCCCGTTTGTCCTCAGCAGCACTTTTTCCTTTACAGATAACTTGATTTAAAAGAATTTGATTTAAGTATGAACTTGACTACCTAGTATTTCACAAACAATGGTTGCAATACTTTTTGTAAAAAACTGTTTTTAGCCTAATTAAACACCCAAGTGCCCTTGTGAGTCTTTCAATCAAACATGCTTTGATATCTAGTATCTAATGCAATGAATGACTCTGCTATTCACTTTAGAGATCCCTGACAGCACACGTACTTCTAGGAGACATCTATTTGACATTTTCAAGACGTAGCCTATTATTTACTCATCAGCAATATGTTTATTGGACGTCTCCTTTTAGATGTCAAATAGACGTCTATTAGATGTCTTTAAGATGTTTATGATTTAGAATGTATGTTAAACTTCCATCTGTAAGAAGTCTGCTAGACGTTTGTAGACAGCAGATGCTATAGAATATCTATAGGCTTATTAAGATATATAGATAAAATTGATATATATACACACACAGCACACAAGCTGTTCATCTAAGACCTTTATATAGCAAACAATAGCCTATGCAGCATTTGACTGTAGATTCAAAACCACGTCTTCAATGCTCTTGACGTTAACTTTCTATTACAACACTTAACCACTACATACGAATCAGCGCGTTCGCAGGGAACCGAACGAACCGTTCAAACTGATTGACGAGCCAATTCACTGGTTTAATCAAGCCTTTGAACAAAAATATCTCAAAAGAGTGAATCAATCATGAAAGATTACGTGAAAGCATCGTTCATTACCAAAAGAAAAGTAGACCACGCGTTTGGGATAAATGGAACCTTTTTTAACTTATAAATAGAACAAATAGAAGGCGACCAATTACCAGTAAAGACCCACAAGCTCTAGCCCACAGTTTCTATTAAAACCAGTACAATTACCATTAAGCAATACAAATTTGTTAATGCTTCCCACCAGGCACCGGTCTTCCATATAACGTGAGATTAACATTGGACATGACGTCAGACAAATTATCAACGTCAGGTTACGTCAGTGTTGGACGTTAATTTAACATTGACTTGAATCTGGCGTCGTAATCAAAATTTAACCAAATATCAACGTCTTATGGCGTTGTGTGCCTGCGAGGTTTTTTAAAAGATATTTTTTATTTGTTTAACTTAAACCTATTAACTTATTAAACTTTTTCTTTTCAGCAAGGCAGCGTCTATGTCTGTCATAACATGTGATCTGATCACCTGAAAGCCGATCAATTTACTGCATATTTCATCTGTCAGCGGTTTATGTTTTGAGTGACAGGTGAGTCAGCGGAATGTGTTTTCGGAAAAACCTACGTATTTCAAATATGTACATTGTTAAAGCGAGTGTTAACGGGTTTAATGGCGCTGACGATTTACCTATCAGATTTTGCTACCTTCCATTAAAACAGTTGGTAGTTAATAAATAGTTGGTAGATAATTTGACACTCAACACTAAACATTTACAGCTATTAAAAATACAATGTTGGTATCTGATATTTTAACAGTATTTGTTTAAACACCTGCATTTAAACACTGCAATAAAGTGCGCAGACGGCAATGCATAGAAAGTACAGAGACTTCAGCCATCTTGTCTGTTTAATCCTTAGTAACCAATAATAAAAATAAAAATATAATGGCGACATTTTTGTAAAAATTATAAATGTTAAACAGTGGCGCTAAAAGGCGAGTTAAATCTCATTTGAAACGGATAAACGTGACTTTATAATAAAGATAAAGGTCAATGTTTTATAGCCTACGTTTTGTTTGTTGTGCAGAGAATTTTTTATTTTATTTAAACATCAAGTGACTGTGGGAGCACATAATCCAAAGTAAATGATAGCAATGTTCCCATCCTTATCTCTAATAAAAAAGGAGGAGAACAAACAAACAAACAAACATTATGATATGACACATACCTGTGTGTTTCTGCAGTCCTGTGGAACTGTAAATTTTGGTGCTCTTCACTACAGGATAGTATATGACAAGACAAGAGGTGGAGCTAAAATTAGTCCATTAGTAAGAAGACCGATGCTAATAAGTTCCTCATATCATACAAAAGAGATTACAAAGTGCCCGATTAACACCTCTCATCTTCATCTCAGTAACTCTTAGTTAATCTCTCATGTTCTTTTAAAGAACAAGAGGGTTGTAGGTGTATGTTTGTGTTAAATTAGGAAATGAAAGAGTTTGGTTTCAGCCTGTATTAATGTATGATCAGAGGTTTGTGTGTATCCTGGTAACAAAAAAACAACATAAAAAAACAGGTATGCAACTGTGCAGACAGTTACATTTGTGTGTAGGTTTAGTTTTTTATTCTGCTGATCTACAGGACCATCTTGTGACATTATGTGAACATGTCTGGTATCATGATGTTTTTATGAAATAGAGCAGTTCTTTTGTAAGTGAAGTACAATGATAAAACTGCAGACGCAGTCTCCTGTATATTGCTAGTGGCTCCCTGATGCCCGCGAATTGGATCAAATATCCCGGAATCTAGACCAAGCGAGCAAGAGCGTGCACGCGAGACATTATAATGTCTGCATCTTATAATGCGCGCACAAGACGGAGTGAAGACAAGAGAGTGAGAAACTCCGCGCGTGCATGTGAGCTGCGCGTGTGTGCCTGTTCATAGCGCGTGCTAGTCAGAGAGCTTGATTGGTTTACTCTAACCCTAACCCTACTCTAGTTAGAAACGAGTATGCCATCTAATGTTTAAGCAAGGCAAAGCATGAGGAAAAACATACTTCACTGGTCCTTGTTGCCTAATACTTAATATTGTAGTACCTAAATAAGAAAATGATGAATGATTTAATAAGTAATAGTGCTCAGTTCTCTATAAGCTAATCAATAATTACTATTTATTCATATATCCTGCAGGGAGAACTCCTAAGAACGACTGCATACAGGTTCATAACTGAATGATGCATAATTAATAATTACCTGGTCATTTATTACTCACCCTCATGTCGTTCCAAACCCATAAGACCTTCATTCAACTTCGGGAAAACACAAAGGAAGATATTATGATGATATCAGAGAGCCATCTGTCCCAGACAGCAATACAACTGAAATGATCCAGATCCAGAAACATAGAAACATATCTCTCAAAAACACAGTTAAAATAGTCCATGTGACATCAGTGGATCAGCTTCAGTTTTGCGACGCTGCTTTAATTTTACTTGAAGAAGACAAAAATAACATAATTTTCTCAACTGTTCTTCTCCCGTGAATTACATCTTCCACCATTTTAGAGATTATCAATGCAACACATACACACGCTTTAAAGAGCCACTATTATGCCAATTTAAAGGTTGCTAATTTTGTTGTTGAGTGTCTTAAAACAGGTTTACATGTATGCAAGGTCAAAAAACACTAGTTTTCTCCGAAAATAAATGTAATTTTACCCCATTTCTAATTCTCGTGTGAAGCAGTTCAAAGACTCAGTCTGTCTAAACCCCGCCTCTCCGTGAGCCCTCACTGCTGTGATTGGTCAGATGGCACAGTCCTTTATGATTGGTCTACCGCTACAGCATGGGTCGGAAAACTAAATGCCCAGTGGCATAACTGAAGGACAGCAGGATACAGCGTCTTCTTGACATGATGTAATCCACGTGAAAACTGTTTGTGGGAGGAGCAAGTTGTTCACAACATAGAACATGGGCGGACACTATGCAAATATGTTACTTTGTGACGTGTGGCCATTCAAATTGCTGACGACTTGTTTAGGCGAATGTGAGCTGACTCTTTATTTATTGTGCACTGTCGGCGTCTCAATTTTGCAGATAGTTTATGTTCACATACATGACACACTGCATGAAAGATCATATTTGAAAAGGCATAATAGGGGCACAGCTGCGCTGACCAAATTAATCGCAAGTGATTTCTGTTAGACGAAATATGAGCGAAAGTGGCTCAGTTCTTTTTATGTGCGTGCTGTCGTTACGTCGTCTGTCCATATATTGAATTGAATTCTGATTGGCTGTCAATGTATTTATCATAACTCACGTTCATTATGCTTGAGTGAACTTTGAAAATTCTATATAACAAAACAAAGGAACTAAGCAACACATGTTTAGTTCATGCTGAACAAATAAATAATTTTAACACAAATCTGTTAAATTAACAAGTTATAAACGTCTGCAGAAAAAATAAAGATTCCTACAATTAATGGGTGACAAATAATTTAAAGGGATACAAACATTTAAATTCTGCAATTAATTATTCACTCTAGTTGTTCCAAAGAATGTTTTTTTTCTGATGCCAAGATAATTTGTGGGAAAAAGGAAATTCAGTTCAGAATGTTGGCAACCAAACCCCATTGATTTTCATAGTATTTTTCCTCAATGAGGATCATTTTACCAACATTCTTCAGAATATCTTATTTTATGTTTAACAGATGAAAGAAATTTTTGCAAGTTTGGAATGATGACAAATTATTCATTTTAGGGCAAACTATCTCTTCAATTACAATAGGCCTACATTAACACTTTGTTTGCATGTGCTTGTCTAGTTTGTGGCAAAGCTGACGGGAATGGAGCTGCAGGCGTACGCTAAAGCAGGGGCTGTGGCAGATGAGGTTTTATCCTCGGTACGCACTGTAGCAGCATTTGGCGGTGAGAAGAAAGAGGTGCAGAGGTAACCATCTTCATCATGCACTCCCACACTAAACTGTAATCACTGCTGGCGGTGTGTTATTTTCTCTGAACTGATACCATCATTTAACCCTTGAACTATTTCAACGTGTATTTTCTGCAGGTACGACCGTAATCTGATCTCTGCCCAGCGATGGGGCATCAGGAAGGGTCTGATCATGGGCTTTTTCACTGGGTATATGTGGTTTATCATCTTCCTGTGTTATGCACTGGCTTTCTGGTATGGATCCAGCCTTGTAGTGGACACACAGGAGTACAGTCCAGGGACATTACTGCAGGTGCACACACATAATCTCTCCTGCAAAAGAACTCGCCACCATGGTTAATGGTATTGTCATTAATTGTTTGGATATCACATGTTTTGTTTGCAGGTATTTTTTGGAGTGCTCATTGCTGCACTGAATCTGGGCCAGGCCTCCCCTTGTCTGGAGGCTTTTGCTGCTGGAAGAGGAGCTGCCACAATTATCTTTGAGACCATAGACCGTGTAAGAACCCCACATCACCCAAACCAGTAGCATGTAGTACTGACATCCCTAAAAAAGACCAATATGTGTGTAAAATTAAAATAAAACTCCTAAAATGTGTTTTTTATGCCAGTAGGCAAGGAGCTGAAATAAAAGAAAAAATATCAATGATGAAATATACACACAAATATATGTGCATTTAGAAAAAATATATAATGAAAAAATAGGAAATAAGTAAAATTGATCTCAATTAAAGCTAAATAGAAATAGAAAAAACGAATAAAATGACAAGAGCACATAACAAAAAAATGACTAAAACCTACATTTATGAAAAATTAATACAGAACGTAGAAAAATAAAAGCTTTTTCAAAATAATACTAACAACTTTTATAATGACAAATAATAATAGAATAAAAGTAATGTTTTTAAAATCATACTGAAAATCTTCTAACTGAACCTTGTAAATAATAAGCTTGTTTAAGGATAGTAATGTAAAATTAATAAGAAATATTAACACATAATTAACTTAATACATAATTGTTTTGCTGATAATAATAAAATTTAAAAAAAAAAGTATATATATATATATATATTGATGTAGAAAAAACTGATTTGACTTTTTGATCACATTATGAAAAATTATATAATTATATTATAATATTATATAATTATTTAATAATATTGCACAGATGGCAAATGAGTGTAAAAGTCCTCCTGTGCTGGATATTAGTATGTGTGAAATAAAACCTCCCAGAAAGCTCAGTAAATCAAGCTAAAGCAGCTGTATTATTGCATGTCTGACATCTATCTTACACCAGAGTCTCACTGACACTTACCAGAGGGATGGATTGACAGGAATGATGTCTTATTTTCAGGAACCAGAGATTGATTGTCTCTCTGAGGCTGGATATAAGTTAGACAAAGTGAAAGGAGATCTAGAGTTTCATAATGTAACATTTCATTACCCATCACGGCCTGAAGTGAAGGTAAAGCTAAAATTTACACCAGTACAGTCACACCATCTGGTCCAGATGGCTCTGTGTTCCTGCTTTAAATGCACTCTACTCACCTCTTTCTCACAGATCCTCGATCAGCTCAATCTGCAGGTAAAGTCAGGAGAGACGACGGCATTTGTGGGTCCCAGTGGTGCTGGGAAGAGCACAGCCATCCAGCTCCTCCAACGATTCTACGACCCCAAAGAAGGGATGGTAAAGAAACATCAGTTCTATGCAGTACTATTGGTGCATATGGTGCAATCAGAAATCTTGTAACTTTGTGGGATGTTCTTTCGTTGTAGGTTACACTGGACGGTCATGACATCCGGGGTCTGAACATCCAGTGGTTGCGTTCTCTGATTGGAATCGTGGAGCAGGAGCCCGTTTTGTTTGCGACCACCATCGCTGATAACATTCGATACGGGCGGCCCGGGGTCTCGAATGATGACATCATCACAGCAGCCAAAGAAGCCAATGCCTACAACTTCATCATGGACTTACCACAGGCAGGGGACCACCTAACACAAAATTACATACCAGAACAGAGATTACACACAGTAGAGCTCATAGTTAAAGAACATCTTGGGCTCCATATTTTATATATAAAGAGTTTATTTGCTATTTTTTTTTACTATTTTTTCCATTGTGCTTTACAGTTAATCTCAATTAAAATGCCGTTTCGTTATTTTAATTCGGTACACAATTACTGGAAAAAATTGCTGTTATAGGATAATAAAAAGCATAATTTGTTAAAAAAAATACTTTTTCTCCCTACTGTGTGTGTGTGTGGATCTATACAATTTAAAAATGTTTTAATATACATACACACGTTTAAGAAATATATGTAATATTATTATTAATCATGTATAATTATGAATATATATTATTATAAATACAAACAGTACACACACACACACACACACACATAAGTAGTGTTTATGAACACAAATTTGATTTGACAGCACAAATTTATAAATTTATGACAAAGCTGAACATTTTTTGTTCAAATATTTTATATTTTCTTCATAATTTTATGCTTTTTTCCTTATATTTCAAAATCTTGATAGTTACTGAATTCCTCCTTTCCATATACTGTTATTCAGAAAGTATGCTTCAAATTGACCTGTAGTACATACAGTGAAGAGATTTATAATATCATAAATGTTGTTCTTTGGGACTTTGTGTTAATCAAGGAACTGTTTCAAACAACTGTGTGAACTGTTCAGCTACTCAGCATTATTTCTGAACGATCATGATGTGACACTGAAGACTGGAGTAATGTTGCTCAAAATTCAGAGGAATAAAAAATCTTTTTCCCAAATAAAATCAACTAAAAACAGTTACTACTGTATTTTTGATCAAAATGCTTCCTTGAGCATAAGAGACTTCAAAATCATAATCTTGAAAACCTCAAACATTATTGTGTATATAAGGCTCTTAATTTTTACATTTTATCTTTTTGTTTTAGAAATTTGATACTTTGGTAGGTGAGGGTGGAGGACAGATGAGTGGCGGGCAGAAGCAGCGAATCGCAATTGCCCGGGCGCTGGTAAGGAATCCCAGAATCCTCCTCCTGGACATGGCTACATCAGCACTGGACAATGAAAGTGAAGCTGTTGTACAGGAAGCTTTGGACAAGGTCTGAAGCACACACAGACATTCACATATAGAATAGATTAATAAATAAATAGTTTACTCTCGTCATTATACATCACTCTGTTCTCCTATTTGAAAATGTTCAGGGCTTTGCTACTTTCTGTATTGTTAAAAGCACCATATAAATAAATAAATAAAAGTGACGTATGTCAAAGTAGTAGACGAAATCAAAATCACGAAGACCATGAATCTCCTCTTGAAGGTCAGAATGGGTCGCACCACCATCTCCATCGCTCACCGTTTATCAACAATAAAGAATGCCGATGTGATTGTGGGATTCGAGCACGGCCGTGCCGTGGAGAGAGGAAAACATGATGAGCTGTTGGAAAGAAAGGGCGTCTACTTCACCTTGGTCACTCTTCAGAGCCAGGGAGACAAAGCCCTTAACCAAAAAGCCAAACAGGGTGAGTAGCACACAGTCTCTTACTGTTAGTACTCTGTATTAAAGGGATATTTCACCAAGGAATTAAAATTCTAAGGCTGTCCCCTAATAGTTAACCATTAGTCAACCAGAAGAGGCTTGGTCCACAAAATTTTTATTAGTCGCAGGAAAAAAGCACAATAAAAATATTGTGCTTTTGTAAAATAAAGTAAACAGCATTCCCTTTCTGCTTTCTCAGTCTGTTAACTTAAGCGTGACGTAAAAAATATCTACTTTACAATAAACCAATTAAAATGGAAAGCAAATATTTTCAGGTTATGTAATTCATATGAAACATACATGCATGGGGTGCATCCCTAGTGTGGAGATGACGAGCCTTTGTCACCGACCTTATCTCTTAAACTGAAAACATAGAAAGCACTAGCTTTTCAATGAATTATTCAAATGCTTATTTAAGGCTCATTATCATGATTTATATTGTTTATTAATCAATATGAAATAAGCTGACTAATGCTTAAAATGCATGACTACTAGTTGACCAGAATTATCTTTAGTTAAGGGCAGCCCTAGAAAATTTTGACATAATTTACAAACTTAGTTTCTTTCTGTAGAATGCTGGTAATCAAACAGCTATTGATTTCCACATAATTCTTCGAAACATCTTCTTTTGATTTGAGGGTGAGCTATTCCTGTTGACACATGACTCCTGTCAATGTTCTCCAGTGCATTGAACTCCGTGGAGCAAAGCAGCCTGAACTGTGATGTAGTACTCAGAGTTTAAATAATTTAACCTTTGACCTCATTGCCACTGACCTTTTGAAAAACAGCCAAATTTTACTTGGAAGTTTGTTTATGGTATCTCTGTTTGTCTCACAAATTGTTTAAAAAGAATAAAAAGCAATTAGGATATTTAAAAATCTTAAGTACCTCATAACTGCTTTTTATTATTTCCATTAACCTTTAAAACAGTGTATTTTTTATATTCTATTATAATTGTATTTTTTTATTAGTTTTGTTGAAACTTTTTCCCATTTTAGCAATTTCTTAGTTGTAGTAATTTAAATACTTGAGTGTATTTTTAATAGTTTTAGTTAACAAAAACAATGCAGATTTACAATACATTACCCGACCGCAGTAGTTTTGTGTCTCATGTTGGTTGCTTGCTGCTTTAAAGCACTGACACAATGTGGAGGGCCCTTTAGTTTGACTTGGGTCTCTTTAAGCACAAAATGAAAATGTTAATTTTCATATTCACATAAAAAATCTTTCTCTCTTACTCTTCCCAGAGATGGAGAATGCTGAAAGCAGTGACCCTGATGCAGAGAGAAAGAGTCTCAACAGGGCAGGAAGCTATCGCGCTAGCTTAAGGTAGAAATACTGAGAATTACAACATTATGCAAAAAAGTATATGAATATCAGTGTTGTGAATTTAACAGCTTCAGTGCTGGGAGGAATTACAATTGACAATATTAAGTATGCAAATGACATAATCAAGTAAATGCTGGATAAATATAAAGTTATTCATTTTTGGAATATGTTTTTGGAATTGGGAGTGTTAGCATCAAGCTAATTAGCTGCATTAGCTTTAGCAGTGTTTTTAATGTCTATGGTAATGCAATGGTAAGAAGTATGTGAATATGGAATTATCAATATCTCTTTCACATCTCCACAGAGCTTTTATTCACCAAAGATCACGATCGCAGCTGTCAAACGTTGTACCTGAATTGTCTGTGGCCATCTCTGGTGAGCCGAGCCCTCGTTCATACTCCGAAACATGCGATCCTCAGGAGTTTAAGGGAAAGGTTAGAGCTCTCTAAACCTATTTGCCTGATGTAGCACATAAACATCTCATGTATGTGTGTACTGTATGTCTGTGTAGGGCGACCTTCCTGATGACGATTCAGAAAAGGTGGAACCAGCTCCGGTGGCTCGTATTCTGAAATACAACGCTCCTGAATGGCCCTACATGCTCTTTGGAAGCTTTGGGGCAGCTGTGAACGGAGGGGTGAACCCTGTCTACTCTCTCCTCTTCAGCCAAATCCTGGCGGTGAGGTTTCTGCCTGCTCTTGTCCTCTAGTACATGCTAAGTGTTTAAGACTTTAAACTCTCTCTTTACCCGCAGACCTTCTCGATGCCTGACCCTGTTGAACAACGAAGGGAAATTAATGGAATCTGTCTGTTTTTTGTAGTCGTTGGTTTGGTTTCATTTTTCACTCAGATGTTACAGGTTTGTCTTCAAATTAAACCTTTTCATGAAATGATTGTAAACCATTACAAATGCACTCTTAATAAAGGTTCTTCATTTGCATTGATGGTTCCTTGAAGAACCTTTAACATCTATGGAAAGATTACATGTGACCAAAGTTTCTGTATAGAAACTTAATTCATTAGGCTGGATTACATTTTCTTCACATTAAGAAAAAAATAATTATTTTAGGAACTGATTACTGAGAGGTTCTTTGGGGACCCAAAATGGTTCTTGTATGGCATTGCAGTCAAAACTCTTTTTTTTTTTAAACTTAATTTTTATGAGTACAATTCTATTCACTCTTTTGGATTTACTTTGAAGCACCCAATTTTAAGGGGCCATAGAATTAACTATAAATGCCTGGGCTAGTATATGTTAGAGTCATTCATGATACTGTCTCCTGTGCCTCTTCCTCAATGCCTGATCAAAAATATTGCACGTTATTGTGATATCTTATTTTAGTACAAAAATAGCTTAGTCTATGCTAAGCTACTATGCTAATCTTGCATGATTATCTTCAAAGTGTTGCTCTATCATAGCAGCTGCTGACCAAAAAAACTAATACTAATATACGCCCTTAGCTACACTGAGAATGCAACACATATTTCATTCTAAATTGCATTTCAAGCACATTTCAGAATTTGTTGCTGGAAGTGTTGATGTGGTTGTGTAGCACCTTGGGTCTAGATTGTGTTCATTGCAGCAACTTCTTTGCTCTTACTTTCAGGGCTACGCATTCTCTAAATCTGGGGAGCTGCTGACTCGTAGACTGAGGCGTCTGGGTTTTCAGGCGATGCTGGGACAGGAGACCGGTTGGTTTGATGACCACAGAAACAGTCCAGGTGCTTTGACCACAAGACTGGCCACCGATGCCTCGCAAGTCCAGGGAGTAAGAAAAACTTTCAGCAGACCCTTTTTTACCGCCTTCTAGATGATCCATTTCTAATAAAATAAAAGCTTACTCTAAATATACTCTCACCTCAGGCTACAGGATCTCAGATTGGGATGATTGTGAATTCATTGACCAACATTGGTGTGGCCATTATCATCTCCTTCTACTTCAGCTGGAAACTCACAATGGTCATCTTGTGCTTCCTGCCCTTCTTGGCTCTTTCTGGAGGATTTCAGGCTAAGATGTTAACTGGATTTGCCAAGCAGGACAAAGAGGCGATGGAGGCAGCAGGACAGGTGAGCTCATGCTAGAATACATTATGGAAAATCGACTGCCCGACGGCTGATTAACACATCATTAATTATGACTCCCTCAATAAACTCCTAATTTGCTGCTTATAAATAGTTAATAAAGTAATTGTTAAGTTAAGGTATTGGGTTGGATTAGGGATGTAGAATATGGTCATGTAGAATATTTGCAACTAATACACAGCCAATGTGTTAATAACAGTCATGCTAATAAGCAACAACTTAATAGTGAGAATCGTGACTAGCCAGTAATCAGTATTCTAAAGTGTTGCCTAATCACCAACTTTCACATCAGGGATTTTGAATATGTCTGTTTCTGAGTTTAGATATCTGGGGAAGCTCTGAATAACATCCGCACCATTGCCGGCCTGGGCAAAGAGCGTAATTTTGTGGAAATGTTTGAGGTACAGCTGGAGGCTCCGTACCAGGCCGCTCTAAAAAAGGCTAATGTTTACGGCGCCTGTTATGGATTCGCCCAGTGCGTGGTTTTTATGGCAAACTCCGCCTCCTATCGATTTGGTGGATACCTGGTCTATAAAGAGGGGCTACACTTCAGTTTCGTTTTCAGGTGAAGTTACCACGAAACAGTGTTTTGCAGCTTTCCATTGTGTAGTTGAAGTAAATGGAGGTCATAATTAGGGAGGTTCTGCCACTACAGGGTGATTTCAGCCATTGTAACCAGCGGGACAGCGCTTGGCCGAGCATCATCATACACTCCAGACTACGCCAAAGCCAAGATCTCAGCCGCACGGTTCTTCCAGTTACTCGACCGCATTCCCAAAATTAGCGTCTACAGCAATGAAGGGGACAAATGGGTAATTCAGTTATTCTAACTGAGAATGTGTAGCCAAGTGGAATAACTATAAAAATTGTAGTCACACTTTATATTAGGTGGTCTTAACTATGTACTCACATAAAAATAAATACAATGTACTTATTATATTCATATTGCAAAACGCTTTTGCTGTTATTGAGGTGGGGTTTGGGACATGTTTGGTGTGTAATTCTAAATGTAATGATGTAATTACGTTTAGGTATACAATGTGAAAACATGTATGTACACAAGTGCACTCTACCGAATGATTGATTCATATAAATGTAAGTACATAGTAGTTAAGGCCACCTAATATAAACTATATGGGACCAAAACTGCTAAGAAAATCAGTTGCCCAGCTCGCAAAACTTAATAAAAAGACATATGGGTTCCAAAATGATTGACATACCTCTCATCTGGCACAAATCTAAATGTTATATAGAAGTTATATGTGAATTACACTACCAATCAGAAGTTTGGAATAATTATAATTTATTTTTTATCTTTTAAAATGGTTAGTCTCTTATGCTCACAGAGGCTTTGTTTAACAATACATTAAAAACAGTAATACTGTGAAATATTACAACTGTTAGAAACCGTTGGAATCTATTTTAAAATTTTCACCAGTCTTTAGTTATCATACAGAAATGAAATTGATCAAAAGTGACTGCAAAGACACATAAAGTGACACTTCACTCTTTCTTTCACACCCTTTTAGGATAATTTTAAAGGGGACATTGAGTTTATAGATTGCAAGTTCACTTACCCCTCCCGGCCAGATATTCAGGTTCTGAATGGTTTGAGTGTGAGTGTTAAACCGGGACAGACTTTGGCCTTTGTGGGCAGCAGCGGTTGTGGTAAGAGCACCAGCGTTCAACTACTAGAGCGATTCTATGATCCTAACCATGGACGTGTGGTAAGAAAAAGTTGGGATTTT
Source organism: Enteromius thamalakanensis (assembly GCA_032357475.1). NCBI lineage: Eukaryota > Metazoa > Chordata > Actinopteri > Cypriniformes > Cyprinidae > Enteromius > Enteromius thamalakanensis. The sequence continues at coordinate 10,344,056 of JAUCMT010000013.1, forward strand.
ACACAGATTTGGAATTGTTTTATATAAAAGACTGAGTTAGTGATTCTTTATCGTTCAGCTCATTGATGGCCGTGAATCTACTCGGGTCAACGTTGCTTTCCTGCGCTCAAAGATTGGGATTGTCTCTCAGGAGCCGATTCTGTTCGACTGCAGTATAGCGGAGAACATCCGCTATGGAGACAATCAGCGCCAGCTCAGCATGGATGATGTCATCTCCGCGGCCAAGAAAGCCCAGCTGCATGACTTTGTCATGTCACTTCCTGAGGTGTCCAGGGGCAGCCTTTCATTATCAGAATTTTGACTAATTTTGTGTGGAAGTCTATTGTATTACTAAATGCCAGCTCAGAGATTCTACTGTTTATCTATTTATGTCTTCAGTTGTTTTTAAACATTCTTTACGAATAAATCACTTTAATCTGAAGTTAGAAAGTAAATTTTGTGTTTTTGTTCCATGATGCAGAAATACGACACTAATGTTGGTTCCCAAGGTTCCCAGCTGTCCCGTGGTCAAAAGCAGCGCATTGCCATAGCAAGAGCGATTATACGAGACCCCAAAATACTGCTGCTGGACGAGGCCACCTCAGCACTTGACACAGAGAGTGAGAAGGTAAGCAGGAAAACCAGAACAAGAGTTAAAGATAATATTCCTGTTGTCGAAATCCCATATAAGCGTAAGTTGATGTGTATACAGACTGTACAGGAGGCACTGGATAAAGCCAGAGAAGGAAGAACATGTATCGTCATCGCTCACCGTCTCTCTACTATCCAGAACTCTGACATCATAGCTGTGATGTCACGGGGTTATGTCATCGAGAAGGGTGCGCATGACTATCTCATGGGCCTGAAGGGTGCTTACTACAAACTGGTCACCACCGGGGCACCGATCAGCTAAACCCACACTGAGCGCTCGTGAGAACCAGAAAGGATTTCCTACATCCAGATTTAATGATAAATCAGCTGATATTCCGCTGACTACCAAGAATTCTTAGCACAGAAATATTTTTACTGAATTTCAAGTAAATGTTGTATAAAAATTAATTTCTACGTATACAATGTTCCTTTGAATTTCTACAATTGTATTAGTCTATATCTCACACAGATATACCACAGAGAAACATTTGTCCAATAAGTGAATGCTGAAAAGAAAAACTTGGATGTTGCTGTATTAATTGCAAAATGAATGTATTTATGCACAATAAAACATTTATCAACTAAAAAAGTAGAATCCGAGTGTACATGTTGTGTGATTAATCTCTCTGGAAACATAATGAGTCATATTAACACTCGATAGCGCTACAAGAAGTTGCACAAAAGCCTTTATTAGCGACATGGGCATAAGAAAAAATTAAATATGGATGAAATCCAAAAACTATACTATACTCAACATTTACATTTATACATAAAATAAACTGTATTACTATTATGTTACATCCACTTGCAGTGGCTAATTTATGAGGTTAGAATTACACTGACCTACCAAAAGTTTGGAAACTTTCCTGGCTATGTGTGGTTTTGGATGATATCAGCATGAATACATTCATATATGTACATAAGAAGTGTCCAACCAGTGTGAATCATTTTGGGCTATACTTCAGGAGGCTTGGAGTCAATGTTTCAATAAACTAACCAAACTAACTAATGGTGGATATTTTGATAAATCGAAAATTTCCTAGTTTGTGTTGTCCCTTATCAGTGCAAAATTATCACAAATGAAAAAAGGGATTCATGCCAATATTGTCCAAAACCCCACTTTTCTAGAGCGTTTCCAAACTTTTGTGTATTTTTAGCCAAAAATGCAGTACAAATGGATAAATAAATGTAACAAAAATATTCACGCTTTCTGTGAATTTATGGATTGTGAAACCTTTAAAGTCACAAATTTGTAGACTCCACCCTCCCTCTGCAAAAACCATGCTAATCAATCAGATTCAACATAGTCTCACGAGCAATTCGTACATATTCGTACGAGGTGCCAAATTTGTTCCAATTCGTACTAATTCGTACTACCTCACTCATACGACTTAGAATAAATCGTATGAATTCGTACGAGTGAGGTCGTACAAATTCGTACGAATTAGCCACCTAGTAAAACACGTACGAATTGCCGTGAGATCAGGTTGTCAGATCACATTCTAGCTTCATAACATGACAGTGCTTCTGTGGGGTGGAAATGAGCAAATCTGTAAAAGGAAGCAAAATGGCCAAATTATTTTAGCGCCTTTCACAAATTTGACTTCTTCATTAAATTAAATAAGCAAATTTGGCGTGCTGTCCGGGGAGCGAGCCGGGAGCTCAGCGTACCCCGAGCCCTGCTGGTTGGAACCCTAGCGAGGGTAGAGCACGGAGCGTGGCTCGGTTCTGTTCGCCCCCC
>JAUCMT010000013.1:10346526-10357202 GCA_032357475.1 Enteromius thamalakanensis
AATTATTTGACTACAAATCTTACCTCATCATACCTCCCAGTGATTATTCCCGGGATAAACTGAGATGCCCCCAAGCTTGCTTCTTAAAACTGACTAAATGTTTAAAAAGAGCCAAAAGAGAAAGGAACGGATCGCAAAGATTCGGATCCCCTCAAAGAGCCATAAATCCTATCTCTAGTTTAAATAAAATTGATACATTTTATGCTTGTTGAACTCAAACTAAAACATTTAACCAGAAAATAAAGGAATCGGAAGACATGCTTTTACACTGAAAAAAAAAAAAAAAAGATATAGGTTTGATTTACTTAACTTTGGGCATTAGCCAACTTGTAATGCATTACATAAGATGGTTTTGATACTTCAATGGCAGGCCCAGAGTAATTTTATTATTATTATTATTAAAATAGCTTTGATTCATCTTAGCAGGTCCCCAAGCACAAGCTCTACACTTTACTAAAACCCCCCAAAACACCAACATACCAAAAGGTCTTTAAAAATACAGACATAAAAGAGCATTAAACATTCACAAGTCTCCCAATTTTATTATCTTAATAAAAAAATGCCTAAAAGAACATTTTATTTTATACAAGATTTTCTATACTTATCTAGCTCTGTGCCAAGCATGATGGGAAGGGGAAACAAAACAGAACTGTTTCAAGTCGGTTTAACTCAATGCAATTGATTAAAAGGGAACCAAACATAATGGTGTTCAATGAAAATGATTTATTTAAAAAAACTTAACAGTGTTGGAGAATAATTTTTTGAGTGTATGGGCAACAGTAAAAATGTCATTAACAGGTGTATTATTATTTGTCAAGAATTAAGTTAGGGCTGCTTTAATTACTGGAGATATATACTTTCATTCATGAATTGATATGCATAATCTTTCTCAGCATAATTCAGCATGTTAATAGCACATTAAATATTCTATATCACTTGCATATCTTATGCTCCAAATAAACAAAAAGCAACACCAGGCACAATGTTGCCTGTTATATGAAAACAACTTCACCACTATATTTTATCTTCTTTATTAACGACTTTATTATTATAGTAATGCAATACATCGAGCACATGGTTAGCATAAAATCTCAATGCTATTTTAAACTCAACAAAAATGGCAGCTATATAACTATGTGGTGTAACAAATTATGTAAAAACAGCTCAATAAATCACCTCAGATGACATTAAGATTTAATTCGCTGTCGTTTGCGAAGTTCAAATGTGCCTCTCTGTTGAAGCAAGCTGTCTAATATTTGACCAGCTTCATCGAAAAATCTTTCTATGTTTCCAATGTTTTGCGCAGATAAAATTCGGGCCACAATCGCTGAGGAAATAGCCTGTGATTGGCAGGTGTTGTGGACCACGCGGTGTCTGACCTTTTTGCCGGGTTCGACGATTAAGAATCCTGCCTTTACCGGAGGACCTTGCGCGGTGGACCGTTCTCTTACGTACTGCCTTAAGTAAGCCGTATAGAGCTGCATTATCCTCGACAACCCTGTTCGGTACGACAAACGTAGCGATTCGGCTGTGCCTTTAGGTACAGACGCTAATCGAATCCCATGAATCCTCATGTGCAGGTGGACGGCTGCTCCGTTGATCCACTGCTTAATGTTATAGGTGTTCAGCTGATGATCCACAGTCATGCTCTCGTAAAGCTCGATCAGAGAGTATTTCAGCTTCTGGTCATAGAGTTCGGTTATTTCTCCCATTTCATCGATGTCATTGGCGCTCTTAGACACCAGTTTGAGGTACTCACTCGTAATGCTGCCAATTTCCGAAGAGTTGTCTAATCCGAATGGCTTCTTAAAGGGGTCCATGGTCGCTCCATCCGTCTGACCGACTATACTGGACACTAGAGTATCTAAAAGGAAAGATAAAGCAAGTGCCACAACTCCAACACCTCCGTAAGATACCTTGGTGCTCTGTCCAAAAATAGAGGTGAGGTTGGTGTCTAAAGCCGCCAGCTGGTCTGTGGTCAAGCTTTGTCGGATGGCTGTGTACTGCAGGTTGAGCACAGTGCTGGAATTAAGGGACAGAAGGTTGGCCACCGTCCCATCAAGTGTGATGTCAGGCAGGATCCCACTGTCCAGGGCAACACTGTAAATACCATCTATGGTTGCTGGAGTTGGAGTGCAGGGATGATTTCCCATGATTAAATGCTTTATTCTGGTTGTCTTAGAAGGTCAAACATGAAGAAAGACTTGTGCAGTGGAACTCAAGAGCAGATGTTTTTGAAAATGGCCAAAGTACATGGTTTGATCCATACAAAAGCAAACAATGCGACAGAACATGTTAAACATTGACAGATTCAAAAACGTTACTGAATGATCTAGCAAGTAGATGGAGATATTTGACATTTATTCTGTTGAAAGCACTACTATAAATGTTTCATGAGGTGTTTATTAATATTGAAGACCCCTTTCTGGTCCATTGAGTAAGTTAATAATGATAATAACAAAAATTTGTAATATTCTGGAGAACCTTTTTTGGAATGGAAAGTTCCATAGATGTTAAAGGTTCTTCATAGAATCACCAGCACCAAGAAAGAACTTTTATTTTTTTTAGAATGAAGGTTAAATAATGATGGTACCTCTATGTCATGAAATATATGTGTTTAAGAAAACTAGGTAAGAACATTGTAATTCCCCAGTATCTCTAACCCAACCTGCAGATGTTGTTATAGACAACAATCAACAGGAGTCTATTCAAAAACTATTTTCTTAAGACAGTCAGTTTGCTTTGAAAAACGTGAAACGCACGCAGTGGAATGTAAAATAAAAGCAGGGTCTTGAGATTATTTTTATAAATGCCTTTACACAGGAAAAACACAGGAAAAGTAGTGCAATGGAGTGAAAAAACATGATCAAGCCAATTGTTACAAGTTTGAAAATAACGAGGGAGCCTCAAAGTCGCTACTTTAAAGTTAAAAGCATATTGCATTATTTAGAGTACAGTATTATTATAAGAGATCGGATACAGAATTCATTCTTTTGGTCAGTCTCATATTCACAATAAAACATTCATTTGAACGTCTGCTGAGGAAAGCAAATCCCTTTCACCTGTTAAAGGGGTCTCCAGGATATCACTGCTCATCACATTTGCTGGATGCGTCTTACGAAGTGAAGCGCCATTTAATGGTCTAACACTGTACAGTAACTACAAATCACTAACACACACACTCGTTTGTTATCCTTGTGGGGACTCTCCGTAGGGGTAATGCTTGTTGTGTGTGATTTTTTTAGCTTCTTTGCCCATGGGGACCTCAATTTAAGTGAAAGGTTAATTTATTTTGGTTTTGAAAGTCTCCAAAAGCAGGTTGACATGCATCCAAGGTCAAAAAGCACTTTTTCCCCTTATAATTATGCATTTATTTACACCATTTTTGCTCAAAGACTCCCAAATGATTTGTTCAGCGATTGATCACAGCCATGCTGATATATAGCCACAATAGCAATCCAACTCACAAGACATTGCTCATTCATAAAATGCTTTTTCAAAAGAAAAACAAGTCACGGCATTCCCTCTAAACCAGTGAATGATTTATTACAAAACATCATCAGACAAACAGTTATTACATTAAAAAATATTTATAAAAGTACTTTTTTTTTTTTTTTTTTACAAACACATACCAATAATCAGTAAGTCTTGACAATTCTGAAAAAAATGGAAGAAACCAGCAGCACTCCAGGATATATAGATGATGATTTCCAGTGCTGTGAAGCTCTAATGTGAATGTAAGAGCAAATAGTGACCCTGTCTCGTCCGAACATGATCCACACGACAAACACTTCATCCACTAAAGTCTGTGATTACACAGGGATAAAATGTCACAACAGGGTCTGCATAACATGAAATGTTTCTAAAGATTACTGTAATTCAAAAGGCTTGGCTGTTACTTGACCATTAAACACATATTGCACTCAGGATGCCATGCCAACGTGTACTGTGTATTTACTGAACATGCAGCATGCAACTGGTCAGCTGACAGGCGGAAAAATACGGCCTATTCAAATTTACACAAACTGGTCTTACATTTACAGTAACCTGATGCAAAAAACTTTACACTGAGATCGCAATTAACAATAAACCCCAAAAACATAACAGAAATGGTCAAACATGTGCTTTCCTATAGAAAGACCTGACTGACTGACACCATCCAAATGACTGTTGCACCTTCTCATGCAATAAAAACACTGTCCATTCAAATAACGTCATATTCAGCTTAGAAAAAGTGTTTTGGAGGTCATGCATATGAACACAAAAACAAAAAAACGTGAAGTGTGCAACGTTGGGGAGATTCGTCTATTAACAAAGACATCAACTGAACTTGAAACTCATATTCTAACTAAAGCCTCGACCACCTGACTTCAGTCTGCACAGATCTGGAATTAAGTTAAAAACAGGCCATACAGATCCCTTTGCACAGTAGAAATCCAAATATATAAAAAATGTAAACATTATTCCAAGTACAAAAGCTTGTGAGGACTCCTGACAGGCCAACGGTCTGTGGAAAAGTTGTGATAACGTAGTTTGTTACGCAGTGATTTCTAGTAAGAGCGTACGCGAGTGAGTTCTAGTTAGTATGTGATGTGTGGCTGGCATGCTTTATTATTTCTTAAAACTTTTCAAAAGGTGTCCGTGAGCCCGTTTATCTTAGCACCTGTCATTTAAGATTTTAACTTAATACTGCAACACCGGGTGTAAAAAAATAATAAATAAAAATAAAAATATTCAAGAAAAAAAAAAACATGCATTAAAAAAAGGTGGGAACTGTGAGAATAACATGCAACGTTGTGTGAGAAAATAAGAAGGTGTGCACAGAAAGAATTTTTAAGGAAAATTAAAAGCTAAAAAAAAATAATTGTGAAAAACTTAGAATAAAATAGATGACATTTGGATTAAAGAACACATTTTGGAAACTTGTGAAACCTCAAGGAAAATTATGAGGACGAATACATTTTAGAAACTTAAAGGCATCATTTATGAAGCACAGAGTGAGAGGAAAGGAATTTAAAAGAATAGTTTGCCCTAAAACGAAAACTCATGACGTTCCAAACCTGTCCGAGTTTAGCAGATATTTTAAAAAATGCTGGTAAGCAGTTTTCAGTTGTCACTGACTCCCATAGTATCGAAAAATACTACAGAAGTCAATGGTGACCTTCTTTAAAACATCTTTTGGATTTTGTCATATAGTACATTTTTTAGTAAATGACAATTTATTCATTTTTAGGTGAGCTATCCCTGTAAATTAAAATGTTTAAAATATAAATTCACCTCGAACAAAAAAAATAAATTACAGTTCTATTTGGTTTGATGCACGAAATCCACAAATACATCATACTGTTGTTTTGGACTCCTTGACCAACATGTCAAGTTACTCAAAGCTTAAATATTCAGCACAACAGAGCCCTTTTTTCCTTCACGCGTATCATTTTGAATGCTCTGGAGACGCTTTGAGATGATAAAATTAAACATGACGAGGGCCTAATGACAACCCCATTCAATAACGTTTAAAATCACAAAGTTGGTGCAAAAAGGAAGAACTGTTGGAGGATGAAATGAACTCGAAGCATCAGCGCATTTTCATAGAAAAATCATGTCATTCAACTTCCTTCCTCAACAGGTTTACAGAATGTGAGAAAAAATAAATAAAAAATGTACTAGCAACCGTTACGTTTTCTTTTTGGCCAACAGTATGTCTCCAGTGTACATTATAAATAAAAAAGCATAAATATTCCCTGCATAAGACTAGCTTACTTCCATGCTAATAAAATATGGTAATCTGTGTAGCAACAAACGTCTCAGCAGCGGGTGCGTTGAGAAGCCTGCGGATATGTAACAGTCTTCAGTCGTTTATCTCTCTTTCAGAGTGAGTGTTTCTGGACTCTGATGAGTTTCTGCTGAGGAGCGCGGGTCATCTTTGTTGGCACATTCCCCCCGATTCATATTTTCCTCAGCCTCTTCCTCGTCGTCATCCGAGCAAAGCCTCCAGTCATCCGCTTCCTCGCTCTCTGATCCTTGCACGGCGATCTGGGGAACCAGCGGATTTCTCCTCGCCATGCACTCCTCCTCTGACTGCGTGTCGCCCGTCATCAGCAGGGGCCGTGCGCCTGAGGATACGGGCGTCTGAGGAGCCCTGTCATCTGGCTCATCAAAGCTCACCTCCTGCACGGCTTCTTGTTTCTTGAAGGAATCTCGGCGTTCTGAGAGATTTAGTTTGCGCATTACGACGATCTGCTCCATGCGCTCGCAGGGCCAGTCCCTGAACCTCTGGCCGCACAGGTACCCGCCCAGCCTGCTGTGATCTGCAGAATATGTGGCACCACATGCCCCCTCGGCCTCGGCCTCTCCCAGGATGTCCACCTCGCAGTGTGGGACCTCCAGGGTGTGTCTGCGGGTCGCGTGGGGCTTTTTGTCAGCGAACAAAGCCCCTGAGAGTTTCTCCGCTGACTGGACTCTCTTTAGCAGAGGGGAACGCGGAGGCTCTGCACTCCGGGGGCGGACCCCGTGGCGTATGATGGTAGGGGGTGACAGGGTCTTGCTGTGGAAGGAGTGGAGGGTTTTGGAGATGCTGGGTAAGGGAGAAGGGGAGCGCTGAGGGGACAGGGCCTGTGGTGAAGAGGTGCAGGCCAGAGGCGAGGGCGGGATGCTGCTGGTGGACTTACGTCGCCCCACTTTAGTATAGCGCTGGTTGCTGAGTTTAGACCCCAGGCCGTGCAGAGAGCTGGGCCGCATTTGGACCGCTGGGGAAGTGGGAGAGCTGGAGCACGAAGAGGCATTCTGGGGAAGGCTGGCATCTGAACAGATGGAAGTGTTTCATCACGATTTGTAACACAATAAGTGGAAAATAGAGTAAGCAAAGTAGAAATAATGCGCATAAAATTAAAATGTTTAATAATGATAAACTTAATAATAATAATAATAATAATAATTACTACTACTATTAATAATAATAATATACAAAGTGCAGTTATATTATGCAAAAAAATACTTATTTTAAATTAATCGTTTGACAGTGCATATATACATAATATTAAATATTTCTTCTATATATAATAGATTAATATTCTAAAAACAATTCTAAATATTTTTTTTACATTTTAAAATGTTAATTTGTTTATAGATAGTGTCATAAATAGCAGAAATCGGGGCAAATCGTACATATTTTTGATTTAAAAAAATAAAAAATACAATTTAATAAACATAAAAAATAATATGTAAATTAATTTAATAAATTAAAATATAATTTAATATTTTAATTAATTTTTATAATTTTTAATTTTTAATTTAAATATTTCTTAATGTTTAAAGTATCTACATGTTTTCTTTTAAATCTACATAAGGTAATTTCCAAAGCACGTTTTTTTTGTAAATTGAACAAAATAGCTCTTAATCTTAAAAAATAAAAATAGAATTATATTTAATACAACAGAATTATAGGATTATTGAAAAATATATATATTTTCAATGGAAAATAATATCTATTTCTAGATTATTTGTGAAGTGTAAACATATTTTTATATATCTGATTATATCCGTCATATAAAGAAACATCAAAATAAAAAATACAGAAATAGTTTTTATACAGGATTACACCTTTGTAACTCTTACATTTATGTACATATGTAAATATGTTTTTTTGTTGTTGTCTTTTCTTTCTCTTCTCTCTTTCTTTCCCTCACACCCTGCTGATGTCATCACTGTAATCTATCTGGAATTCCTCTATTTTGCAAATTAGAAACATTTAATTGTAACTAATACACCGTACTATCATTTTATGTATTAATCTTTGTTCTGAAAAACATGATGTCATATTACAAAAAACCTAAATAAAGTAAAAAAAAAAAAAAAAAAAAGAAAAGAAATAAATATTTCTAAATTTTTACTAGCTTTCTAAAAATAAATAAGCTATATAAATATAAAATATAAATAAATAATGAATAAGTTTTGACTGTTGAAATAATCTTTCATCTTCTTTATCTGTTAAAATCATGCCATACCAGCGGTGTGGTCAGGAACGGGGCTCCTGCAGGGTGTTGTGGGTCCGGAGGAGAGGCTGTGTGTGGGAGAGCCTGGCAGACTCTCGCTGGAGGACACAGAGTGATGCAGGCCGGAGGAGAAACTGCGGCTGCTGTGCATGACAGTGCTCTGCTTGGACAGCTTCTTCAGCATGCTGCGCCTCCTGCGTGAACGCCACACAGTAACAGAACCAAAACATCAACGACGGATCTCCATCTCGTACAAGTGACACAAAACGGAATTCCATTAACATCAAATCTATCAGCCAGTAACCACATCTGCTAGGCTGTTAAAGGATGTTACATATTTTAAAATACTGTTTAAAGAAAACCCGTAATGAATGCGTTCACTGAATGATATTGTATATATAGGCAGAGGCATTATTTATGGAATTGCTTATCCTGAGATCTTTTAAAAAAAAACAAGAGTTCTCCTGACCGGTCCTGACTGTCCTTCCATTTGCTCCTCTTACATCTGCGAGCCATCTTTCCTTTACAGCTGCGTTTGCGTGCTGGTCCAATCTTTATAGACGTATCCTCCAGAGCGATAGTCTGCAGGGACACCTGGTTGCCACTCTGTGTATAATAAAGAGAATCATAATGAACGTAGATATAATCTGAAATAATCCTCAACCTCTTATATATATTAATTTAATGCCTTGTTATCATCTTAGGCTATTTATTTTATGGCTATAACTATTTAACAAATATATATCTGTACTACAACCTTGACTAGTTATTCTTCATACAGCAGATATCCACTATATAAAAGACTAGTAAATACTAGTAACAATTCACTCATTTATTTTTTATTTAAATGTATATTTTGTCAAACGATTAATCACATTAAAAAAAGTTATTTGTTTACATAATACTACATGACTCTGTATTGTGTATATTTATTATGTAAATATAAAAGCACACTTACACAGTATATATTTAAATAATACTATATAATAAATAATAATTGGTATTATATATACATTTATTTAATATATAAACATTACATAAATTCTTAAAAATACCAGTCAAAAATTTGGAAACCTTAAGATTTGTAATATTTTTTAAAGATGTTTCTTATGTTCTTTAAGGCTGCGTTTATCTTATCAAAAATACAGGAAAAAACTAATATTGTGAAATATTTTTACCATTTTAAAAATAATAGCTTCATACGTTAAAATATAATTTATATTTGTTATCAGTCACTACTACAATCTAAAGTGATCCTTCAGAAATCATTATGCTGATGTATTAATAGATGTTGGAAACTTTGTGATGGAAAATATTTTTTTTAATAACTGCAATATTTTTTTTCAGGATTCTTTGATGAAAAAAAAAGTTATAAAGAACTGAATTTATTAAAAATATAAATCATTTCTAACAATATACATTTTTGCAATCACTTATCAATTTAACACATCCTAGCTGAATAAAATTATTATTATTATTATTTTCTTTCACATAAATATAGAATAAACATTTTGTGAAACTTTTGAATGGTGGTGTATATTGTTAAAAGGATTCTTATTTAAAATAAATACTCTTCTTTTTAAAGTTCAATTCATTCAAGAATCCTAAAAAAAAAAAAATCCAGTTTCCAGCACTTCCCAATAAACTTAACTACCGTACAAACTATTAATAAATAAATTAAGAATATCAAGGGAAAGGTCATAGCAAATAGTTAACTAGTGTTACCTATTCTAAAGTGTTACCAAAAAATAGTACATTTATCTTTGGTTTAATTCAGAATATTACAGAACGGTTGAGTGAATTCTGTTCAAATACCTTCAAAAGCAGCTCCATCATCTCTGTGTGCACTAGACCCTGCACTGACTCTCCGTTCACATGAGTGATCAGATCACCTGCTCGCAGGCCAGCTTCATGAGCAGGGCTGCTCTCCTCCACACCCTGACAGATAGAGCAAGAGCCATCAGAATAACCAGACCAATGAGCACCTACAGTTCAGTGTAAGAGGTATTCGCCGCTCACCGAGACCATGTGGTGTATGGTGTAGATGTCGCTGGTCCCCATGTACACACGAATAGTCTGCAGGGTGAAGCCGTATTTCTTCCCGGAGCTGTGGATGATGATGGGGGGGCGGAGCCTGCTGGCACTGAGTGACAGGTCTCGATTGGGGGAGGAGTCTCGGGATGATGGGTTCGAGGAAAACGATCGACGGGATATGGAGTGTGCTTGCAGGCTTCCACTCCCATCATCTGGGGAGGAGGAAGAAGTTGGAAAAATGTCAAAGCAAAAAAATGTAAATATACAAAGTTTAGTTTTTTTAATGTTTTGTTTGGACAGTGTAGAGACGATAAAAAGCGAGGTGTGGGATTAGGAAAGTCCTTGAGTTAGTATTCGAACTCGGGATGCCACTTTTATGATTATAAAACGACTGTACACAATTAAAATCAATTTTTATTGATATATTTTACTGATTTAATCAGCTTTTATTTTTTATTGTATCCCCCATATGTTCTTGTTCTAATGTTTAGCTGTTTCTTTCTGATTAAAACAATTCAGGATGGCCAGCATTATATGTTGTTACATGATTCCATTAATGTGGGAAAAAAAGGATTTAAATGATTTTAGCAAATGGCTGCAATATTACGAAGAGTAAAAAATTTAAGGGGGTCTGAATACTTTCCATACCCA
>JAUCMT010000013.1:10389885-10403006 GCA_032357475.1 Enteromius thamalakanensis
AATGTATTATGACGAGAATTAAACTTTATCAAATGCAGAGACGGTCTCTGTAGTCAAGATGACGGAAATCACTGGAAAATGATTTTAGTCTTAAATTAGACCAGTCTAAGATTTTATGCAACTGGCTAATAAATTTAAGACCAGTCTTAAAGAAAAAAATTAGACGACTTACTTGCAACCGGCCCCTGAAGGGTTTCCAGTTAAGTGTACCACGTGCATCAGACGTTTAGCCAACGTTCCGTGGGCGTGACGTCTGAGCCTGAGACTAATTTACACTCAAAAGCCAAAGAATCCCCATAATGCAGTGCGAGTGTTGCGCAAATACAATGAAGGGTGTGGCAGCCCACTCAAGCCAGTGTCGCCACTCCTAAAATGCAGACTTCATGGCCAAAAGTTCCTTGTCCCCAACATCATAGTTGAGTTCGGCAGCACAGAGCTTTCTAGAGAAAAAGGCACAGGGGTACAGTTTGTTGTTTTCTCCATGTTGCTAAGACAAAATGGCCCCAATCCCTGTGTTGGAGGCATCCACCTCGACAATGAATTAAAGGCTGGGGTCGGGGTGGTGGATAATAGGTGCTGAGGTGAAGCGTCTTTTGAGCTCCTGAAAGGCCTCTTCACAGTCTGGGTTCCAGTGTAAGCGATGGGATCCTTGACGGGTGAGCGATATGAGAGGAGTGGCCACCTGACTAAATCCTCGTATAAACTTTTATATAAGTTGGTGAAGCGTTGGAGGTCCTTCACTGTCTGTGGTCTTGGTCAGTCAACAACAGCGGTAACTTTGGCATCATCCATGGTGACCCCCTCTGCACCGATGATATACCCAAGGAAAGAAATGGTAGTCAAATTAAACTCAAATTTGGGAAGCTTGTCGTACAGTTTGTGCTGGATCAGTCTCTGGAGGATGGCCCTGACGTGACTAATGTGTTCCTGTGGGTTCTCAAAATTAATCAGGATGTCATCGATGTAGATTATGACAAACTTGTGTAGCATATCCCTGAAGATGTCATTGACCGTGGCCTGAAAGATGGAGGGGCTATTTGAGAGGCCAAAAGGCATGACCAGATACTCATAGTGCCCGGTCGTGGTCGAAAAGGCGGTCTTCCACTCATCACCCGCTTTAATGCGCACCAGGTTGTAAGCAGATCTTAGGTCAAGCTTGATGAAGATCCGAGTGGAGCGGAGTTGTTCCAAGGCTGCTGGCACGAGAGGCAGTGGGTACCAATACTAAACTGTTAATTCATTGAGTTCCTGGTAGTCGATGCAGGGCCTGAGGGAACCATCCTTCTTCTTCATTAAAAAAAGTGAAGGGGCTAAAGCCGGTGATGTGGATGGTCGAATAAAGCCCTTAAAGAGTTCCTCCTCAATATGCTGCTGCATACTCTCGGTTTCTGGCTGGGAAAGAGGGTAGATCCTTCCTCGAGGTGGTTTAGCCCCAGGCAGAAGCTCGATGCTGCAGTTTGTGTCTCGGTGAGGAGGCAGCTTGGTGTCTTGGGCTTTGCTGAAGGCAATGTGCAGATCTTGGTATGGTGCTGGTAGTGATTCTAGTGACTCGAGATCCCTTGTGGTGTTGTGTGTGATGGTGCTGGTTCTCCTGGGGACATTCAGACATTGTCTCTGGCAGGTTGGTGACCACTGCAGAATCTCTTGGTCCCTCCAGGAGATCAGGGGGTTGTGTTTGAGTAGCCACGGAAGACCGAGGATGAGTGGGTGTCCGGGTGATTGGATAAGGTGGAGCTGGATAGTCTCGGTGTGCAGTGAGCTTGTGATGAGCATGAGTTCCTTGGTGGTATGTGAGACTCTTCCCTGGCCTAGTGGTTGGCCGTCGAGGGCTGTCAAAGACACCGGCGAGGTACATGGAAATAAGGGGAAATGGTGAGAATTAGCAAAGTCTATATCAAGGAAGTTGCCTGCCGCCCCAGAATCTACAAAGGCTTGCGTATTAACTTGACGGCCATTGAAAAGCAGACACACTTCTAACAATAAGCATGAGGAAAAAAGGAAATTTCTCACCCTGGATTCAGTGGGAGGAACTGGTCTGGTGGGCCAATTTGCACGGATGTGTCCCGGCTACCCGCAGTAGAAACACAGCTTCAGGCGTCTGCGCCCCTCGCGCTCCTCATCAGTTAGTCGGGTATAACCTATTTACAAAGGCTCCTCGGAGGTGAAGCCAGAGAGGGGTTGAGAAGCAATGAAGTTAGGGCGCCCCCTGCGGGAACGGAGGAGGTTATCCAGCTTAATAGCTAGCTCCATATACTGTTAGAGTGAACATCCTTCATCCCGGCACGCTAATTCCGTCTGCAAGTCATCCCGGAGGCCGCTACAGGTGCGGCCCGGGTGGATTCATGGCCGTGGTGAGTGAGCGCATGGAGCGGATGAGCTCCTCCGTCATCGCGGTGAGTTTGTCTAGTTGCTGATGATGAACAGCGAGAAAGAATTCTTGACAAATTACCTCAGTAATCACACTGTAGTCAGCCACTGGATCCTGTGTCGGTGAAGTATTCTGTAACGAGGAGTCAGACTCGTTCGGATCCATTTGCTTAGCTTTATTTTCAGAGTCGAACAGGCAGTAATCACAATCACCAGCAAACCGGAGTTTCACAGACAGTTCAACAGAGTTATCCAAGGGAAAGCTAAAATCACTGAGGCAGCCGGGGAGAATCAAAGACGAGATACACAGTCCAAAGCTGTACACAAGAAAACAGTCCAGGAAAGCGCTCGGTAATACACTTTTCACGTTTGCGGGGTTTTTCCGCAGCGGCAGTCAATATGGTTGGGTTACCTTGAAAAGCAGTGAATGGGATGGTACTACAAATATATTTTTAAATTAAATAGGAAAAAATAGGAAAAGAAAAACTCCACAAAAGGGCTGGGAATCCATTCCGATGCGTCCCTATTCGTTTCCTGATTCATTCTTTCGGACATTAGTTGAACCAAACATTTTTTAGTGCCTATTTTACGGTGGAGCTGGCTTATAAAATAGTATTTAAAAAAATATCAAACAAAAATATTCAGAAAAGAAAACATCAAGAGCACAGAAAGCACATCTGATCAAAAGATAATCCACAAGCTCTATGCATGTTATTGTTAATGTCCGGGTTTTTTTATTCTGATTCAGTGTATAGTATACTTTATATGTTCAAAGCATATAGACAAAGTAAACTTCATCATTCAGTTGCACACTTATTTTAGAGACTTAATTCATGCAATAGACGCAGGTTCCTGCCTAGCTGTGGGCTATTAGTAATTACACAATTTCATATCATATCGGCTTTTCTATTTCCAAATGAATAAAGCTTCTTAATGTGATGATATCATTTAATGTTCTTAAAGCAGCAGGATGTGTGTTTACAAGTAGTCCACACTGTTACAAAATTTCAACTGAACCCGGAGAGGACTTCATTTGTGAATGGGATGTGAGAAACCCCGAGAAGAATCAAACACACATTCTCCATGTATGGTGAGTTCAACCAACAACGAGTCATGAACGTTACATAAACAAATCGTGTTGTCGAGTTACAAAAAAAAGTTTAAAGAAAATAACTAAATAAATTGCCAAATACAGAGGTTTGATAATGCATGTCAGTCATCATAAATAACTTTTTACAGGGACACTGAAAAAAAACGGTTTCTTATGCGTAAGAATTACGGCAAAGCAGCAAAGGTAGAAGTTCTCTTGGAGGAAATAGGAATCACAAACAGACAGACAGAAACATGGGTACAGACACAAGTGGGCAACCTCACCTGTAATTCTAGCAATATCTCAGTCATCCTTGAATGCATGGGTAAGTTTATACTAGATTAATGTGACCCAAAACATATGGTGGGAACTGAAAAAAAAATTCTCTCTGTTAATGCTGTTAAACAATTAATCACGATCAATCTAATCAAAATGTTGTTGTTTACATAATATATATTTGTGTGTAGTGTGTATTTTAATTATGTTAATATATAAATACATACACATGCATGTTTATATTTCAGAAAAATATGCTGTTTATATTTTAAATATATTAATATATTATATCAATTATATGAATATAAATATATACATGCACACAATTATTTATACATACATAATAAAAATATTTATAAATATATTATTATCTTGTCGTCTTGTTTATAGTCAAATACAGTGAACCTCAGATTATGAACATGAAAAGGTCAGCTGGAATCCTGAATCTGACACTGGACAAACCGAAGGATAAAAAAGGTGCTTTTTATGAGATCAGATGGAGAAAATGGGGCACTGAGTGGCAGAATGTAAGACATTTCACAAACCTGATATTTTAAAATCCTGAAATCTAATTTTTTTTTACTAATATTATGTTCTCCAATTGTAGACAACATTTGAAACTACAGACGGCACTATCAAAGGTTAGAGTCCTTATTCTTTTAATACTAATTATACTGTACATGTGCAGAAATAAGGCAGTCTGAACAGTGATTTGTCCTTGCGTTTATAATAAAGTGTTAATAAATTTAAAAATGAACTCATTTATTTCCACAACTCACATTTAAAACTTTTATTAAATATTATTTTTGTAACAGAATTTTTCAGTACAACATTACAGAAAACAAAAGATAAAGAGTAAAATGTGGAAAAGGATTAGGAAAACTGGTGTTGAGTAGCACCTACAGCTCAAAATTTTTTTCATGAAAGTAAAAGTGAAAGTGAAGTCACTTGTTTTTGTTGACCCAGTGTTGACCCAGTGTTGGGGAAAGTTGCTTTTAAAAGTAATGCATTACAATATTGTGTTACTTCCTAAGAAAAGTACCTAATTACTTTACTTGTTACTTTTTATGGAAAGTAATGTGTTACATTACTTTAACTTTACTTTTTAAATATGGGCAGAGCTTGAGTGTTTGTTTTTGATCTAAGAAGTTCTTTTTATAGCAAATGTAAAAGCACACCAAAAAGTGTCAGGAATAAACCTCAGGCTGAAGATAAAGTAAATTCACATCTGTAAAGTAGAATACAGGACAAATACTCTTCAGCAGTGAAAAAAGAACAATGAAGCACAGTCATTTTTTAAGTATGGTTGATAAGTACTGGATCATCAAAAGTTAGCAGCAAAGACACTGGTTAATAAAATGATATTAGATACTTTTGTGTAATTTAATTATAGCAGATTTGCGTCATATTCTGAGTTTGTTTTAATTCATTTTGATGAACACTAAATCTCTTGAGACGCGATGAAATGCACACTAATGCACATTCACACACTATTCACACACTATATCTCTATTTAGTCTAGTCAGTCAATAAATAAGAAAACAAAGCAACTGGTAATATTATTCTAAAATTAAAAAGTAATGTGTTACTTTACTAGAGTCTTAAAGGCACAGCACTAAAGAGAGTATGGTGGAAAATAATTAAAAACTAAATTATTTCCCAGATTAAATGAACACTACAGGCAGTAAAACACCAACAATGTTGCTTTTCACACAAATGATTACACATTTTACCTTACCTTTTCTAGAGAAAGCATGAGCACATGGTTGCCAGGTTGGGAAGGTTAAGTAAAGTGCCAGCTAATTCTGTAGGTAAAGTAAAATAAGCCTGATTGGGGGATTTAAACACTTGAAATCTGGTAACCTTAGCCATAAAAGTCTTTGAAGGCTTGTTACCAATTCAGGATAAATAACCTGCCAGCAAATATCACAGATGATTATTCTTAATAAACCGAGAATTTATTGAGTGTAATCATAATTGTGAAGCCCTAGTGCAAGCAACGTAATTGCAATCAATTTGTGCACCCATTTTTTGGATCTTTTTTCATAACGATATTCTGTTTAATAAAACTGCATCTGAAAAGTGCAGCAAAATGTAACCGGAGCAACAGGTTTTGCACTCATGTATTTCTAATGAGGTTGAAATTTGTACCCATCCTTCCCAAATTATGCAAAACTGATTAAGATGTGCTTGTAGACTTCCACATGCTACATCTACAGAAACAGACCATCTACCAGATCCAACTGAGACGGCAGGCCAAACTGATGTCAAGTCTATGTGAATACTCAGGACAACATGCTCTCTGGAGTGACTGGAGCCAAATTGTGGATGTTCCCTCAGGTTTGATTTCAGCTGTATCTGTCAAGCAATGCTGCAGTTTCTCAGTGCAAAGCAATTGAATAAGTAAAGCATAAATATCCGATTAACAGATGTAACACCTCTCTACAGATATCCGGCACCAACCTGTAATACGCTGGGTAGAAAAAAAACAGAAAAATGGTACCAGAGATATTTATCTCTCCTGGGATGTAAGTATTAAAGGAACCAGAGTTTGGTTAAAGATGAAGAAAATTGGATTTGGATGATGCTGAAATGTAGTTTTCTTTAGGCTCCAACTGCTGAAGAGTCTGTAGGGGGGGTGATGTACAGTCTGAACCTTTCAGTTTCAGCTTGTAGCAAAAAAAAGAAAAACATAACTAATCAAACCTATAATACATCAATAACATATTCAGAGGCCAGGATTTCCATTATTGCCATTAACAAGGTTGGACATTCACCACGAAGGAAGATCATCATTCCCGCTGTTGAACATCTAAAGTGTAAGTGTTAGCTTTTTTTCAGGTACTGTCTGTGTGTGTGTGCTTACGGCAGAGTGAGACTTTTGCAAAAACGATAAACGCCACTTTAAAAGATCTGAATCCTAAACACTTTGTCTCTAAAAAAACCCATTGTATTGCAGAAGACAGTGGTATTACCATGCAGGCTACTGATTTCAACACTCAACGTTGCCAGAAGTACAGAGTATGAAAAGTCACAGTTAGACCATTTGAAAAAATAAACTGACACAGACACTGTTTGAGCGTTATCGGTTTTTGCAAATGAACTCTTTAAATAAAAGTTGTAGGGTTTTTGGTCTTTGAGTGTTGTTAACAATTGTTCATTTAAAATATATCACTTACATATTGATTTTTTTTTAAATTATGAAAACAAACATTGAGAGGAAACAGTAAAGTGAAGATACACAAAATTTTGACATTTCAGACTGCGACTCTGACATGGCCTCAAATACCATCATGGCTGATAAAAAAACCTGCTTAGAATGGTACAAGCTGAAAGATGGTGAGACGCGACCTGAAACCATACAAAGCTCAAACAAAAGCATGCCCAAGGACATTACAAATGGTATATTTACCCATTCATCTAATTTAAAGCATTATATTAATGTGTCATGTTAGCATGTGTGTGGTGTATGCTAATTCCTGTCTCTGGATTTATTACAGAGGTGGAGCATTTTGTGCGTCATTATTACTTTCTTCACATCCAAAGAAAGAAACGGTATCAAACTGCCGTTATGTGTCCTTTTTATTCAAAACAGAAAGGTAAGCTCAGAATAGAGGATGTGTCAGTAAATTCAGTTCATTAATTTCATGCAATGGCCGATAAATGTAAAATGTAAAAAAAGGCTAATATTAAAATACTATTTTGTTTAAAATTGTAAAAATAAAACTATCAAAATAAAAGCAGAAAAAGGTTCAAGTAAATCATTATTTCATTTACATAATGTACAGTGTGGAAAATTTATATTTTAAAAATTATATGTGACCATAGATGTTAGGATGCACTATCCAAACGTACCTAATATTAGTCTCCTCTAGTAACATCAAAACCATAAGTCTAACTACGTTATGTTCCAAATTTGAGGACCTCCAAGACCTCTAAGTTTTGAAGAAAAATTGTGGTACAAATTTATTCATTTCTGTCGCAATATCTCTAATAACCACCAAATAGACCTTGAGACTTGGATATATTGGAAAGATTTGCAAGTTTGGATTATAAAATAATGCAGAAAATATTGTGATATGACACCACCCACAATTTCCATTAATTATTAAATAAAATTAATAATTAAATTTCTGATTTTATAAGATGAGTTTTTGAAAGCTTTTTGAAATTAGAATGATTAATGAAATATTTGAAAAAGGTAATAATATAGGATAGCCACATATTAAAGAATTTGTGTGATGAAAAAGGAAGTTCACATTATTAAATATTCAATATTGTCTGATATTGAGCAATGAAAAATATAACTGATGATACCTTGTGGTGCATCCCTTGTTTAGACTATTTAAAGTAGGTTTTGACAAGTGAAGACCTCAGTATAGATGTAGTCTATGATTTTCACAATGGAACATTTGCATTTGTTTCAGCACCTAGTAAAGGTCCAGCCGATGCAAGTATTTTTAATCTCACACATGAATCAGCGGTGCTAACCTGGATTTCCATTCCTGTGGCGGAGCAGCACGGATTTCTATTGCATTATGACATTTGGATATCTGGACAGGGAAACACGAGTAAGCTGAAAGTTTATAATATTACTAATCATTTGCTATATGGAAAAAGGTGAGATTTATGTATTTAAGATTTAAGATCAAACTGTATCCGAGCTCTTTCACTTATTTGTCTGAGTGCAACAAATCAGATAAGTTGTTGCTAAATTATGCTTTAAAAACCAATGTTAAATGTAATGTGGACAAAATGTGAATATTGTGTTGAAATTTGCACATTCAAAAGCTGCAGCAGTTTTGACCAGTTGCGGTTAATCCATGGATGAAAAATTTATCCCATAGTACAGCGAATTGCAATAGTCTAAACTAGATGTAACAACTGCATGAATTAATTTTTGTTAAATGTCCGTCACGAAAGGTGAGATTTGACTTTAGTCAGACATTAAAGCTGAAAGAAACATGACTTAACCATGACATGACTTATCAAACTGTAGACTGGAGTCAAATAAAACACCCGTCACACCAGGCACAGGCGTCCATATAACATCAGATTGACGTTGGACATGATGTACGAAAGACGCAGCATTTTGGTTAAAAAAGAAAATTGGGTTGACATCAGTATTTGATTTCAATTTGATGTTGACTTAACATTGGATTTTGGTTACACAACCAGAAAACGACAAAATATCAACGTCAGGTGACGTCGGTATTGGACGTCGATTTAACATTGTAATTTTAATTTGCATAGAATTTTTGTCACCTGATGTCGCAACCAAAATTCAACCAAATATCAACATATGTGTGCCTGCTGGGAGGTTCCTTACACAAGGAGTAATCCACTGGGCAAGATAACCAAAATCATGAACATCAGCATTAAAAGTCATTGGGCCCAAACGAAATCACTTGAGTCTTACCTTCATTAAGTGTCAAAAAATTATTTACAAGCAATAATGTGAGTTCTTGAACACATGCATACAACGTTGCTGAAACATTTTATCACCATAGGTTTAAAAGAAAGATACAACTGTGTATCCTCAGCGTATAAGTGAAAGGAAATACCATATTTCTTACAAATTGAACTCATCGGCAGCATATAAATCATAAATAGAGTCGGGCCAAGAATAGAACCCTGTGGGACACCACAAGAGCACTGGAAGATGTTTACTTTTGCTTTCTGTTCCTCTTGCTTCAGAGATTAGTAAAGTCCCAGCAAATACAACCAGCTTCTTGATCAAGGACCTCCACCCAGGGACCTCTTACACCGCATCTATATCCGGAAGGACAGAAGCTGGTAATGGGCCAAATTCAACGGTGAACTTTGAAACCAACGAGTCCAACGAAAGGGGTGAAAGGGGTACTGAAACACTCACTGCTAAATGAGAAATGATTATGCAGAACTGAAAGGTTTATTTGAACTGTTTGCTTTTTGTCAAAGAAACACAATGAGGTGTGAGAATGTACCTGCTAACAGCAAATGTGTTGTACCATTTTATTCAGGGTTATCGTGGCAGGACCAAACCATCCTGATCGTCTGCGTGATTGCTCTCTTGTGTACTATAATCTGCTCCATAGCTGCCAGGAGGTGAGATTACGTTAACCCTGATTCAAGGGCAATATTTTTTTTATTGTAAATAATCTGCAGCTTGGCTGCAAAGTATAGAGCAGCCCGAAGGTCATGGCATTGACTGCCTGGGAACATATGCACTGTATAAACAGAAAAAAAAAATATTATGACTGTATTATTGTATTGCTGTGAACAGAGGCGGACATTAGTGAAGTACATTTACTTAAGTATTCTACTTAAGTACACTTTATGAGTATCTGTTTCTGTGTATGTATTTTTTCTGGAAACTTTAACTTCACTACATTTAAAACACAAATATTGTACTTTTCACTCCACTACTTAAGATCCTCAAAGTAGAAAGTCGTTTCTACGTAGCAGCTTTGAAGACAGTGGGTGATTTTTTTCTGTAAATTTGAATACACTTTGATGTGTGTAGACACTGCTACAGCTGTGTAAGAACACTACCATGCTGTTTTGTGATGGTGGGTAGGAGTGTTAAATAAAGAAAATTATTATGACTGTGCCAAAGTCATTTTTTTCCCCCAAAAGATGTTTCTAATATTTTTTTAACATTCTTAAAAGCTTTTACTTAAGTAATGGATTTGTGAACTTTTGTTCGCCTCTGGCTGTGACCTTCATTCAAATAATTTTGAATTTATTCTCAAACTATAACTAGAAAAATGCTGAATAATAAATAGAACTTTGTTTTTTTAATTTTGACTAAATGAAAGGGATTTGACTCTAAAAGGGAAAGTTAACCCAAAACCGAAAATGATCCTAGACCAATTATCCTTAGACCAATCCAATCAGAGTTATAAAAAAAATTGTCCAGACCCCAAAAAAAGTCTTTGAATGGGCTTAAATGGGTGATAGCCTTCATATGTCAGGAGACGTAAAATAACATGAGTGTATTCATAATAAAACGTCCCTCAAACGGCTCCAGGGGGTGAATAAAATCCTCCTGTAGTGAATCCATGCATTTTTGTACGATAAATATCCTTATTTCAAAATTAATAAGCACTTTTCTCTTACGGCTGCTGTCTGTGGAAACCAGAAGTAGTCCCAGCAGATGACAAAAGACACATTGTGTTATGTGATTAGTGATGAGCGCCGAGAGAGAACAATACAACCTAATTTTAACTTTACTCTAAATTTTACAACTTTAAGCTTGTATAATTTGGATTTATAATAATTTTTACTTTGTTCTTAAAATACAGCTTTATTCTTGCATTCTTATTTTCTGTGTTCTTTAAACATTAAAACTCTATTCTTATTATTTTGGCTATAGAATTTTAGATATTTCTTTAATATAATATTTAATCTCATATCACAGTGACTTCATCTCATCGGTTTGACTTTGTTCTCTAAATATTTTCGACTTTTTTTTTTACATTATTTTTTTAATACTATGACTTTATTCTCATAATTTTGACTTTATTCTTAAAACTTAAAACTTTACAACTTGTGCTGATCACAATCTAGACTATTCTTAAAGTATTGCATATTTGCTGCTTTGTTTTTCTCATTTTGAATTTATTTTAAAATATTACAATTTAACAATACAAATATAATTTTTCCAAAAACTTTACTTTCCAGATTGAAGCTGTTACCAGAGGTACCCAGTCCTGTAATTGATGCAGCAGAATTCAGATGTCAAGAGCAGGTTAGCAAGAATCGAATTGAAGAATTGAAACCTATGCATTTTCAACAAAACAGCCGCAATATTTTTTTAAAAGGCATGACAGAATATGCTGCGCATTATAATGACCCAAATTTCGAAATCTCCCTTCACTGTTAGCAGTTAAAAAAATGTGGCGAGGTCAAAAAAACCACAACACGTCACATCAGCACATTTGCAGTGACGTTCCATAAAAACAGCTATCCGACATAAAAAAAAAACTGCAAAGCAAAGCTACGTTGCACAATCATCTCACAGAACTTACACAAATTATAGACTTGACCTACTAATAAATTTAATGCAAAATAAATGGAGAGTACATTTTGTAATTATTGAGTCATTGGTGCAAGTTATTCCAAAATAATAAAAAGTTTGTGTGGCAGGACCAGAGCCAGAAGACAGAGGAGGTGCATGAACTCATTCTCGTGCTGAATCAAGATCTCAGCGAACGCAAGGAGAATGTGACCCCTGAGCAGACCACTTTACTGCAAGACTTTGGGCTTGTCGTCTTTGAAGAGGAAGATGAAGAAGACAGAGAGCATGGAGTTACAGACTTAACCTTGATGAAATCATGTTTCTATCCGAATCCTAGCTACAGAGGACAGACGCTAAAGCTGCCAGAACCTTTCCACATGATAGACAGCACTTCAAGGGACAACGACACAGAGTCCACGTACAAAAATGGCCTGTTCTTTGAAACAAGAGTCCTGGAGTGTGACAAAACTTCACTCTAACAGGACCTGACCGCAGGGACAAATAAGCAACCCTAAACAAACCTCCTCTATCTGCTGCGTATGTCTCCTGTAGAGCCAGGTGCACAGTTATGGCATATTTAGCTTTTCTTTAAAGAGCACCTGGGACATAATACTGGAAATAACCCAGTTCTGAGAACAGCTTGCGATTCTCAGCAGTTACTGAGGCTGCTAACGAATCCTTACTCTTAAGCTTTGATGTGGTCACTGATGTCACATTCTGGATTCTCATTATGTCTATGTATGAAGCATAATGCTAATTGGTGTTTTTTTTATTGTGCTTTTTACATAAAGGTACAGTTAAATTTAAGGTTCAATTTTCTCAAAGAAAATAATATTTTTATTAAGCAAAGATGCCTTGAATTGATCAAAAGGGACAGTAAAGGCTTAATTTTAAATTATCATTTCAAACAAATGTTGTTCTTTTGAACTTTCTTTTAATCAAAGAATCCAGGAGAAATTCCCCTCAGAAGCTATAAGTTTCCACACAAATATTAATCAGGGTAACTTTTTTTAGACATCTGTAAAATTGAGAAATGGTATTATTATATCATTGTTCTATTATATTAATATAATTATTGACATAATAAAGTACAAATAATCGTTTGTGGTATAAAAGTTATAGCATAGAAATCACACACAGCTGAGTATATATTTATACATTTACAGTTGTGTTAAAATTTGTTAAAATCAATTAAAGTGCCCCTATTATGCCTTTCCAAATAGGATTGTTCGTGCAGTGTGTCATGTAGCTGTATGTGAACATAAACTATCTGCAAAGTTGTGATGCCGACTTTAACTTAATAACTTTAAATAAAGTTATTGCCTATCAAAAAAAAAGGAGTCGTCTCACATTCGCCTAAACGAGTCATCAGCAATTCGCATCTTT
>JAUCMT010000013.1:10427354-10442262 GCA_032357475.1 Enteromius thamalakanensis
AGCATGCGAGGCGAGTAGTATGTCCGAATTCATAGCATTCGAAATTCAGTAGGCGAGAAGTACCCGGATGACCTACTCCTATAGGCCGAATTCTGTAGTAAGCATACCATGGACACTTTCCTGTCCCATAAGGCTCCGGGAGAGGAGGCGTCAAATTTAAAAAATGACGGAAAGTGGAGATGCGGCTCATTTTAAATGTAAGCACCTGAGGAAGAAAAAGTTGTTTGTTGTGATTAAATTACACTTGTTTAACACACTCTAAATAAACGGATGAGTTATTCAAAAGTTTACATTTTCGCTGTTGTGACACGTGACAACATCAATATGGCGGATGTAGTACGTCCGAGTTACATTCATACTATATAGTACCTACTGTTTTAACGGTCGAGTAGTACGTTCGGTTTTAAATGTAGTACTTAAGCAGTATGCGATTTCGGACACAGCATGACTGTTGCCTTCAGCCACTGATAACGGACGGCAACAAGCACTCAGTATCTTTTTAGAAACAACACTTTCCAGCGCCTGACAAACGAGTGATCTGAAAAAGTGGTGGGGACAAAGTGGTGGGAATGTCTTATCTGTACCGCCGCAAATGACTCTTTCCAGTAACACATATTAAGACCAGTTAAAAAACTGACTAAATGTAGGCTACATTTGGTGTCAATGTATGCGTTTCTAGGGGAATTTACAGTTCTGATCCAAATGGGATTTGACTGTAAAATTCTACTGTTTTTCTTTGTAAAAATACAATTTTCCCAACTCTGGAAATTATGATATGTGATATTATGATTTTTTTTTAAGGAAATATAAGGTTACTAATACATACCAATTGCTTTTAATTAAAAGGAAAATGGCAATAATTTTTTCAGTAACACACATAATCAGTTAACAACAGGTAAAATGTACATTTGGTGTTCACAGAAATTCACAGTTCTGATCAACCTGGAATTTGACTGTAAAATTCAGTTTTTTCTCTGTAAAAATTTTTACAGTGTAGATAGATAGATAGATAGATAGATAGATAGAAATAGACAAATGATAGATAGATAGATTGATAGATATAGATTAGTTACAAATAGTCAGATGATAGATAGATAGATCTAATAGATAGATTTAATCTCAGCAGAAGAAAAAGAATAAGTTTAAGTCGGATATCTCAAGCCAACTTAACAAGAACAATTACTATTTCTTATTATTTTATGATGGATTTGATATTGTTGATAATGATAAATGAAAAATATGCATAGACAGGCTCAAAAAGTGTCCTTTTTATGTTTGACTTTAAAATATTAAAAACATGCCTGTGTACAGTATGTCCTGTTGAATTGATGTCATATTGAAAGTCCTGAATTTGGCACACAACGTCATTACCTCTATAATCAAAAGTGAAAAAATTTTATCAGCAAAAAAAGAGTCATGTTATGACAACAGAACACGTCCTACTTGGGGGGGACCTTCAAGGTTAAATGGCGATCTGGAGCTCACGGTGGGTCAGAATAAGTGTGTCAGAAGCACTGATTTCACACAAAACGTATAGGCATTTAGACAAATGCATTTGCAAAATATAGGACAGTCGCAGAAGATTTTAGTTAAACATGCTGCAGTGTGCCAGTAAAGCGCCCCCATGCAGGTCTGTGTTTGTGTTGGGAAAGTGGCATGATCTTCTACCTGCACTGTTTAACCAGCCTGTGTGTTATCAGACCATCTGTCTAGTTAATGGTGCCACGTCTAACTCTGATCTCGCTTTTTTCACACTCAAAACAAACACAACATCTAAGTTGCAACCTTGAACTTCAGCTGTTTGATGTTTACGCATAAACAAGTCCAATATTTTATTTGAGTGATATTGAGTGACAGATTGTGTTTTCCTATGATTTGTCTCATGTTATAGATACACACATATATAGAGCTTTTGAATTCCACTTTATCCCGGAAATACAGCAATAAACAACAGAAAACGTTACATTACATTCAGCGAGAAAATATATCTCGGAGGAACAAAGTAGCGCCAAAAAATATACGCTCAATGGCATATTTACATCACACAGTGGGCGTGGCTAAATCTTAAAGGGGCGCGCTTCCCATTGGCGCACAGTCGAAAGTGGGCTGTCTCCAAACAACAGACAGAATGCATTTAACTTTTACGCTTGTTGTGACTTTGACTTGCACACAGTTTGTGGGTCTTAAAGTGAAAGGTGCGTCTTCTTTTTGACTTCCTGAAATGTCACCTACGTAACAAAATAACGTTTTAACAATCTAATGCTGAAGGGTTAACGACGTTTTTATTGAGCGCTGGTGCTCGCGCCTTGTATGAATGAATTGAAATAACGTTAGCCTTTCGTAAATGATGCACAAAAGGATTATTCATAACTTTATTTAAACTTTATATTTGGGCATCACAGTTATGGCTTTCCAAAGCGTCAAACTCTTTGCTCTTGAGCTGGACGGTCCGGAGGACGCGGTGTACAGCAGTGGAGAGGTGATCACTGGCGTGGTGATCCTGGAGCTCAACCGAGAAATCAAAGTCCGAGCCCTGCGAGTCTTGGGACGGGGGGTCGCTACAGCTCACTGGCTGGAGAACCGCAGCGTCGGCGTCAACACCGTCTATAACGACTACACATCCAAGACTACTTACTTCAGGAAGAGACAGCACCTTATCCGAGGTGGGTAAGCAACTCAATATATTTGAAATCTATTTTTTGTTGTATGAGTCTGTGCATCACAAAAAGAGAAGTTGTAGCTCACTGTTATGTGTAAATCATAATAAAAGCCTTGAGGGCAGAATATGTCCTATGTAACTATTCAAATATGGCAAATAACTTGGATACCCCTATGTATAAATAAGTTACATTTATGAAAAGGACACTATATAGAATACATTATTATTATAAAACATTGTACACTAATCTACATTATTTTAATGTTTCTGCAGGACAATGTGAGAGACACTTATTAAATTCAATCTGTTATTGTAAATATTATATTATTGTTATTTAATAACATTTATAGCCATAGTTTTTTATAGCATTATAATATGATATTGTGCTAATTTAGCATTATAAGATGATAGTACTTTAGTAATTAGAAAAACCTGAGTGTGTATTTGCGTTTCTAAAAATGGGTATTTAATTTATCGAAAAATAATTATAAATAATTTTATAATAAATGAATAAAATAAAATTATGATAAATGAAACAATTCTAATACTAATAATATAAAACACTAGCCTGGGCCCATACTTCCTGTGACGCTACATTCAAATTCGCGAGCAAAGTTAGTCTGGCAAAGCTGCCGTTTTAGAGCATTTATGTTCCCAAAAAAGTGGGAACCAATGAGAAAAAAGTTTTGAGCAGTGAAGGTTATGTCCCCACTGGATACAACAAATGCCTCATTTTGGGGCGTGGCATCACATTATGGTAAGGGGCAAAACATTTACACCACATGCTTGCGGTATTCGGCCAATCACAGTGCACTGGATAGCTTGGCCAATCAGAGCACACCTCGCTTTTTGAGAATGATATGCTGCGTCCGAAATCGCATACTGCTTAAGTAGGTAGTACATTTAAAATTGAACGTACTACCCAACCGTTAAAAAGTACATTCTATATAATACTATATAATGGCGTACTACATCCGCCATATTGATGTTGTCACGTGTCAGGTGTCGTCACAACAGCGCATAAATTCAAACTTTCAATAAGTCATTTGTTTATTTAGATTGTGTTAAACAAGTTTAATTTAATCCCAATAAAGACATTTTTTTTCCTGAGAAACGTACACTCGAAATGAGCCATGTCACAACTTTCCGCCATTTTTCGAATATGACGCCTCCTCTCCCAGAGCCTCATAGGATAGGAAAGCGTCTATGGTATACCTACTATAGAATTCAGCTGGAAGCAGTAGGTCATCCGAGTACTTCTCGTCTACTGAATTTCGAATGCTATGAATTCGGACATACCACTCGCCTCGCATACTGTTTTTCCCATACTATATAGTAGGGAAGTAAGTGATTTCGGACGCAGCAATAAACTTTGTATGAAGTGACTGTTTCAGTAGGCGGGGCTTAGAGGAGAAGGAAAAAATGCACAATAAACCGCATAAAAACATTGCATTTCACCAAATAAACAAAATAATGTTCTTTTTAGCAACATCATATGACCCCTTTAAAAGCTGAAAAATTCAGAATTTTTTTTGATTGAAAAATTTGACAAAGAAGAGGATATAGTTTACATGTAGCACATCAGTTCTGTGTTTTATATAAGACTTTCTAGCTCTGTGTCTTTCTTTGCGAGTGAGTCAAAGCATCGGTGACTATTGCAACTAGAGTTTATGTTACATTAAATACACTTCACATCCATTAAGATGAACTGAGCCTACAATAAATCATAGGAACACTGCATTTTATTGTCCGTAACAATAACGAGGACCATTTTTATGGTGATATTTATTTTCAAGGTTCTACATGTTTATAAATTATCATTCATTATAAATACATTTAAAAAAAAACGATGAAAACATAAAGTCCCGCAGGTTTGGAATAACACAAGGGAGAGTAAATCACAACAAAATGGTGAACTGCTCCTTTAAGAGACTGGCTTCTTCTTCATGACCTCTGACAGCTGGTACAGGAGCGATAACCCTGAGCAAATGTGTGATCTGGTCAATCATTCATCTGTTTAGGTGAAAAACACACAAGCCCCTGCACTTCACAAGCCAACTACTTCTCACCAAGGCGATAAAAGCTCAGCTATTGTCATTAAAATCAAATAAAGGCACGTTTGGGTTGATGTTAGTAGGAACTACTGATTTACAGGTTATCATGTTGTGTTTTACTGCTGTAAAACATCATATAAAGTGATAGTTTTAGATGTTATGACCTACTAGTTGATTTTAACACCGCAGCAGTAATTGGCTGTGGACGCAGTACAATATGGTGTGCCAATACTGTTGTGTTGTTTTGAGGTGTATTTGGGGACAGTCCTCCTAAAGGATAGGGAGTTGGACTTGTAACCCAAAGGTTGGGGGTTCGAGTCGCTGGTCTGGCAGGTATTGTGGGTACTGGGAATGAATAACCAGCTATCTCTTCACCTTTAATACCATGACTGAGCTGAGACCCTTGAGCAAGGCCCCGTTCCCCCAACTGTTCTCCGGGGACTGCAGCACTGGCTGCTCTGGGTGTGTGTTCACGGTGTGTGTGTGCGCATGGTTTTTGACTTCTTACTGCTGTGTGTGTGCACTTGGAAGGGTTAAATGCAGAGCACAAATTTCTAGTATGGGAAACCATACCTGGCCACCTGTCACGTCCTTTCCTTTTCATTTCCTATTATATAAGCTACTGTATGTCTAGTAAACTATTATCTAGCATGCAAAGTAGCTGGTTTAAATACATCAAATGTCTCTGTCAATCTGCATACATCAGATTTTTGATATGATTTAGAATATATTTTGACACCCTGTTTAATTAATATTCAATTAACTGATATTTTTGTAATGATTAAATAATTAGTGATGTATTTAGAGTAATGAGAGAAGAATTAGTTCATAACAATAATGAAATAACCTGTCAAATTATTTGAATAAATGTTTTTCTTAACCTTTTATTGAAAGTATTTTTTATTCTTTTGACTGGGCTGTTTTTTTTTCCATTGCATTTTTCTTCACTGACAGTCTGTCAAGTGATTTGGGTGTTTTTTTTTCTTACCCCAAGTAATCAGAGGTTATCTATCTGAATGCAACCGGAGTTTCTTCATTGATGAAGAGAAATGAGGCTGTGGATAGATGACAAGTCCGTCATCACAGCCAATGTTTTGTCAGATATCACAACTAACAATGAAGAGCCCTTTAAGGAATGTGATTATGTCCGTTCCACCTTGAATTGGACTGACCAATGCTCGGCTATTTTAAAAAAAGTTTCAGCCAATTAAAGTCAAAACAGAGTAATGCAGTTTTGGTGCTTGTTTACATACCGCAGTGTCAGTTTAAGAAATAACATGGTCAGGCTTTCTTATCGTTATCTAAATAAACAGCTTGCGACTTGGCAGCACAGACGTGACAGTAATCACGTTGTAATTTCAGCTTTAAACCGATAGAGAGAGAGCGAAGCACACTAACGAATGCACGAGGCGCTGGACTAACTAAGAGACGCACCGCGAGAGGGCGATGCGTGAACTTTACTTCGCTGCTAACAAAGAAAAAAAGTTGTTTTGGTCATAAAAGCCTGAAAAAAGTACTTTTGCACGACCAATACTTTTGGCCGCTCGTACTCTTTCCGCAGAGACACTAAATGTTTCAGAGGCTGAAATGGCTTTAAGTGTTTGTTTGTTTGTTTGTATATTGTGCACATGAATATTAAAGTGACTGAAAGAAAGTAGCACGACTGCACAGAACGAACCCGTTTTTGTTTTGCTGAACTTCTTCACTGGGAGGTTCCTCTGCTTCGGGCATGCTCAGTCAGCTTGTTTTTGTCTAAGAACCTGTAAGCATCAATCATCCGAGCTCTCCATCCACACCCAGCTAAGATGTTTATGAGCAGGCAGCGAGTCCTGCAATAGGCCTTACATAATAAAATCAGTAAGCCCGCCCACAGGAGTTAAAGGCTGATCAGAAAGCATGCACAGCTTCAGTTTTGTTTTGAACCTGAAGGCAAAGCAGCTTCCTTGCACTTGAGTGCACGCTCTCGCTCTTTGTTTGACTTTGCACGTCTGAATTAGACAAAGTAATAGGGGCTGAAAAAAACAGAGATGATTTTCAACAAGCTGAAAAAGTTCGATATAGTGTTCGATTCTCCGGAGCTGGACTGTCCTCCGGTGTTCAGGAGCGGAGATGTTGTCTCAGGGAAGGTCGTGCTCGAGCTCTTGACGGAGACTAAAGTGGAGTCGCTGAAGTTGCATGCAGAAGGTTTCGCTAAAGTTCACTGGACCGAGTCTCGCAGCGCCGGCTCCAGCACGGCTTACACGCAGAACTACAGCGACGAAGTGGAGTACCTGAATCAGAGAGAAGTTCTGCTGCAGGCAGGTCAGTCATTCGCTGCCTCGCTAGAAGATGGCCAAACTTGTTTTCGCCTTTCAGTCGAGCTGATTCAGTAGAGCCTTCTAGGAGTTCACGCCAACATTTTTTTGTTATTTTCCCTCAAGTCATTTTAAAGCAGTTTCTCACGTGACATACTGTCAGCTCTTTTGCATAATGAAAGTGAAAATTGATTGAAGATAAGACCAAAGCATCAAGCATCTATGTTACGTGTTAATCAGTCTACAAGACTAATTGATTCAAAAGAACCGAACTGGACAATGAATGAACAGACTCATGTCTGATGATAACTCCTAATTTTGTGCTGCTTAACAAACAAATATTATTCGAGATGCTGGGGTTATATGAGAAGCAAGTTGTGCTTTGTCTATAACAACTAACAAAACCTTAACCTGAAGGTTTTGTATTAACTAGATTATCCCTTAGTCACATCAGAAGTTGATGTTCTTGTGTTTTGTGTTATGGAC
The DNA here is from genome assembly GCA_032357475.1 of Enteromius thamalakanensis. Taxonomy (NCBI): domain Eukaryota; kingdom Metazoa; phylum Chordata; class Actinopteri; order Cypriniformes; family Cyprinidae; genus Enteromius; species Enteromius thamalakanensis. The sequence continues at coordinate 10,434,848 of JAUCMT010000013.1, forward strand.
TTGTGATATTACTGCACTTATCGTTGTGTGCTTATGATTTATTGCCGCAATCATGTTTCTTTACCTTTCTTTCTCTCCAGATAACGGTGAGCTGACAGTCCTATCTGCCGGGAGACACGAGTACCCTTTCAGTTTCCAGCTGCCAGAGGAGTAAGCGCCGCTTGCTTCATAAGTCATAAAAATGTTATCAGTGAGCTTTATTTGGAAAGTTTTGAAGGATATGAGTGTTAATGCAAGTGTTTTGTCTGTCAGGACTCTCGTGACATCTTTTGAAGGCAAGCACGGCAGCATTCGATACTGGGTGAAGGTTAAGCTGCATCGGCCATGGGCCACCGTCAAGAAGGTCAAGAAGGTGTTCACCGTTATCGAGCCCATTGATATTAACACACCAAGTTTACTGGTAGGAGCCCAGAACAGCCTGTCGCTTTGGTATTGTATGGCATGGTATTTTGTGCATGCTAAATCTGAGTTTTTTTTTAACTTCAGGCTCCTCAAGCTGGAACCAAAGAGAAGATGGCACGCATCTGGTACCGCAACTGTGGTCAGGTGTCTGTAACAGCAAAGATCGACCGCAAGGGATACACCCCAGGTGAAGTGATTCCAGTCTTTGCTGAATTCGAGAACTCCACGTCTCGCTCTGTGGTGCCCAAAGCTTTCATCACACAGACACAGACCTTCATCGCAAGGGGAACCATGAAACAGAAGAGGGCCGTGGTGGCCACGTTGTGCGGGGATATAGTTGGTGCGCACCGGAGAGAGACGTGGCACGGGCGGGCCATCAAAATCCCTCCCGTCGGGCCCTCCATCCTTCAGTGTCGCATCATTAAAGTGGAATACATGCTCAGGGTGAGTTTGAGAACTTGAGCTACTAAACTACTAAGCAGGGTTGCCAGGTTTTCACAACAAAACCCACCCAATTGCTAGTCAAAAACTGGCCCAAGCTTATATAGCAATTTATTGGGATCTCTTTAACCTTCAAACATGAACAAGTGTTACAGTAGTCCTAGACTTGGCAACACTGCTACTAAATCTACTAAACATCACTTTGTATTTAGGTTTGCATTGATGTTCCTGGGACGTCCAAGCTATCCCTGGAGCTTCCTTTGGTTATGGGCACCATCCCATTGCATCCGTTTGGCAGTCGCACGTCTAGCGTAAGCAGCCAGTACAGCGTGAACTTGGAGTGGCTTCGCATGGCCATCCCCGAGCAGCCTGAGCGTACGTATCTGGTCTCATTCTCTTTCACCAGACTGAAAGTGAGGTCATACCGTGAAATGTGTCGCTCACTTTGAGTCTGGTTTGTTTTTGAACCCCAGCTCCTCCAGATTACAGCTCTGTTGTGACTGATGAAGAAGCAGTCCAGAACTCCACAGTCGTCCAACCTGAGGAAGATCTCAGCGGTGTGCTGCAGCGCTCCCTCATGGCCTATGTGCAGGAGTTCAGATTACGCCCGCCTCCGGTGTACAGCGAGGTGAGCAGACATGCTAAACTGTAGATATTTATTAGACAGTGGTTTCTCACTAGTCAAGATTTGTACCTTTTTACACGTTTATCGACCAAAAAACCAACCCTGTTTCACCCCAGAGTACAAAAAGTAAATATATATGTTATAATATGCATTTAATATGTAATAAGTGTAAAATGCAATCCCGAAATAGGCCCAATTAGATGTTTTATAAAGATCAGCTTTATATTTCCCAATTGTAAAAAATATTTTAATACCAAAATTGCAACATAGACCCGGTTTCATAGACAGGTCTTGGATAAGGTCTTAGTTCAATTAGAACATATTTATATTATTTTATAAACACGCCTTGAAAACAGTACTGCTGTACATCTACTGATAAAACAAAGGCACTGTCATGTTTTAAGATCAGTCAGTGCCAGATTCTTTCAGTTAAGACAGCTCCGATTTACATTTAGACTAGGCTTAAGCCTTTGTCTGTGAAATAGGGGATGGATTTTTAAATCGGATGAGGTACAATGACTGTTTAACTCCAAAAATATATACAAATATTTTTTTGACAAACAAGCCTTGAGCCTAGTCCCAGACTAAAAAGATGGATTTTTTTCCTCATAACAGCATCTTTAGCTCATTCTGTTTATTAAGAGTTTCTTTCCCTTCTCTCTGCAAATCACTGATAAATGAAGCATGACAATAGGAAATGTTCTGATCTGTGGTTTCTTTTGTCTCTCTTTTCTCAGGTGGACCCAAACCCTCAGCCTATCACCATGCGTCCTCGCTGCATGACCTGTTGAACTCTCTGCCAGCTGAGCATCACCTGATGTTTGAAACAAAAGCTGAGATTTAATTCTCCTGGACGCCTCTCTGAGACTGAGATTGGCACTTGTTCCTCGTACGTGCCGTTGGCATCTGTGCAGCGGGGCCGAGAGAGGAGGAGATGTCTGGACTAGGCAAGGCAGAGCGCTTTCATCAAACAAAGAGGACATTCAGTACCGGGGCGAACAAAGGTTCTGCCCACGTTTGTGTCCCAAAGAGCGATCAGACTCTGGTCTGTGCCTAGAACGATTGTACGTAGATTCAGGGAATCTGGGACACGATCACTAGAGAATTATGGGTGAGAAGCCATTCAGAGATGCTACCCATAGTGCCTTGTTTTGCAGTGAACGAGGGCAGAGTCCCTCCTAACCAGCTGCAGTCTGCCAATTTTAGATGTTAGCAGGCGTGTGATGTCGTCCTCTCCCGAAACGGTCATCGTGTATGTCTCTTTTGGTGTTGGTGTTAGCCAAAGAGACCGGTTTGACATTCATGTGAACCGGTAATTCTATGCAAAAGGGAAAAACTAGAGCTTTGGGGGGAAATTGCAAATCCTGGAAGTAGAAAATCCTTTCCCCCTCCTCTTGGAGTGGAATTTATGTTGGTATAAGTTTCATCTGGCTCGACAGAGGTCGAGTCTGTGACCTGGAAGGTCTTAATGTTTCACAGAGTGTAAACCAAGAATAACTTTTTAAGCAAAACCGTTGTTTTTCTTCATTGTTTTTGCCTGTGACTTGAGCTAATGTGATGTAATGCAGGGCTGTGACGGTTAGCCTTACTAATTGATGGGATAAAGTACAGAGCCGTGTGAACCCAAGGTGCCTTTATTTCTTTTGTTGTTTTAGATGAAACAATGAAAAACTGCAGGGATTGTCACGTTAAGCTTTCGACTCCCTGAAGTGTCCTTATGCACATTCCAAAAATACCACAGACTTGCTTCATTTCCAGATTATGAGAAAGTGTACATTTCAGGTATAACTGTAACGATTGTTTTGAATGTATTTTATAGTTTTTTTTGTTGAAATTTGTGACAAGCATATTTTTTGTTAATCACTTTTAAGTAAATAAAAAAAAATAAATATACATTTGAATATGCTGGGTGTTATTTATTTTGTTATTATGTTAATAATGGCACTAATTATTTAGAATATTGATCATAATGTTACAGTTATGCAAATGAAAGGGTTAAGCAACTTAACCAAAGTGCCTCAAGAGTTCCTTACTCGAATACAACTGCATTTATCATAAAATCTTTGTTTTCCATCCATGAGAATGTCAAAGAGTTCAGCAAACATGTCCTGAGGGTTGTGCTTTTACTATATATAACATAAGTGGAGCCCGAGGCACCAAGTGTCCTTTTTCATCCTGTGTTGTTTTCTGAAATGCTTCCATTCTTATAAATTCCCATCAGTCCCATATGTTATTCAAACCTCATAAAATAAAAAAACGTATGTGGAAACCGAACACATTATCTAACTTTAAAACGATTTTGTTCATTTTTGAAATAACAGGTTCTCGTCTTTAAGAAATAATGCTTCAAATGTCAATTAAATAAATAGAACAACAGTGTATGGGTATATTTCATTTGCACCATTATTTTGAAATAACATGCACATTTGCACCAGCATAATACAGGCCTGACTTAACTTGTTTAAAGTCATGTTAAAAACTTAAAAGGAATGCATTTTTTTTCGTGAGTACATCCCGCAGGGTTTTTTATTATTTTAGTAATGTAGACATGAAACAGGAACAAGAACTCTGCAAATGATTGCTGTTTGGTGACTGGAGTTACCGTCCTCTTGCAAGTCAAAGCCGTCGTCACAAGTTTCCCAGAACTTTGCCGTGTTTTCACATGTTTCAGATCGATGACACTGAAGGCTCTATTTTAAACTCAGATGTACTCTCATGCAGTGGCACTGCCTGAAATGATACAGACAAACAAAAGATGCACTCAGGAAAGAACAGTAATTGCTGCAGGGCAATCGTCTATAAATGGCGTTGTAGAACAACTTTTGACTGCCGTTAACACACCTTTTGGAAGATGTGAGGAGTTTTTATTATTTAAACATGGCACTATATCTTGAACATCTGATCGTGGAAACAACTTATGGTGAGTTTGTGACTCACAGTGCAATCCCTTATTTACAGCCTGCACAACAAACAGAGGCACATCACAATGGTTCCAGTTTTCTTTTATGACAATTTAAAGACCTTTGAGCTCATGGCTAACAAAAGCTCATGAGACTGCAGATCTATTTTACAACTGAGTGTGTGTGTGTGTGTATGTGTGTGGTGGTTCTTCACCTGCACTGCTGATTCACCTGCTAATTTTACCTCTCTGTTTCTGTCTTCAGGAAACACTTGTAAAGTGGGACAAAGATATTTAATAAAAGAAATAGGCACGACCTGTTTTTTTTTCATAGAATTGCACACACAAAATGTTCAATGCCTCACATCTCTTGCAAAATGAAGCATTCAAAATATTACAAAAACATCATAAAAGCAAACTTTTAATTCCATCAGTCCACATTGCCGCTGAGAGCTTTACAAAGTTGCCACCATAGCAAGAGTTAACACTTTTAAGCGCTGGAAATGTAAAAATTAAAAACTAGAACGGTCTTACAGTAAAAAGAGATTCTGTGGTGGCTGTGCTTTAAAACGAAGCGATTAAAATCTTGGGTTTCAAATGTTTGAAAATGATTAACAGTGGAAAATGTTCATTGCAAAAGTAATCAAATGTTATAGTTGCATTACTTTACTGAAATGTGTAACCTCTGACATTTCCAAAGTAACCTTCCCAACACTGCTGATGTGTGACTGGATTAGTAATTTGATAAAAGCCATGACCAGCGACTCAGATTTGAAGTTTATAAAGCAAGTAAAGTATAGGCCAGTCTCCTGAAACAGATTCATGAAAACTGTTTATTTGGAATAAAAGTAAAAGCCAGTTTATCAACTGGTGTAACAACCTTCATTTACTTTAGGAATGGCGAGATTTCTGCCTGAAAGCTAAAATGTAAGAGAACTTGTAACTTGTATATTTGATATATTAATTATTTAAATTTTTTGAATGATCTCCTAATATGTCTATAGAGAGCAATAGAAAACATTGTAATCACTACATTATGTTGCACAAACAAGGCAGCAGTGATATTTGCGTCTATCTCTCCTTAGAGAGACTTCCTTACATGGTGACATGACGTTCAAGGCTGTGCATCTGGGTGTGAGCCCCTTGTTGACTTCACACGGACAGATCAGTTTGCTATGAAGCCTGGGGACTTCATGGAAACCAAGGAAACTTTAGCGGCAGTTCAAGAGGCTACTCTTACAACCCAGGAATCTCCCAAAATATCCTGCCATTCACGCCGATGAAAAAACAACAAATGACCTAAAATGCACTTGTTTTGGTTTGGAGTTTTATCTCATACACACTTGAAGGATCTGGGAGCATCGGAGTTGTTATTGCATTTCCAGCTGCCTGTTTGGCTTTGTTCTCATTGGAGAGCACTGAGCTTTGTCCTTTTCCCGAAAATTATGCTGAATCAAAGCATTAACTTGTTGCCAAATAGATTAAGTCAGATTTGGTCAGTGATGTGGTACTAGGAGGTGATTAGTTGTGAGCCAAAACGTTTGCGTTATCATTATCAATGCAAATTCGCTGTTTAATACAATGTTTAATGGCCTACTTGCATGCACCGTTCTGCACATTGATTTTGGTACAAACGTGAATCACGAAAAGAGGCAAAGGTTAGGAATTTAGAAAAGTGTGTTGACATATTCCTGCATGCACATGACATAAATGTTAAATGCGTCAAAAGCACATACATGTTACTTCCCCTCTGTCAGGCTGCGCTGCACGTGGCGATGTGTTCCGCCTCCAGTACTGGCTCGTGTCCAGGTCTCAGACAGAGCTGTGAAGCTATGGTAAATATTGTGAGGAATGTATGGAGGGGCTGAGAAGGAATGTATTTACCTTCAGCGAAAAGAACACTTATCTTTAACACATATCTTTCTCTGGTGAATTGAGGGAGCATAAACAAAATATGTGTTTGCCATTTTTGCAGTGCAATTGCACAATTGCACTACTAGAAGAACAGGATGTACTCCAAGATTGTTTCTCCCTCTCTTGTGCTCACAAAAGTCACGGTCAAACTCATACCTAACCGCGGCCCTCTAAGAAACAACCACTGTTTCCCTTCAGGAAAACATTATAGGCAGTATTCCAGCATGGTTCACATGTGGTTCAAAAGCTATTTGTTTTCCTCTGTGTAACACAAAAAGAGATATTGAGCAGAATGAGCAAGCTGCTACTTTCCATACAATAAACGCAAGTTTAACCTCAGTTTTTAATATGTTCTTTCTTATTTGTGACACAAAGCCAGTCTTAAAAGTCGATGTTTCCAAGTTTTTACATCATCTGTCAGCTGAATAATTAAGATTTCCATTGATGTGTGGTTTGCCTATAAATCACCCGATCAAATGAAGTTCTCAGTAATGCATATTACTAATCAAAAATTTTGATGTAGTTTTGCGTTAAAAGATGAATCGATCAGTTTGACCCATGTATTGCTATTGCTACAAATCTGGTTTTGTGATCCAAGGTCACATGTAATGTACATTTATCTTCCCATTAAGTTTCACAAAATAGTTATCACTGCTGTTTGGGAGTTTTTAATCCTGCAAATAACATCTTCCTGTCTTTTGACCAGCATAATCAATCTCTCGCTAGTTTTCAACTTGGACAAACCATGGAAATGTGTAAATGAACTACTGTATAAAGTATTCCTTTAATCATCTGTCAGAGATGTTTGCACTGCCCTTTGCCTCCAGGGTGTAACTGTGACCAATTAAACTCTATAATACATATCCTTAAAGGAACACTCCACTTTTTTGGAAACAGTGGAAACATTTTCCAACATCCCTAGAGTAATACAAATGTGTTTTACCGTTTTTGAATCCATTCAGCCGATCGCCGGGTATGGTGGTCCCAAAATTAGCATAGCTTAGCATAAATCATTGAATCCGATGAGACCAGCTAGCGTTGCGCTATAAAAGGACTAATTTTTACATTTATTTAAACCTATTTAAAACTTGACTCTTCTGTAGTCGCATCGTGTACTAAGACTGGCGGAAAATG
>JAUCMT010000013.1:10442362-10473859 GCA_032357475.1 Enteromius thamalakanensis
GGAATTTTGCTGCCGTACCATGAGTGAAGCAGGCGCAATGATATTACGCTGGAATAAGAGTATAGTTCCTACTCATATCACCCTAGAAAATCCACAACTTTTTAAACTCAGTTTAAAACAAATCTGTATTACTCCAGTGATGTTGGAAAATGAGCCTATTTCCAAAAAAAGTGGAGTGTTCCTTTAACGGATAGTTCACTCAGAAATGCGAATTCTGTCATTTACTAACACTTAAGTTGTTTTGGACCCCAAGGACAAAAACTTGAGGTGAAGTGTTAGGGGAAACTGTTCCTTTAAGAGCACAAGTTATACTGTGTGTGCCATAAGGATATGCTGTTCCATCTTCGGCCAATAGGAGGAGTTGCCATTTCCACACAAGGTAATCCTGAAAGGGTGTTGAGGACAGTGAACACCTTCGGTCAAAAACAAGAGCTGCTTCTGAGCTTTCACGTGGTCATTCTGTTTCCAAAATGCTGAACGTTGAAGTACTGAATGAGTCATGTGCATACTGACATAAGTAAGGCTTGTTTCTGGTCAGCTCTTCCCTATTGAAACTTTCCAAACAGTCATCACTATCTGCAAAACCCCCACTCAAAACAGTGACACTGTGAGAAAAGAGAACAATTTGGGTCATAATTGGTAGGATGTGATGCACGCTAAACCAAAAGGCACACTCCCACTCAGCAGGAGCACGATAAGAGCGCCGCTAGATAAACAGGGAGGTTTGGGAATAATGAGGTTTTCTTTTCATAGTTCTCTCATGAGACGAGCAGACTTACTGACGTCAGACTTTATGTACAAGTAAACAACCAGTACCGAGGGGAACAAGCAGACGTAAACACTCATGTGGTGACTGTCAATAAGATTTAAAGTGTTGACAAGACTGCAGATTTGATAAGGAAGAAAGGAAGGACGGCTGACAGAGAAACTGGACGAAAAAGATGCTTGTGAAGTTAAGACGGTCAGGACTGTAAGATTGAAGGGCCGAAAGACAGAAAACTGGCAGAGAGTGTATATTTAGGTCAGTGTATATTCTGGAAGCGACGGCAAACTCTGTGACCTTTTAGATGTTTAATAACTCCCTGGCACGACTTTTCCCTGACAGTCAGTTAACGAGCAGCACATAGAGCTTTCACTTCATACAATATTAGTTGCGTATTCTGTTTTAAAGTACTTCTTGTTCAGTACGGCTGCCGCGGATGACGAAATTACTACAGAAGGCCGCGTAAAACTCCACTGAACCTGATATTGAAGGGATTAGGATTTCAGGATGACATGTTCACTATGTCTGTTCTTCTGAGCTAATGACAGACTTGGGACTTGTAATGTCTTGTAGAGTATCATGTATCTCCTGATACTGTAGATGGCTCTTTATTCTCCTACAACTAGTTCACTGGTTTATTTAGTCTCCAACATGGCATATAATTCTGGCATTTTTTCCCTTGAATGTGATGTCCACAACATGCTCTAGTAACGAAATAAAGAACTCCTTAAGGTTTGTTGAGGCTGATAGGATTTTGTTTTACTATTTTTTTAAGGGGTCGTACGGTGGTACATGTACTTTTTCAAGCTGTTTGGACTGAAATGTGTGTTGGGAGGGTGTTTACACAAACACCCCACAATGATAAAGATTCACAGGTAGTTTTCTTTTGATTTTGTCCCTTCCTCAAATGCATGTCGGTGTGGCGTCACACAGACAGAGGCCACACCCACAATAGTTGATTGACAGCAGCGTGTCACACAAACTGAACTTGGGTCTTATCTATCTCAGACCAGCCCTGAGTGAGCCGTCATCAGACCGAGACGCAGAAACAAGCAAGACTCCAAATAGATTGAGGTGTTTTGTTGTTTAATATATTAAAGAACATAGTAGTAGTTATTTACTCCCGACATCTGAGTGACTGAAGACGCGGAGTATTAACGTTACGTTTGGTTCTGAAGGGAAATGCCCTCTTGATCAACCGAAATGAGTTTATGTTCGCGAGAATCATTCATGATCCAGCCCCACATATACAGAAGCAGTGAGTATAATGTCTTTTAATGTATCTTTGCAAATCACCTTTCCTAATAATGTGCTAATTAGCAAGTTTCTCTATGAATACGGCAAAAAAAATCCTCTGCGTCCAGAAAAGAGGGGCGGGGTCAGCGGAGCTCGTGAAGATTTAAAGGGGAAGTACACAGAACGGAATGATTTCTAAAGAGCTGTTTATGACAGGGTAAAATTAGCGTTTTTTACACTGTCTTTGAGAAATTTTAAAACAAACTATATTACAAATAGCTTGTGGAAAACTGGGTTTGTATGACCCCTTTATTAATAATTATTAAAAAGAAAGCTGAATGGACATTACACAATATTTAATGGGCAGTTGTATTTTTTGTAAACATACATATTTAATACAGTAAAATGTAAATGGTTTAATGTAATTATTTACATTATTATATATATTTTATGATTTGTAGTCTGGGTTTTGAACAAAGGGTAAAAACCTCTTTCTTCCTGTTTTTTGCTTCAAAAAATTTTAATATAGCTAGCTAAATCATGAGCAATAAGTACAATGTGGCCACTTTTTAACAAAAACAATGGAATACATTAATTGTGGCAAAAAAGTTTCAGTTGCTTTTTAAATTAATACATTAAAACATGCAAGACTGCCTTTTTCTATAAAACTCTTGCATGTGGTTTTGAGCACTGTTGCTCTTTTTTTTTCAGAGTGCTTTGTAAACAAGTTATCACCCCTGTCCTGGATGTACAATGAGATTTTACAGACCTCTGTTTGGCCGTGTATGTAGGTCAAATAGCATGCCTGCATTTTGAAAGCATGCTAACCATAACAAGACTACACCTCCTTCACTTACTGGCCCTGAACAAACTAATGTTACACAAAAGCATGGGCAGGGTGGTCACATAATAATAAAGAACATCTCCTCCTACGGCTGAAGACATGATTTCTGTCAGGTCCGGCTCCGAGTGAGGTCTCAAATTACCCTGTATAGACTAAGGTTTTTGTTGTTTATGAATTTGGCTCTAGTTGAACTCGTGTGATCACTGGCTTAGTGATTGTTCAGCTATACATTAAAATGCTGAGTTCTGTACTGTTACTGTACATCAAAAGTTGCCTTATTTGTTTGAACATAGAACAAACATCACTGGGAACTAGATTAAGGATTTGATTTTGAAGAACTAGCCAACCATAGCTGATCCTTCTCACAGCAAACAAATGTTTTCCGAGGCCTGAATAACAGAGGTTTGAAAACAAAGCCTTGGTGCTGCCATGCAGAAATCCAGAGGATGGTTTTGTTCATTTTCTTCCTGTGAGACATGAATCTGTCACCTGTGAAAGAAATCATGATGTTTTTGAGACGAAGGAATGTTTTGATGGTCTCCCTACCTTGAAAGAGAGTCTCATCTTACAAAAAAACAAGGCTACGTTCTGTTCGTGCAGAAACCGTGGGGCCGATCTAAAGGGAAATGCACAAGAGGTGTGTGCACATGAACACATACAGTCCAACAAAACACCTCAAATGCTTGATCTTCCTCCCAAACATCCCTGATCGAGGGATTTCCTTCGATCTCGCACAAACCTGCTCACATGGATGGATGAGGTTTATAGGGTTTTCCCCATTCTCCGAATTAATCCAATTACACCACTGTTGCATCATTTGGTGACACAACTCATAATCTCTGGAGTTTCCCTATAATCCACTAATTTTATTTGCACTTTTGTTTTCTCCAGTTAAACTTCTGGAAAGAATTTTCATTGTTGGCCAAAATAGTGTTGTGGGTCTGAAATCAGTGACGTTGAATTAGCTATTATCTGATGACGAGTACCAGCAGCATCCTCTTTTCTTTGCTACTAGTTACAGCATGAAGAAATCTTGAACATCAGAGGGAAATTGTAATGTGCATGTGTTAATAAAAATATTATGAATTTAAACTTTTGCTCACACAAAGTGTTGTTTCGGACCCCATTGAACAAGAACAAGCAACATTCTTCAAAACGTACTAGTTTTGAACAATTTAAGGGTAAATAAATGTTGACTGATGAATTGTCGCTCTCTATTTTTTACTTCTGGTTCACTACAACTTTTTGCCACATGCATAGGAGAGAAGAAACAACTAGTGGTGAGTACTTCAGCGTTCTTATCTTTGACTTAATAACCAGACCGACCTGACAGGCAGGTTTAAAGTAAGAGGCAGGTGGAAAGAGGTCACTGGTGCCAAAATACAGGGAAAAAAGCATGGAGTCGGTGCCAAACAAAAGAAAGCCAACAATCCAAGTGGTATAAAGGCCCTATTGTGCCATACTTTACAAACCCAAGCACCAGGAGCAGGGAACAGAGGGACAAATCTTACGGCAAAGCATAATCTACCAAAGTCTAGCTGCTACCAAAAGTGTTGCAGCCATGCTGTTGTTTGTTTGTGCGCTGGTGTGCAGTGACTTAACATTTGGCTGACTAACAGCAGCAGAGGCTCGTGAGGTCGTTCTGCTGTGGGTTAGTGTGTTCTCACAGCTGACGACTTCTGGAGGAATAACCCGAGCAGGGCCAGACTCAAGGGAATTATGGGTCACCTTTAACGCAAAACAAGGGGAGAAGCCAAGAGGGCAGGAAAGGGCACAGCTGGCCTAGCACACACTGAGTACTGTGTGACAAGAGACATCCGGAGTAGCGCTGTGTTCAGTAAACCTGGTTCAGCATATGGTGCTGTGGCCCTTCCCTCGCTCTCTCTGATTGGTTCTCTTGTCTCTGGGCATGCTTCTGCAGAACAAAACAACATTCAGCCAATCAGAGGAAGGCACGAATTTCCCTTTTGTTGCAAACAAACCTAAAATTCAACATGATTGACACCAATGGCCCTTTAAATGAAACCACAGACATTTAAAAAAAGCATGTGGTTGAGGCTGCATCTGCAGACAGGTACAACACACTCAGTCTCGCTGGAACACAATGTGATCTTGTTTTGTTTTTCCAAAACATAATTGACCATATTTTTGTCTGTGCAAAACAAAAGTTTGTACTTATAAAAGTACAACATTCATGATTTAGTGATTCACTAGGTAACTTTTCTGGTTTAACTTTTCACCATTCAGTCCTAAAAGTGACTTTTAATAACTTTATTATGATGGCTCCACAACATACAACATAGGCCTACTGACTATAAGAAACTTTGCAAGTATATGTCAACTTACTCTACTAACCCTAAACCTACCCTACCCTACTCTGAGAGTTAGTTAGGCATGTAGTTGCAAATTGGTGAGAATTAGTTGACATGTAGTTGCAAAGTTACATATAGTCAGTAGGCCTATGTTGTAACTGTGGGTAGCACCAGCTGCACATAGCAACAGTGGCTCAACCAATGGTGTGAGTTTGGGGCGGGGCCTTTTCACAAGTTTCATTATTTAGTTTTTTAAAAGTATGTTCATTTATAACAAAATACTTTGCATTATATCACCTTTGCATGAAATTACTAAAAAACTAGTGCAACTAGTCCATGGGATTGACAGTAAATTTGAGATCGTTCTCTCGTCTGACTGTCTTATCAGGCTCTTTCCATTTTTTTTTTTCCCACTTTTTTGAAAGTCTTTTTCTAAAATAGAATGCAAAACATGTATTTGTGTTACTCTCCCATTCACTGCTCTTCAAGTTAACCCAACCATGAAGACTCCCGTTGATGAGAAACCCAGAATTATGAAAAAGGTCCATTGTTTTTATAGTTTTTTTAAGAGTATTCTCAGCAACCAGTCACAGATTTAACTGATAAATAGTGTTGCTTTATTACAGTAAGACTGAATTGATAAGTTCTTCAAAGTTTTTGAAAATTCTTTTTGCCCTTTTTGTTTGCTTTAGTCTTAGAGGACTGGGTAGAAAACAAAAATGCTTGAGTGCGGGGGAAGTGTTCTTTATCAGTCTGCCTTTCCTGTTTGCAAATGATTGGTCAAGTCCCCTGAAACTGTTACAGAGGAGGAAACACAGAGACTACAACAGTGAACTGCACTGAATTGTTTGCTAAGAACACAATTTATAAATCTCGTGGGGGAGGAGAGAAAGAACGAAGCTTGTTTTGCACGATCAAGGAAAAGACATGTAAATAACTGATTTATCCAGTCCATATCATAATGAAGATTTTATAATCTGCATCAAAATTCCAGGATGGCTGGATTTAAGGGTTACTCCTCTTAGATGAAATCTGACTGCTAGGAATAGATCCATAAACATTAATTTGGTGCTTCCACATTCGTTCCAAAGAGGAATGCATAAAGAAGTCATTGTTTATTATCTTTGTGTGATCGAGTTTTCAAGGACACAGCCTGAGAACATCAAGCCAAAGCCTATATTATATATTGTAAAATGTGTGTGTGTGTGTGTGTGTGTGTGGGTGTGTATATATATATATATATATGTGTGTGTGTGTGTGTGTTTGTGTTTAAAGAAGCCTCTTAGACTCATCAAGGCTGCATTTATTTGATCAAAAATACAGAAAAAACAATTTGAAATATTATTTTGAATTATAATAATGGGTTTCTAAAATATACCTTAAAATATAATTTATTTATAAGATGTAAGGCTGAATTTTCATCAGTCATTACCCATTACTCAAGTAGCATGATTCTTCTGAAATCATATGCTGAGTTGTGAACCATTGTGATGTTTAATATTTAATATTTTTTTCAGCTTACTGTGATGAAAATCATCCCAATTAAAACAAAATTAAGATATATTTTTTGAAAGATGTATACTTTTGCACAATATTGACATTTACTTTTAAACTTTTATGGAAAAGCAGCACAAAAACGAAAGAGACCCACAAATGGTATGTGGAAAGTAAAATAGATATAGTGTACACAAATTAAGAATGCATTGCCACAACTGATTATTTATAACCACTGGCCAGATTTTATTATTACCTTGCCTCTTTTCAGTTTAGTTTTAATGCATTTGCACAAACCTTTGCAACTTTTCCACTCTTCAACGGATGTTTTGCAAATACTGAACCCGCTGTTCTTCTGTCCCTCACAAGCCTCATTTCTATTCGCATCAAATTAATTATGCCACTAAGCCATATTGAAAAGTGAAGAATGACATTGGAACATTAGCATTATGTTTGTCCTTTAAAAACCGGTTCACAATAGCTCAGCAAACACCAACAAGGTTGACAAAAAACGGATCCAACAAAAGTCATTGACGGTTGAAATGGGGTGTTTGTTGAGCCTAGCAGCGATAAACTTCTGACTGGGTTAAAGGTGAGACAGGAACAAAGCTACACCGAGGGCACTCTATACATCTGATGTCTGTGGATCACACTATTTTCGGAGCTATTGGCTCAGGCTGTCCTGCTGGAAGCAGGGGGTGTGGGGTTAAGTGTGGGGTTTGTTCTGGATTTTAAGTAAACAAGATGACCAAAGTCACTCGGATACCAGTGTATTCCCGAATCACCGCTAGGCTAGCGTTCCTGGCACATGTCAGCTTAGTCTGTCTATGCCAGCGCTCTCTTAAATGTGTTCACAATTACCACAGCTTGATCAAAACAGCGCAAATCTGCGTCTTCTACTCTGACGTTTTGCTCACTCGCTAGTGTTTTCCAGGAAAACATCCTAGTTACTCTAGCACGGAACCTGATTGAAAGCAGGTGTGGCATTGAGAAACACAGAGGCACGTGGAGGCAGGCGAGACTGGAGATTGTAAATCGGTTAAAAATCGGTTTATTTTAATATTTTCTTGTTTTCCACACATGCAGGCCATTTCTGGGAATCAGCAAAGCAAACTGAAAGCATGACTATATTAAGCTTTGAGAACAATCTGAAGCCGAACACCCTCCTGAGTTACAAAACACTGAGCGCTGATGCTATTAGCTAATTCACCTCTTGTCGTTTATCCACAAAACCAGTCATAAGTGGTCACATTTTTTTAATTGAGGTGTATGCATAATCTGAAAGCTGAACAAATAATCTTTTCATGTTGTATGGTTTGTTATGATAGGATAATATTTGGCTGACATACTACTATTTGAAAGTCTGGTATCTGAGGGTAAACCTACCCCTACCCAACATTTATGACTAAAATTAGTGGGAAATGATAGCTGGGTGTAGAAGCACCTGACCCTGATCATAAGCTTAAAACAGATATTTCCAGAAAAGTTCTCCCTCAATTCTGATTGGTTGATTGGAATGCTGTTCCAACAAGGATCAACAAGGATGTGTAGATCTTGTGCTTGGTGAAATCATGCTCACCATGGAGTTACGTTCAGTTGTTTTGATTGATCAATGAGATTCTCTTACATTAAGCTGCGTAAGCCTCATTGACGTTGTTATTTGTTACCTTATTAATCACTGTTCACATTAGAGGATGGATAACTGACCCGAGCACGACCCGAGATATTTAGAATGGATGCTCGGGTTCGGGTCGAGCTCGATCACATCAGCACGAATGTGTGCCTGTGTTATAACGGCGCTTTTTGCCCCATGTGCTCTGATACTCTCATCTCTTGACATCTCTATTTCCAAATGCCTTCCTACAGTTGCTTAATAAAAGCGGGCTTTCCACACAAAAAAGAGGCATTAATATGAGAAAAAAATTAGTTCGGGCTGGGATCGGGCTCGGGCATAAATATCTTAATGCCTGTCGGGCTCGGGTCGGACGCGAGCCGGGCTCGGACAGAAAAATGCGGCCCGATCCGCACTCTAGTTCACATGGACTGAATGTAATAAAATCAGAACCATTCTCACCAATATTTCGGTGCAGTTAGATGTTTTAATCAGATGAGTTAATCGGCGAGTTATATTACTGTATATAAAATTCAACCTGCCAGAGTGGCTAGTGGGAGTGACCACTAACCTGATTTTGCCGAGTGCAAGATGTCCCTGGGTGAACATTGTGATTAACCAATCAGATTCGGAGAAAAAGTTTACAGTTTTTGTGATGTTTAGACTTACAATCAGTATTTGGTGCTTGTACATCAGTGTCAGTCATCTATCGTTTCCTCTGATTTTAGGCATTACTCATGGGTAAGGGTATGGTTTAGGTGTAGAAATATGGTCAAGACTATATTTTTGCAATAAAATATGTAGGGACACACAGTATTTGGCAAAATCAGGACGTGCTGGGAGTAACCTGCTACAGCTGAAATACACCCGCATTTGGCGGGTTGGCGGGTGTTGATGTCATGCCCTGATGATAATGTACAGTATTTGAAATATAATGTGTTTTTTGAACATTAAAGCATGTCAACATATTCTGTTACATCAAATAATGATCTTTAAAATAGCTTATGACCCTTTTAAGTTTAGGTAGCCTAAATGTATTAGGGATGTAGAATAAAGGCATTAATATGTACTTAATCAGCACTAACAAATGGCTAATATTTTAGTAATATGCATGCTAATAAGCAACTAATAGGTGTAAGAGTAAAATAAAGTGTTACCATAATATTAATACTCCCTTAATTCACTTTAGTGTTAGCTAAAATACGTCTTTGTTACATTATGAGTGTCTTACAACAGGAAACAGTGAGAAAAACAGGTCATAAATTTGTCCTGGAAGTGACATAAGGGAAAAAAAGTGCGAGCAGGACAGGAAGTGCCAGCATGTGTCTGTGAGTGTGTTCAGGGGTCTGTAGACGTCAGAGGGGTTTGGGTACGAGGTTACAAGTATCTCTGTCTTACTGGCTCACTCTGGTTCACTCCGCATTTACTTGGCTGTGCTCCAGGGTGAGGGGCTCGTGGCTGAGATGGAGACGGAAGCTCAGTTCACACCTTGTTTGTCCTTTCGTGCAACAGTCTTGGAAGGGGACAGCTTGGTCGGGTCCATATTGTGCTCAGTTTGTGCTTGGTTTTCATTCTGGATGTCATGTCAGATTTAGAACGTCATGATATATCCTTAAGGTATTTTATGACAGTGTACTGTAATTATACTTAATTAACTCTGTCAAAGATTGACACGTAAAAGCCCAAAATAGCCTTATGTAATAAGAACATAATACATACCTGCATAATGAAATAAGACCTGGCAAAACATTTATATGTTGGCTTTATATAGGGTTTTACCTAATTTAGATGTTTACCAAGATAAAATAAAATCAGATAAATGAAAAAAATATTATTATAATACAATACTGCTGTTAAACAATTAATGGCGTTTAATCACATCCAAAATAAAAGATTTGTTTGCATAATATGTGTGTGTATTATGGATATATAAATACACAATATATATTTTGAAAATATTCACATGTATATACATTTATATTCTTATATTATTTAGAAATATATTAATATAGTAACATGTCATATTTATCTTAAATATATTGCATATATGTGTATTTTTACTGTATATAGACATCAAATTTACACAGTAAACATATATTATGTAAATAAAAAGTTAGTTTACCTTGAAAAGTATATTTGAGGGCTTTGATTTAGATATAAAAATATGTTATTATTTTTACTTAATGGCTATATGACATTTGAGTCATTAAATTACAAAGGGCGTATATATATTTAAATATATATATATATATATATATATGCTTGTCAATAAAAATGTAACTCACTTATATAACTTATCTTTTTATCTTTAGAAGCCTGTTATGTTTTTCTGGTTTTTATATTCAGTTTCAGGCAGCAGTGTTGTTTCCAGCAACCTTGAAAATATCATAATACTTTACTTACTTAATGTTACTACAGTAAAATATAATACATTAACGAGGAATCTCCAAGCGCTTTAGGATACCTTGTGATACTTTGATTAAGCCATTGTGGCTAAATGGCTTAATCAAAGTTACTACGGTTTTATAGTCATAACTGTGGTTGTAAGGGATTGTTCTTGTTTACAATACGAATTTTAGATGTATGGCATCAAGGGAGCACAGCGCAGACAGTGGCACAGTGCTCCAGAAGCTTCTGGCTGGCGCGGCATCGCTCTGCATTGTGTCAGCTGCAGGAGGAAACAGGAGCCGGGGAGGAGAGTCTTAGCAGGAAGCTGAGCACAGCTGTTCTACAGAGTACACAACACTTGTGACAGCATTTAATTTGTTTCTCTCTATGCTGAAAATTAGGGTAACACGCTTAAAAAAAAAAAGTTGGTGTAGAAACCATTTTCACTCAGAAATGGCTTGTAACTTTCAAAGTTAATTAAAAAATACAGTAAATAAATAAAAAACAAACAAACAAACAGTGGGTAACAAAAGTGAAAAGTGATAAAAATAAGTTTTGTTTTTTATTTTGAATTAGAAAGACTAAAACAATATTTTCTCATCAGACACACTCTAATCATTTTATTTACAATTTATTCTTTTTAAACACTGCAATTTAAATAAACATTTATTGTTTTTTTATGTAAGAGAGAAAACTAAAATATCAAGATTTAGTTAAAAAAAATTAGAGATGTTGAGTTTTAAGTAATTCTATCCATGTTATCTTCCTCAAAATCACTGGAAAAGAATTTTCAAGTTTGATACGTTGCCATGGCAACAATATTTAGCTATCAATTTCCCCTCAACAGTTTTACATCAGTTGTGTTTTGTCAAGATTCTGATTAAGTTTTAAGCAAATTGAGTAAACGAAAGAGCAAGCATTTTGAAAATGACACATTTCCTGCTGCCAGGTGGTGGCGCTAAACTTTTACTCCTAATAGTCACATCTATGCGATCGGCATCATACAGAGAACAAACACAAGATAATAACTTCATTGATTCATATCAAAAATCCCTTCGCAATTTAGCATCCCCAATGTCTTGAGATCATTTTCTCAGATTTTCGAAGCAAACATTTAAAAAACCTCAAAGGAGTATTTTAAATTCCAGAGCATGCACTTTTTAAACAGCCCTGAATAGCAGACTTCTTGTTGGGCGGAGAAATCGTCTCAGTGAGATCTATACCTGTACTAAGTTTCATATGAATACGTGCAAGTATGTGTGAGTTATACATCTTGTTTTTCGTCTGTGTTCCAGGGGGCGCCGTAGAGCCCCCGTGTCACGCCCGGGTCCCAGCCTCTGTGGTGTTCCTGATGACCACAGATTTCGATGGGCCCGCAAAAGGCCCGAATATTCAAGGGAAAAATAAAAAATCCTTAGAAAAACAATAGGGCCCTCAGACTATTGACTCGGGGCCCTAATTACAGCCACAAAAAATGAATGCTGTGTGACCTGTATTTAAGTTGACCTTGCATTGACCTTGCAAGAGTCATTTTTAATTTAATAAAAAAATAAAAATATATATATATATTAAAAAGTAAGTAAGTAGAAAGACTGAAACTGCATTTTCTTGTTTTTACAGTGCAAATTCAATTTTTTTTTTTGTAAGAGAGAAAAATAAAATGTCCAGACATATAACAATATTTAGGACAAAACAGCTGCTCTGTGCACACTTTGCATTCTGAGCCTTTTCTTTAAATGACCCAAAAACACATTTTTCCTTTTCGACCTGATGAAAAGGCAGCTCAGCCAGAGGCTGTAAATTAGTTTGAAGTACAGAAGAAGCCCAGATGAATGACACCTTTAGGATCAGTGTGTTGGAAACGACCTCTGCACCTGGACGTGCTTCTGATGACTTACTGATGGAGGTCAGAGGTCATGCCCCTCCCCCAACAGACAATCTGTATAAAGTAGCCCACTTGCTTAAATGAGGGATATTAAAGGGCTGCTTATGGAAATACAATAGACGTGAAGGATACCTGATTTTATAATCAATATTACGAAACATATATATTTGTTTGTTAATCCCTTATTTGCCTGTTAGGTAGTTTAATGTGGTCTGAATGATGTGGAGACACAGTCAGTACGTGTGATGTCTGAATTATTTTAGAGAGTTATGTTCCCAGAAATCTGAATAAAGCATTGTACATTATTATTTAAAAATCACAACACACATATTAAACAAGATTATACTAGTTCACTAAAACTATAAATAAAATAAAACCAAATACAATTTAACTAAAATATTTTCATCAATCTAACTTGATGAAATAAAATAACTAAAACTAAAATGTAAATAAATATTAATAAAAACATTTTTTTTAATGTAAAAATAATTACAAAATGACTGTAAATTAACACAAAAATGGAAATATAGAAACAAAAACTCATTTAAAACATATAAAAAATATTAATCGAAATGGTCAGACCAATTTCTTTCAAAAAAATACAGCACTTGTTCGTATAGGTTTGTGAATGAATGTTTTCCTGTTGTTCAGTATTATATATAAAACAGCCAAATTGTAAAAGCATCCATTCACATACCAAAACTGAAGCAGTTACTTTCACAAACCTGTTCACCGAATCACTGAAAGGAATCAAAAAAGTGATTCACTCATGAACCGGACACAGAGTCTTGCACATGCAGCACATTCAATAAGACTGCATTCTAATTCTGTCGCATATCAGCAGTGTATAGTTGGTGACACTTAAATAGCAAGTCAAAGTCTTTTTCTTCCTTTCCTGACATAGATGCGATTGCATAGTCATGCAAGCTCAGAAATGTTTGGGACATGCATGTGCTATTCAAGAGCTGTGACATCCACCATGACACGTTATATATTACACAACTGACAAGACACCTGGACTCCACAACCCCTCGGTCAGTTGGGATTAAATGGGGATCCTCTTACACTTCCCAGGAATCTGTACCGCAGACTCTTCCAGGAGAAAGAATGTCACCAGAGAACTTGAGGGAAGTTCATGCACTCCTACATCTGAATCAATGACACAGGAAGAGAGAGAGTGAGTGAACAGACTTCTGGAAAGGCCCTGCGAGTCGGTATACACTGGTTCAGACCGGTTTTCTGTTCCACAGTGCAGACATGTAAATAGCGGACTGGAAAGCCGCCAGCATTACTCACCATTCTCTCTTAAGAGCTAAAGAGAGAGAGAGAGGGGTAAAGTGAGTGTGAGCTGGCTGACACTTCTCCGAGTCCATCAGTTTGTCGGTGTATCACACACATGCTGTCAGACACTGAGATGAGATCATACACAGGACTGATGTGTATCTTATATAGCTTATTATGGTTTTTTTTGTTGTTTTGTTTTTTTTGAAGAAAACTTCATTTGCAAACCTAAAGGATGCTTTAAATGACATTAAAGTGTTGGGATTTTGTGCACATGCAGTTTTTTGAAATATTAAGACTTAAATATTAAGTGTTAAGGTGCAAAAAAAAGAAAGGGGAAAAAAAGAAAACCTTTTTCTGAGAGAAAAACTTACAGTTTAATTAAAAATATATTAATACTGATATATTTAAGATATTGCATGGATTCCGAAGATTTTTCAGAAACTCCAATATGCATTCATTATATATGCATATTTACAACACACACACACACTCTATTTAATTTTTAAAAATAGGGTTTTACATTTTACACTATATAAAAGAAATTAAGACTTTTATTAAGCAATGACGGGATGAAATGATGAAGAGTAACAGTACAGACATCTATAATCTTTCAAAGCTTTCTATTTCAAATATACATATATTCATCAAAAAATATTCATCTAAAAAAAATTCTGTTTTCAGCACAGGTATCAGAAATGACTGGAGAAATGATGCTGAAAACTCAGCTTTAGCATCACAGGAATACATTCTATATTAACACAGAATTTTAAATTAATTTAAAAATTATTAAATTACTTTAGAATATTATTCTTTTTACTGTATTTTGATCAAATAAATGCAGGCTTGGTGAACATAAGAGACTTAATCAGTATATATAGTGATTTTTATAAAGGAAATATCATTTATTTCCCTGTATATTGCTATAGAGAGATAAAAATAGCTGACAGTGATTTAAGGAGTGATTTATTAAGTGATTTATTTATTAAGGTCAGATTTATTTTGTAGGTTAACCGAGCTTCGGCTCCGAGGCATGTCAAGGCCTGTCCTTCAAAACAGAGAGAGGAACCTGTTGAGCAGGACCTCTACTCACCTGAAAACATTTCTGAAGCGTTACGCCACTAATGTTCTCTAGATTAGTCATTTAGGCTGTAAACAAGTACCAAAACGCTATTGTTCCTCTGGCCATGCAAATATTTAAAGCCTGTCCTAGTTTGTACAGTAGGTTTTCCCCGAGTACACTATAAAAAGCACACCCAAAACAAACATTCGCACAGCATTACAGAAAGACAGATAGAGATTAATTCACGTTTAATTGCATGCTCAAAGTAAAAGAACATCAACACAACTTTTAATAGACATCCCTATGCTTCACACCGAGTTCTCCAGTACATAGGTCTCCATGTGCACACGAGCCGGCCTTAAGTGTGCTGTCCCGTGTCACACTTCAGTGAAGTCAGCAGAACTGTCTATAGCTGCATACTCAGAATCTGATCAGCCTCTGTAGGATCTTCATTCCTATGGGATTCCTCAGCTCTTTAGTATCTCCCATTGATCCCATTGATGCCTTCATTTATAAACGTGATGCAGAGAAAACGTGTCTTCAAGGCTGGATCATCTAATTATGGATTTCTTGAAATTTAGTGAATAAATACCATTTTGGCCCTCTCCTCTCGAGAACCGATCATCTCCGTATCATTTCTGCTCGTCACAGCACCAAGTAAAAAACAATGAACATCAGAAGGTGAGCATCTCAAGTAATGGCTCAGTCAATGTTTAAATCGTAGTCAACAGCGGTTTACATGCTCGTAGACATCAGGGCGTATACCCTGTTCACTAGCTGTCCTTGAACTCGATAGTTTACTAGTAAACTGAACTCTGATAACGCCATTTAGGTAAATCTATGCCCTATGTCACATATCCATCACATTTTAAATCCCTAGCGTTTTTGTTACTTATAGCACAGAACACATGAGTTTCATTTCGTAGCAATCATTAAATATCAGCAAGGCCTGGACTTGTGACTTAAACAAATGTAATTGGACACTTGATTATAAACCCATTTGACAGAATAAATCTCGGAAACCTGTTTTTGTGTTTTCCAGCTCACGTTAGGAACATGTTTGTCATTGGAGTCGTGTTTGTCATATTATCCTAATAATATTCGACTGTTTTCGAGTTCGTTTTGAAAAGAAGAGCACGGAGCAAGCGGCACGCCAGCTGTTTCTGAAAGTAAGGAGCGTCTGAGATGCCCTTCTCGTGACCTTTTTTTGAAGTTTTCAGTAAACAGGCCTTACATTAAACCTCTAGCGCCCTCTTGTGATTAATCAGGTGTAGTAACAGCACATCAACCTCAGACTAAAGTCTGCAAATCATCATTTTTAGAAGGTAGGACTCAATATTTAATACTTTTGTGGCTTGAAATATTGAAAGATGCTTTAAGCCTTAACTAGCTCTGATACACACCCACACATAAACTTTATGCATGTAAAGTTAATAAAATTGTGATATGGCCTGTATGAGGCATTGTTGTTTGTACAAATATATAATAATAATTTGAAACATAAAATAGCTATTATGCTATTATTTCTTTCATATTATTGTGTAGGAAGATTCGACTGCACAGTAACTTTTTTTTCTTAATCAAGGAAGAGTTGCAAAACAAAACATAAAAGTATATAAACATAAATAGAGTTTTAATAATAATAATAATCAAGCAATATTTTGCTTACTGGAACATCACTTGTTTAAATACCATTGCAGTATACCATTTGTTTTGCTAGCTTTTGCAGATTATGGTGATTAGATAAAAAAAGACACTGTGTTGGAGTAATAGTAATTAAAATCAAAAGTATCTGCTGAAAAGAGAAAATACTGTGAAAATAATAAGACATTACAAACATTATTTTTAAAAAACAGTTTGAAGATTGTTTATTATGCTTTTTTCCATTTCCATAATCAAAACAAAGCACTATATACAGTCAGTTTGCATGAAAGATTTAAGATAACAATGATATGTTTAAAGAAAATCAAGCCTGTTTTAATATAAATCATTACATGCTTATATATAGCATTAGTATTTTATTTTGCTGCCCTCGATTTATGATAATTCGCCTAAAAATTACAGCATTAAAGGGATAGCTTACCCAAAAAAGGAAAATTAGCCAGTTGTTTATTCTAACAAAAGGAGGCCTTTATTCACCCCCTGGATGCCGTGTGCAACATTTTATTATAAATGTGTGCGTTTTTTTTCACATGTTTTGGACTGTTCAACAGAAACACACTTCAATGGCAACACCTGGAATAGCCAGGAACATTTCTAATATAACTCCGACTGACTTCATCTGAAAGAAGAAAGTCACATACACCTAAAATGCCTCAAGGGTGAGTAAAACACAGGCTAATTAAAAATTTGGGGTGAACTAGCTCTTTAAATATCTTATTTAGGAAGCTAGCATCTTTAAAATAATGGGACAATACAAAAATTCAGAACTCATAACAACAGTCTTTACACTTCTTTAGAAAAGATGTCCTTTTTAACTCTTTTAAGTGAAATTTGAGCTCCTGCAATTAAAAAAAACACGATTACAGTCGCGCTGGAGGACTGCAGGGAGGCGACTCTGCTTTATCATAATGAGACGCTGTTTTGTATGTGACCTCACACCTGTACATTTTCTCACCACTCCATTTATGAGCCAGAACCGAGTACAGTCCCACAGCCGAGAAGGTGCCTCCAGGCTCTCGATGCACTTGTGGAGAGCTGGCGTGTTTTTTCAGGCCTGCTGCTCCATTTACCTTCCATGAGATCCTCACCGCTTTAGACTGTAACCCGGTGATGACACAGGCCAGCGTCACTCTCTCCGAACGCTTCTGAACTCCAGCAGGGAGAAGAACATGCACCTTCGGAGTCGCCTGGTGATCAAGGCGGCCACGAGGAACTGAAAAACATGCAAATAATGAGTATAAACTGAGCCTAACCTCATTTCTAAAATTCCTGAAAGCATCTCCCACCTTCCACGATAAGCCGAAGTCCTCTGCTAAACATCTGGTTCATCGGGTCCTTCTCACCTGATGCAATGCTGTAACAGAAATCTGCAATGAGCTGCTTGATCAAGACATTAATTGGCTCAATCGATTTTGACTTCTCAAATCTCACCGCGGTAGAAGAAGAGAGATAATAATGATAATCCCACCAGTTCCCTCTCTATTGATCATTTCTTTTCTGTTTCATTTAATTTCTTGACATGTATTGTGTGCGAGCGAACGCTGTCTAAGAACGCGCTCTAGGGCTGAGTGAAGCTTGATTTAACTCAGTGTTGACTCTTATGAAGGTTACGGTTGAGGGGAGAAGGTCCCTTGTGCTCATATGCTGTGTGCAGATGGTCCATTTAAAAACAATCAACCATTGCACTGTTGATTTCTATCACAGGGTAAATCAATTAGGTTTTAGGAATTAGTTTTCTTTTTTTATATGATCAGAAATATTTAAAATTATATACATATATATATATATATGTATATGTATGTATATTCTAAAAAATACTTTTCTAAAATTAACAGAGAGCTATTATTTTTATTCATTTTTTTAACTAATCAGGGATTTTTAAACTTTTATATTTTCTTTTAAATTAAAAATTTTGTGATTTTGTTGTTTTATCATTTGTATTATTATAATTATTTTTGTCTACATAGTTTTTATTTATATTTATTTCAATACATTACAAGTTAAACTATATAATAATTAAAAATGTTTTATTGCTTAAGTGTTTTGTAATTTTTATTGTATTATATTTAATTTTATTTTTGGCTACATTCTACATTCTATTTCATTTTTTAAATTTTAGGAAAGTTGAACTATGTAAAATTCAGTATTTCAAGTAATTAGTTTTTCCCCTTTTTTGTGTTCAACAAAAATAAGTGTTATTGTATGCTATGCTATCTTATACAACTTTTCACTTTTATAGTTTATGCTATATGTGTGAAGTCCATTAGGCTTTTTATTCACATTTCATTCACATGCTTATATATAGTATATAACTAATACATGCAGTGCTTAAATATATACTATATGTGTGTGTATTTGTATATAGATAATAAATAAAACCTAGGACACATATATGTTGCAAACAAAAACTTTTATTTTGTAATTAATTGTTTGACAGCACTAAATATAATAAAATATAACACTGGATTCATGTCCTTTTCCTGGAATGTAAAGATGATCTGAAGTACAGACAAGATGCAAACACACAATTGATATTTGTGTTTTTTAATATACATTTTTTTCGTGATATGCTGAAAAGTAAATATTGTTCATCTTTTCTGTTATACACCATAAAGTATCAGTGTGCTAAAAACATATTTGACTGTTATTCCGTTGAGAGGGACATAAAAACAGGAAAGAGCCGTTGGTTTACTGGCAGAGACAGTTGCTCGTTCTATCACAACACCGCCAGCACTTCTGCACAGATCTCCTGGGAGCCAACTAATCCAATTAGAGCAAGGTTTGCAGGTTTTGCAATGCTAGCCAGAAATATCTGAACATTTAAAAAAAAAAAAAGTTTATTGTTTTCCATAAATAAAATTAATTCGCACAAGAATACATTGAAGATCAGTTTATATCTAAAACATAATACAACATATGCATTTATTCGGCAAACATCCCCATCTGTTTTTTGTCTGAAAACCCGCAATAGTAAGTTCCAGTGTCATTTTGTAAAGTTGTGATGATTTGTAAGAGATGACGAGGGTGTAACCCTTCCCTGGTTAAGATGGTGTATCTGCTGTGGTCCAGTCCCGTCCCGTAGTGCACTTGTGAAGTGTTGGTGATATTGTAGGAGAGGATCAGCTGCGGCTCATGCCATGGACTCTGTTTATACCAGCTCAAAACCCCTTTGCTGCTGTTGGGTGTCAGTGGACAGCTCAGGGTGACATTTTGCCCCTGTTTCACTGAGACACTCAGTGAAGTCTTCCATAAAGAGCCTGAAATAACATGCATATGAAAGTCATGAGAACTTATACTGTATATACTAATTTACTCATGATATATATATATATATTTTTTTTTATTAATACATTTTTAAAAGGCAAATAACAAACTATGAATATTTGTGGAGAAATATGGATTAAAACCCTTACAGTGCAGTGCCAGATACAGAAGTGAAAACAGCTTTATGTTGCAGCTTACATGAAGATCCATGGTTTTATTATCCAAGCCAACTTGAGAGCTGTTGAAGTTTGTCTGACTAAAGCAACTTCCTGTAGGATGGTAAGTTCAGTCCTTACAGTTAGACGAGTCTCTCAGGAGAGATGAAACTGCTGGAGGGAGGGTGCAGGTGATGTCATGACCCTAGAAAATGAGACATGTAGATAATAACACTGAATATTTTACAAGATAAACAACACATGTAAGCTATCTCTGCCACTTAATAAAAATATATATATTTTAATCTTACAGAGTTTTTTATTATTTATTTCTTTGCAACTGAGAGTTTGTACCTTACCTCAGTTTAAAAGAAGTGGCAGCACAAAGTCTCCTCTTTGTTACCAGTTACAGCACAAAATAAACCTGAATAAACATCCAAATGTATGTTAAAAGAAAGGGTCCTCCTTATTAAAATCTGTATCCTGTCTTAATCAGTGTTTCAACTGAAATAGAAACATATCAGTATAACAGCTTGTAGCCTAAACAATAGGTTACATTTATCTTAATAAATAAACTTGATAAACTAATTAGTCAGAATCATTTAATATATGCAACATTTTAATTATACTCTATGCACTTTATGTTTGAGTTTTTATGACAGTGGCCATTTATAGCCTATTTGTATTTCAAAAGACAAATTGGAGTGAAAATATAATGTAATGGTAAAGTTACTTTTAGAACTTGTTTGTATGCAAATCAGTTTATTTTAACACTGAACGTCAGTCTTAACCCTTTTACATGTGAGTTTAAATATCTGAGCTCCTAGCATGAGTTTATTGGTTACCGTGACTTCCATAGTATTTTCTCCTACTATGGAAGCCAATGGTGACCCAAAACAGCCTGCTTACAAAGGTTCTTCAAAATATCTTTAAATTCATAAAGGTTTGGAACTACTTGAGTAAATGATGATATTTGAGTGAACTATTCCTTTAAGGTTATGTTTATGGACAATCTAATTATGCAGAATAGTTATGCTAAAATGCATGCTTGTTAATAGCGAGAATCAGTCCTTAAAATAAAGTGTTACCATATTTTGCTTTTCTAAAGGAAAGCTGGCATGTTTTTAGTACCAGAATCTTAAATCTTTAATGTCTGGGGTTAATGGGGAAGTATAGGTCCAACTAAAGAACGCAGAATAGCTGCTAACTACATTTTGAAATAACTTGTAATTATTCGCTGAGGGTTTGTTTGAATTTTTCAAGAGTCTGACCACAAATGGCACGTGTGTGTTTCTCAGTTGTAAACAAGCGCGACCTTGTTGCTGTGCATTTATCACACCTCTTCATCAGTCATCGTTTACATAAAATGTAATTAAACCCGGACCATATCACAGCCGGCTTTATTGCAATTCAATAGTCCTGTGGTGCGGTATTCATTTTTTAAAGTAGCCTAGTCTCATTAAAGGTATACTAGTAATTACATAAACATTAAAAATTTAATAATAGCAATATGCTACCCGATCTCATTAAGGTGCGTATAAATAGCTGGTACGATGAATAAAAACGAAAACTCAAAACAGATACACAAAATTAGACCTTGCATGTGTATGCTACGCGATGGGAAGGATTAAGGTCATATGCATGCGTAAACTGCGTATTATATGCACGTGCGTGTCATATATATGCCAAAAATATGTATTTTACGTGATGGCTAATTCATACAAACTAGTGCGACCTCACTCGTACAAATTCATACGTGTTTTGCTAAATCGTAAGTATTTTAAGAGTTGCCGGTTCGTATGAATTTGTATGAATGACCTACACCTAACCCCGCCCCTAAACCTACCTGTCACTGGGGTTTAGACAAATCTTACAAAATCTTATTTGTATGAATTAGCACAAATTTTGCACCTCGTAAGAATTGGTCGTGAGACTGTGTGATTTTTCCGTATAAATACCACGAGTTTTCATTTTTATTTAGCGTAGTATTTAAACGCATTTTAATTATATATCAGTGCTACACATACAGCCTAGCATTTTATTCACACTTTTATGACCGACTTTGCTAAAATTATGTTTTACAAACAAAAAAAGAGAGATACAGTAGCAATGTGAATGCACCAGTTGTTGTATTTATAATCTTCTCCATTTTTATAATTAACAGGACATTAAATAAGAACATGTGTACAAATGTTTCTCTGGAATCTGAACCTGATGTTTTCTGCCCAGAATAGACACACATGGAATCTAGAGATCTGGAGTTCAAATTCATTAGGTCAGTGAGTGAGTCGGAGCACTGGTGTAAAATGCCTGTGGGAGCTCTTTGCCTCTTGCTGAGGTTACAGAGGAGGGTAGATCTTCACGTTGTCAATGCACACATGCAAATTGTAAATGCAAACAAAGAACAAGGGCTATGTGGAAAGATGGCTGGGTGTTGCCAGTATTTCATTTACGAAACCTGTACTAATAAAATAATAGGGGTAACAATTTATTTTAATAGTCCACTTTAGACATTCGACTAACAGCAAGTAACTACATGTCAACTAGCGGCCACTGGAGTATTGGTAGGCTGTCTGCTTAATAACTTCTTACACTTTATTTTGATGTGTCCACGACACACAACATACTGAAGTATATATTAACTTACTCTACTAACCCTAAACCTATAACAGTCTACTCTGAGAGGTAATAGACATGTAGCTGCGAATTAATGAGAATTAGTTGACGTATAGCTACTAAGTTACCTAAAGTAGACCGTCTAAATCTAAATAAAGTGTAACCAATAAAAACTAGCAATATAAAATGTATTCTCATATTTACTTATTATAAAAACTTGTAGGCCTACTTGTAGCAAATTTTTCATCATGTTGATCCTTTAGAGGCCTTAAAAGTTTTTGGTGTCAAATATGATACAGTGGACTTTATATGGTTAAAATTATATTGTGCATTTTATTGATATAAAATAGTTCAGAAAATGGATGGATGCAACAGTGAATAATCTTCCACTCCAAAACTGTGCAAAACCACCAGATGCTATTAAACTACCCAAATCTGACAAATTTCACAATGCAATAGAATCTTGCAAGACTTCATAATTCAAACGCAGGAATTCAATAGAAGGGCCCATGGAAACAGCCGCCACCCTTCAGAATTATGTAAGAGCCCCCAACTGATGACTCATCCCTTGCTGGAAACACTGAGCAGCAGAATTTCTAAGGTCCGTTCTAACTCGAACCAGCTCTGAAATGCTGCTCTTGAACCAGCAGAGGACGCCTAAGGGGGAGGTCTATGAAGTTTAAATATTTACATATCGGACAGTCAATCTATATAAAGAGTGACGGCTATCATCTGTATAGAGATAAATAGATTTCATACAGTCGGTCCTCCTTAAAGCTGCTGTTTGTGTGAATTGGTGTGACTCGAAGGGGCATGGACACTCTTGGCAAAACTTCAGGAAACACTGAGTTGCTCCTGTTGAAAAGTCCTTGCAGAGGTAACATGCTCTCCTAAGTTTCAGGGAGTCCTGCCAGGACACTCCCCACCACCGAGGAATGGAAACTGAAACATGGCCTTTCAGTAAAAACTGGAGGGAGGTTTTTTTTTTCCCACTAACGGCGAGGATAACCTCTAGTTCATGTCACGTTGCAGCAATCCGTGTTTTGGGAACTAGTCGGCAGGTCCCATCACAGGAGCAGAGCCACTCCCCTTTCCTGAGCCGAGCTCGGAGGGGAAACCCAGGCTTTAAAAGTTTCATTTCACTAAGAAGACAGTCTCTCACCAGACTCGCACCTAGCAGCCCGTTCTTCTCAGACACCTCCGAACCGCGTGCCTCAGGATGACCAGCTCCAAATCTTCCCAGACCACCCGTAACATTGTGATCGCCTGCCTGGCCCTGTGGTCCATCATCTCTCTTATCATTATTGTGGTATGGGCCACCTCGCCCGAGATGAAAGGAGCCAGTCAGTGTCGGACCGAGATGCAAGACCTCAGGGAGAAACACGAAGGAGCAAAAATCGTGTGGAACAAAGACCGAAAAGCTCTAGAGGAGCTGGTGAGACAGGGATGGAGGAACCAGACCGCTTTGCAGAAGCAGAATGACCAGTACAAGGAGCAAATACAGTTTCTGAACATCTCTCTGAATGACAGCCTGCAAGAAATCGTGAGTTTATCTTCTTGTTTGGGTTTTGAACTAACCTCAGTAAGTCAGAGTGACATGCAGATTTGAAGAACAAAAAATAACATGCCTTAAAGTTTTATTTCAGCTGAAACCAAGATGTGAAACTGTTTTGTTTTACATAATGAGCCTCAACAGGAAGTCGAGGACAGGTCGGGCTCAGTTAAATCTGTAGGGTTATGCAAATATATGCCAAATCAAAACCTTTCCTGCCTGTTCGGGGGGAAGGCTATCAATCCCAGCTCTTCCTGGAAAAAAAAACTTTTCTGATAATGTTCACATTGTTCCTAAGTGTTTCAAAACAAGGGTGTTAAATTGCATTCAAAGAGGTTTTGGCTTGATATTTTGTGGCCTCGTTTTTGACCTTTGGAGGTGGTGGCGGTGTTCACTCGCACGCCCATGAGATCTGACAGCCACACCTTAATGTCTTAGTGTGAACATCCACAGCCTAACTTGTGCTTAATTAAGCTTCTGTTTCTCCATAGGCTATTCTCAACGAAAACATCACAGTTTTAGAAAGCAGAATTGAAAATTACAAACTCCTTCAGGAGAACCTCACCGCTGAAATCAGCCTGCAGAAAGGTAGGAAAATTCACGTCAGAGTTTTTCCTCTCATCAGAGCACCCATGAAAGGAGTGCTCTCTCCCTCTCTCTGACGATATTCTTAGATGCATTTTCCCATGTAACCATAGAAACTCGGAAGAGACAACAAATAGGAAAGGCTTGTTTGTGACATGGAATTCTCTACAGTGGCCGGTGTAATAACATGAAGCGCAGTAGCTAGTGGTATTTCTTCTATTTTTGGTCAGATTTTTTTGCCCTGTCTATATATATATCTATGCATATGCATTTATGTATTACATTCACAGAAAATGTTGTTCAGTAAACGTTACGCTGCTGATTGGAGGTTTGGGATTTCGAAACTTCTCACCAAGACTGCATTTATTTGATTTGTATGGTATTAACATTTAAAACAACTTAACACATTTTTTAAACTCAAAGCTGAATTTTAGCAGCCATAACTCCCGTCTTCACTGTCACACGATTCAAGGAACATGTATTATTATCAATGTCAAGTGTGCTGCTTCATAATACACTGCGAATATATATTTTTGTTTTAAATTCAAAAGTTCAAAAGAAGAACATTTAATTAAATAAAATTGAATAAAATTTACTTATAAAAATATTAGCCCCAACTGCTGTATTCTATAATAAATATCATAATAAAAAAAAATTGTAAACATTGCCTCATCTAAAATCATCTAAAAAATGGCTTAATCTGGCATAAACTAGTCTTTGAGGCTAGCAAACGGATTTGTAGGTTAGTTATCAACTTTATCTTTAACCAGACTGAACTATAAACCAGCTTAAAAATCAGGGTTGGAAGTCATTTTAAAACCAGACTGGAGAGTATCTACACTTAAGACACTTAAGTTAGCTTTGCCAGGTGGAAAAGCATCTTTACCTAGATAAGACCAACCCAAACCAATCATAAAGCCACCTAAAATGATTGTTTTTTTCCAGCAGGGAACAGTATTGTTTAAATCATACTGAACAGAATAGTGTTTAATTTGCAAAGGATTTCCTGGCTGGCTAAACAACTGCAGGAAATGACTCCTGAATGCATGAGATATGAAAATAACGGGTAATACAAGAGTGAAAGAGATTGATTACAATCGCTGATAAAGCTTTAATCTGAAAAAAGCTAGCCAAACCTGGACAACTTTGTCAAATACAGGATAGGTGTGATGACCAATAAAGCTTTTCACGCCAAGACCGAATCGAACTTGAGACAAAGCAGCAGGCGAACAGCACCAGCCTGCTACCCGACCCAAAATAGTGCTCTGACATCAACGAGGTCTTTTAAGAAACCAACTGATAAGTTATGCCGTGCCTAGACATTGCCTTATAAGACTTTTTTCTTCAAAGAATGCTTGACATATTGTTAAGAGAGTTTGAAAAGGAGCGCTAACATTGTGAGAGGCTGCACGCTATTGGCATTGGAAAAATGTTACGTGTGAAATGATAGCTGTGTCATTATTATTTCAGACCAGATTGAAGCCCTGGAGCACAATTTGACTCTGAAGGCCCAGGAGTTGGCATCATGTGAGGCTTTACACCTCGCTTCTAAACAGCTCCAAACTGCTGCGGAGAAGCAGAAACAGGTCTGCGAGACCACCAAGCAATATTTACAGAAGCAGCTGTAAGTCATACACCATCTCTTCCACCACTTCCAACTGTTCCATCACACTTGAAAGAGTTCTTGTTTTATTAGATAGACTGAATGAGAGTGTAAAAAACACCCCTTATATGAGTTTAAACTATTTGTTTTCTTCCTCTATTTGACCATAGCATGAAGTGCAAAGACGAGGAACACCATGTACATGAACCTCATGTTAATCCCAATGACAGCGGTGCCCAAGGAATCACCACAAATAGTGTTACACTGGCTGTGATCGTTTGCCTTAGTCTGCTTTTAGTACCATGTAAGTGCTTTTTGTTTTAGTTGAATCGTATTCCGAGTATGGTTATAGTCTTTGTTGTGTCTGTGTTGATAATGAATCAGTGTCCTGTGTGCTTATGAGATTCTGGTTTATTCTCAGAGACGAGAGGACAGCTGGAGTATTTGGGTACATGTTTCGTTGCAACACTGTTCTGAGGACACCGCTCTGGTGCACTTGTAACCCTGGACTTGAAGCACACGTAAATCGTCATTTGGAAGTGCTGATGCAAAATTTATGATCACCCATAGTTAATGAAGGTATTTGTGTTGCAAGCTATTTTGGTGGCACGGCTGAGAGCGTAATGAATTTATTCACTTTCAACAAATGTATGCTGTACTTCATTGGTGGTAACTTTTTTTTTTGGAAAAACATATCAAGATTTTAGGGTCTAGATGTTTCAGAATTGTATTTATTTTTGTTTGGAGCAACCAGACTAATATGCCAATGAGATATTAAAGAGTTGTTAAAATGTTATAGAGTTATTTTAGAAATTTGCTCGCACTGTTTTACCACTGTCGTTTTTTTTTTTTTAAGAATTTCATGAAAACCTTTTGAAAGCTATTTTTGAATAAACTTATATTGTTGACTCTCTAATTACGACTTGATAAAAGACAGTCTTTAATGTGTGTAACCTTTCCATCAGTAACTTCTATGTCAGCCTTTTAAACAATAATCTGTTGAAAGAGTTCCCAGTACACACTGACTAGTGAAGGGCGAATAGTATACACACACACACACACACACACCATCACCACCAACACCAAATACAGTACCTTCAACCATAAAACTATGATAAAATTAGAAACTAATCAACTTATGCTGAAAGCTGTATGCTTTTAAGAATATATTATATTTACTAATTCATTATGATACTGAAATAAAGCAAGTATTTGGTCATGAGATCTTGACATGTCGGCCAGGCCCATGAGGGGGCCAACTAATCAGATTTAAGGGATTCTTTTTCAGCAGATATCTCTTTTAGGGTTATGTGCCCTTGTTAATCACTGATTTTAGGCATACATTTTGGTGGTAGGGAGTGGGATAAATTTTTGGACAGAAATGTTGATCCAGGATCATGTTTTGGCAAAATCACGGCTAGCAAGTAGCTAGAATATTGACCCCTTTTGAGACTTTTTTCAAAAATTTAGGGAAAATTATAGCAACCTCTTGGACTAACCTTTTCTAAGTCTTCCTCTTGCCCACTGATCTATATTCAACCTTATATAGATCAGTGAATTTGCCATCTAGTGACATTTAGCTACCAGTTTTAGCTACTTTCAATTGAAAGCAACTGGCAACACTGGGCCGGCATGTGCAGTGAATAAGGATTGCAGGAAATAGTGATAGTAATAAAAACACAGATTAAATAGGTGTGTTCGAGTTGAAGTGATCGGTGTATGACATTTAAGTAAATACATTTTATTAATTTAATTGATTTACGACAACTGTAAACACTCATTTTTCTAGATATTACCTTTTTAAAATAATCAGTATCAAGAAATTAAATCAATCCAATTTTGGAAGTTTAAAATCTCAGAGTGGATAATTTTATGTTTAGATTGTTACAACCACCTGTCTCGAGGTGAAACAACATTACAAAGGGGAGGCCACACATGAAAGTAAATTTAATAAGTATTTAATGAGAATTAAATCAAAATACAAGCATTAACTAAAAAGAAACAACAAAAACAATCCAAGACTGAAGAGAAAAAGATTAATGGTACCACGGTCCAACCAAGGCATTGCTTTCTCCATATCCTTTGTACTGTACGTCGCTGCTCGCAATATTGTCATTCAGGAAAAAAAATCCAACATTTTTGTAGTCCCTAATGATGAATGGTACAATGTGTTCTCATATATTTGAACTACTACTAGTATCTAATTTGGAAAAATGACCTCATCTGGGGAAAACTGTACAAGATCTATTAACCAAAAGTTTAAATTTATCGTTTAAAGTCACGATACACATATTTTTCTGTTTCAGTGTCTGCAGTGTAGGTTCTAGCACAAATATTTAGCAAATTTTTTTTTTTTATTCTGCAGCCTTCAGATGCTATCAGAGTTATGTAAATACTCGTTTCCTAATCGGAAATTGGATGCTAAAGGCCTTTTAAGTTTTATTTATTATTACTGGGAAATTAGGAAATCCTTAAATACAACAAGCTCGTATCAAGGCTTCGTAAGTGGGAAATTTCCTGTTAAAGGCAGCATGAACACGCTATCTAATTTAACTGTTCGGATACATTTGTCTACTAAATTTGTCTCATTCTCATTCATAAACCAATCAAAAGCCCCTGAAGGTTTGAACAGCAAACTTGGAGCAAAAGTCCCAACCATTTGGAGCAGGTTCTGACCTCTGGTTATACTGCGTTTGAGGCTTTTTATAGGCTACTGTACCAAACACCTACCTGTATACCCTTACACAACACTACTGACTTTTTAAAAGTATAATAACTTTTGTATGTTTTTAACCCTTTTGCTTCAAGGGGACACAGAAAGTGTCCAAATGGACCCCTTTCACGTTTCAGGGTGAATGGGGTAACGGAAGTCCTTATAGTTGGGTTAATTTGAAAAGCATTGAATGGGATGATACCATAAATATATATTTTTTGCATTTGCTTAAATAGAAAAAGAAAAACCCCACGATAGTGTTTTCATGACTTTCAGTAAAAATAAAAAATAAGAGAGAGAGTGATAACGGCAGTCAAAAGAGAGAACGGTGTCAAATTTCGACGCTGCATTAGTATAAACAATCCTTTTGTAATTTGATGCAAAGGTGATATAATACAAATAATTGTGTTATAAATGCGCATATATTTTTTACAAAAATACAAACATGAAAATTTATGATGCTGATAACCGTTAAACGCGTTTAACACGGTCATAACGTCTACGTTATAGTAGGTGGCGTACCCATGCCATGCATCTGTGTCCTCATGACACGAAACAAACACGTTTGCGAAAAAACAGCAATACCCAGAGTTCCTTTCGTTTTTTCGGAAATGACGTTGTACAGACCCGCCCCTCGGTGCCTTCCAAAATAATCGCGCTTTGTATATCCAACATGTCGGCGCCCGTGGAGGTAGTTCTGGCTGCAGATTCAGCCGGGCAGCTGTTTAACTGCGCGGTTTTAGACCCTCATTCTGGGTCAGAATTCTTGTCCTATCGCGGGGGTAACACGTCCTCCCGGGCCTTAACGGTCCTGAACGGAGAATACATATTAGGAGCTCAACTCGGCAAGAACTTCATAAACGTGTGGGAGATCCAAAGAAAGGTAGGTATATCTGCTGCATCTGAAAATAAGCATCACTGATGTTATACTCAACAAGAAAGTTATACATATAAAAATTGTTCGGATTAAGTGTTTATTGGTTAAATTAGTTATCTAAAAGAAGATAATGTTTATAGACAAGCTGTGACAGCGGAGTGCAAAACGTTTTATAATTTTGAACAATTATTTTACATAAATATGATTAAATTCATTAATTATTACACGAAAACATTCCTGCTTTTTATGTATGTTTGTCATATCGTACTAGCTTAAAGAAAAAAAGGTAAGCTATGTTTCATACAAATATTAGCTTAGCAATATTGGTAAATAATAATAATAAAGTCACAACCATGTTAACTGTCCGTGTAATATGCATATAACTTTAGCAGTCATCACTAATAATATAAAGTCCAGTTTTGTCATATTTTAATAAGAAGTGTGCTTAATAGGTTATTTCAGGATGACACAAGTTTTTAATTTTAGGAGAATATCTACCAACATGTGCTTTCTGTTAAAAGCCCTTATCCTCCTGCTTTATTAGATTGGGCTGGTTTTAACCATGTGAGAAACCTTTTATACTCTGTTAACACTTGAAAATAGTTTAAAAGTTAAAAAAAAAAAATATTGTTCTATTTTTTCATTTTATTTTTTAGCATAAATAGAATGAAATAGTTTATAAAATTTGCTCACCATGAAAATAGCCACAAAAGCTGGCCTGGCATTAAAAACAAACGTTAGTATGCATATTTATACATTCTGCTTGTAGACTAACTATTAAATAAATAGTCAACAGTTTATTAGTTTATCTTTGTTAACAGAAATAAAATAAATAACCACGGTTTATACACTAAATGAGGGAGTTAAGCAATTGACATTCTGTCAATGAAAGAAACTAGTGTACCTGCCAAAAAATGATCAATATAAAGCTAGAAATATCTGCTTTCACTCAAATGTGACACAAATATTGCGCTGTTTTCATGCAGCATGTAAGCATCAGATTTTAATGGCTGTGGCTTCCTTTGAATGAACGACGAGCTATGATAGTCATTAGCCATTGACAGATTGATTGTATCGTGAGAGCATCTGTAAATGCTCTGAATAACTTTTGAACTGCCTTTCAGGACCAGCTACAGCAGAAGATTGTGTGTCCTGGGGTCGTTACGTGTCTCTGTGCGTCTCCTGATGGCCTCTATGTCCTGGCAGGCATCGCTGAAACTATATACCTGTGGGAGGTGAGGAGGAGACATCAAGAAATAATTCACTAAAAACATTTAAAAATGCTTTCTCTTCTATTTTATATATATATTCGCTGTATTTTTTGGGGGTGCAAAAATTAAAAATTCATATGACCGTGTGTATGACTGCGATGGTGTTTGAAAGTCTATTTAAATATTAAATGATTTAGACAAATTAATTCAGGTTCTAAAATGTCATATCAAAAAAACAAAACAACAATGTTTATATATACATATACATTATTTATTATTTATTTTTTGAGTAGGCCTAATTACTTTAAAGGAGAAGTTCACTTTCAAAAAAACTTTTGAGGATAGTTTACTCACCACCATGTCATCCAAGATGTCCATGTC
>JAUCMT010000013.1:10473959-10489259 GCA_032357475.1 Enteromius thamalakanensis
GACTTTTCGACTGAAGACAGAAAGACATGGACATCTTGGATGACATGGTGGCGAGAAAACTATCCTCAAAAGTTTTTTTGAAAGTGAACTTCTCCTTTAACCCCCCTGTTTCACAGACAAGGCTTAAACCTAATCCTAGTCTAAAAATATAATCTGAGCTGTTCCAACTTAAATAAACCTGCACTCACTAATCTTAAAACTTTTCAGTGCATTTGTTTGGTCTCAAGATGCTAACCAGTATTTTTATGTTTTTTTGTGCGTTCGTAACAGTTACTTAAATGAACTATGGCCTAATCCTGTCTTAGCCTAAACCCTCTCTGTGAAACTGGGCCTATACTTTTTTTTTGTTGAAAACGGCATAAAGGTTTAAGTTCATATTTCATGTCTTTTAAACTGGATTTATTGTGGACGTATTGAACTTTTGTTTAATTCGTTCTAATAGATGTCGACAGGAAATTTGTTGGCTATTTTGAGTCGACACTATCAGGATGTGAGCTGCATCCGTTTCACCGATGACAGCAGTCATTTTGTGTCGGGAGGGAAAGACAATCTTGCTCTCATATGGAATCTCTCCAGGTGCGTTAAAGGCTTCATTAATCATTTCTCTTTTGTTTTCAACTGTTACTGTAGTTATAGGTCTTGACCGTAATAAGTGAAAGCTTATCTACGGAGGTTTCACATACACAAAGGTGCACATGCATGAAGTGAGATTGAAGTGTCTTTTTTTGCCTTTTTGACTTAAGTGCTTAGCTTAATTCTTCTCCCATAATACACAAAGCCCATTAAGTGACGTAAGATATTTAGTGAAAGACTTAAAAGGTGTGGTTGTTAAATTCTGAAAAAACAAAAATATCACATAAAAAGCTTAGAAATTAATTTTTTATGCACAGCCCCCCCCCCATTTCTCAAGTGTAATTGGAAATAAATTCTATAATTGCAATTTTAAAAAAAAAAAGGAAAAAAAAGAGCAGGAGAAATAACATGCAAGAGTCTCAGAGCCGATAAAAGCCTCACAGCCTACAGAAGTGAGACGCATGCTTGTTGCCAGCACTAGAGTTAGCTACTGTAGAAAAATAAACTCATTTAACCTCTTCCAAGGCCCATGTTTATAATATAGAGATTTCTGGGAATCCATACTCCGGTCTCAAGAGATCAAGTCAATCATTTCAGATCCAAAAGCATCCTGAATATTCTAGAATTGCTAGAGGAGAAGTACAGTGCTAGTGAAGCTCTTCTATAGGGATGAATAAGTGCTGAAGGTGTGAGGGAGTTCTGCTGTCATGAATTCACACACTACAATACAAAAGCTTGAAACAGAACATGCTACCCTCCCATGCATTATTGGGCGTTTTTTCAGTATGACAATAAAAGATATTCATTCGCCCAAGGTGAAAATCCTTCAGTGGATATGCATTTCATGATTCTGTAGAGACAAGCTGAGCACAACTCCTTTAAAGAGCAAAGCATTTAAAGAGCTAGTCCACCAGCAGTTAAAATTTATCATGAACTCGTACACTCAGTGCCAAGAATAGTCAGAGCAGTGTACTTAAAGCTCTGGAGGACATACTCAATACTAGAATATTGTACATTTGCTGAATTAAATCTAGGGTGGACTTATTTCTGCAATCTTTAATTTAAACAAAATTAGCTAATCTCTTGCAGAGAGCATATATTTTATGGTTTGTATTAAGTATGAGTTTAATACATTGCAATTTTACTAGTGATCATTAAGAAAATACATCTTTTATATTTATTCCGAGGGGGTGTACTCATTTATGCTGTGCACTATATATATATATATATATATACACACAGACACATAAAATTAATTTTATATATATTTGTTTATTTAAACAAAAACAGTATATCAAAAACTTCTTTGAATTATCTATTATTTTTTTATTTTAAAAATAAAATAAATATTTTATATATATATATATATATATTTTTTTTATTTTTTTATTTATTTGTTTATTTTATATACATATATATATATATAACAAATAAATAAATAAATTTATTTATTTTTAAAATAATGTTACAATGCAAAAACCCTAAATGTTCCAGAAATATGTTTTTTTTTTTAATCCATTCTGGTTTCCTTTGATTTTTGGGATGAAAGATATCTCCAACATGACCTTTCCCAGGCTTTCTAAAACATGATTGCTTCCAGGTTACGTCCAGTAGATGGCGCTGTGAACGTTTTCAACATTCTCCTTCAGGTGCAGATGGTGAAATAAATCTAGATAAAC
Source organism: Enteromius thamalakanensis (assembly GCA_032357475.1). Lineage (NCBI taxonomy): Eukaryota > Metazoa > Chordata > Actinopteri > Cypriniformes > Cyprinidae > Enteromius > Enteromius thamalakanensis. Next base: position 10,476,212 of record JAUCMT010000013.1, read on the forward strand.
AACCTTACATCTCCACTTTGTTTCCAGATGCCTTTAAGAACATCTCAACCAGAGTAATTAAGATTTAAAGCATGTGAAAAAACGACTTTTAATTGGCTAAAAAACTGCAGCTCTGGTTTGTCTAACCTCAGGTGGTTTTTTTCAGTGCTTTGAGATGCGTCGCTTCGATTCGGCTTCCAAGCTGTTTGTGTTCAGCCGATCTGTCCGTCTCTATTGTGCTGCGCTGTTATTGTTATCGATCTGAAGTAACGCACTTTGAAGCTGTAGAGGTGAGTCTGATGAGCACAGACAATCACCTCAAGGCTCTCTGAGCGTTATCAATTACTAGAGATGCCCAAACTTGTGGTATGTTTTTGAAGACTTGCAGTTTGAGGCTTCCTGCTGTATTTGACGTAACAGCTGGTTTTGAACTGAAGGTTGAAGGAGAAGGCTAGCGGTGTCTCGCGGTCATGTTTGTTTGATGGCATTAGCTAAGGTAAACCAGGCCCACGGGCTTCAATATGTGAAAGAAGGAGGCAGGATAGAAGCGCAGCCATCAAACCAGGATGAATAATTCAGCGTCTGTCTCTGAGTTTTGAAAGGAGATGACGCGCATCTATTATTCTGTATCTGTATCGCTCGACAGAATAACCTCTCAGCCATCACCATAATCAACGTTCCCTGACCCTCACATGCTGCTGAGAGGTCTCGACTTTAGAAATCACACACAGATGTTCACTGCGCTCCGTTTCACCTATAGCGAGCTGCATATCTAGATGGCATTTTGGGGCCCAGAAATGCATAAAACGCTTTTGAATGTTCCCGTGATGACAAATATGCTTGAGTCTGCAATAAATGCCACATTTCTCTGGCATATTTGTTAGCGTGGACCAGGGAGGTCTTTAATGGTTTAATAATGCTCTAATCTGTTTATATATTCATAAATACATTAAATATGGCATTTATACAAACAGAATGCACATGGGGAAAAACTGGCAGTGGTGGCAACTGTCCTGAAAAAATAAATAAATAAATAAAAAAGATTAAATAAGGTATTCTTTCTGAGAATTTAAGTAGTTTGACATAATGTTTTGTTAATCAAAATCACGTCTGTTAAACTGGTAAATAATTTGTATGACGCATACATTTAGTTTAGGTTGGTAAATGTTAATATTCTCTAAAACTAAGACTAAAGATGTTATTAATTTGAATGAAACTGAACTAAAATGTGAATATCAGATGAAAAAAAAATTGTGCTTTTTTGTGCTTAGGCAGCTAACTAAAATAGGTTGAATTACTATAAAATAAAATAAAATATCATTCACTGACATCTTGTTCTTATCTGAAACAGACTAAAAACAATTAAAATGGTTTTCATTCATTTAAATTAAGCTGAAATATAATAATATAATAAGATGCAAAAATAAAACATGAAAATTAGATAAAAAATGTAAGTTGATTTTATTTACTTAGATGTTAAGGCATAAGTTGAAGAAATAATAAAATAACAATACAGGTAAAGAAATATAAACTGCAATTTAAAGAAAAACTGTAATAAAAATTAAATATTTAAAATATGTACTTAATTAATACTTCAGTAATAGTATTTAAATAATAAAAAAAAACACAGATGTCATGTGGCGTGACTCCAACCACATGGCATTAACATGAAAAAAGGAAAATATTATTAATGTTTTTTATGATATGAATGTTTTTATACTTTATTATTGTGTTAATATAATATTTTATATTATTACTATTACAGGGCTGTTGAATGGTTGAGTCTGATTGGCTGACGAACGTTCTAAGGTGTGCAATTATTTTCAGGGAAACACGCTGCTTTTGACCGCATCACGTTATTTCAAGGGTCTGACAACAGCAAAAAAAACAATACCCACAATGGCACTGTCCAAACTAATAAATATTGTAATTAATATGATAAAAGCGACATATCATCTCCACATTTTTGCCAAAATGAAGTTTTATTATGTACGGAAAACACATACTCTATCTCTGTCTCTGTCTCTCACTCAGATGCGCACACATTAACACTGACTTCTCACAACAGAAATAACAACAGTGCTGTTAGAGAAGAAAATTCAGTTCGCTATTTCTTTTAAGTTTAAAAACCAGACAGATACCTTATATGGTATTACGTGGAATAATTAACTCTAGGCTTTTTAATTATTAGATAAATAATGTACACCCAAGGTGTACTTGCCTCACCACCTCGGATATGCATTATATTTCACGTCATCAGTTATTCCTTACTAAAGTTGTGGACCCTCTTAAAGCGAAATCTCCGAAAATGAAAGTTCTGTCATTTATTACTCACCCTCATGTCATTCTAAACCCAGAACATCAGCATCTTAAAGTACCACGATGCAAACGCGCGTGTTTCAATAATCTTCGGTTTCTGCTTAGAAGATGAAAGAATGTCTTACGGGTTTGCAACGACGTAAGGGTAGAGTAGAGTTTTAATTTTGGGTGAACTAACCCTGATCCTAATATCTACCTCAATGGCAGTTGTTTAGCTGGAACTACATGACTTTATTTGGATCACGTTTTGTTGTTTGCTGGGTGTATTTACGTTTATTCTTAGCAACAGCGGTCTGGGCTTTTATTGATTCCTTTACCGCGTGTTGTCACCAGCTTAATCGTGTTTGCCCGTAAACATCGGCCCTGTTCTGCACTCGGGTTTCTGCTGTAAGGTGAATCGTGCCCGTTTGTGTTGACTGTGACCTTGCTGCTGAGCGAGCGACGCTAAGTGCAGCGCAGCATGAAGAATGAAGAGCTGTGAATAACGAGGGGAATCTAAAGTGTGAGGGGGACACAGACTCACTGACGGATGCAGGACATGCGAGAGCTGAGACTGATTGCAGTGGACACACCTTCTGCCAGAGAGATGCGCAAAGCTTTTATGTCAAACCAAAAACTCTTACTTGGACAGTCAGTCAATACAAAGAAAGGTTCTTTACTTTCATTTGTTGCGATCTTCTGTAATTATATAAAAACTTTAAGTAAAAATCTCTTATGCTTAACAAGGCTGCATTTATTTGATCAAAAATCTATTTAACAATCAGTACAATACAATTCATTCAATACAGTTTTATTGACTGGTATGTATTTATAATGATGCATGCCAAAATATACATATTTTTATGGATCTCTTCAAAACAATTGAGTCAAAAAAGGTTGTCAATGAAAGGAGCATTTTTTACAAGCAAATACTATTTCAGTCTTTCTGCTTTAAAAATGTGTTTAATTTTCCTCACCGTTACGTAAATCCTGCACCAGTTTTTTCAGCATGTATAATTCTCAAAAAAACTGTAAAAAGGTATTTGTAGCAAATGTAACGAAGCATTGTTAAAAATAGAAATGAATCATTAGCCATTATCATCTCACAATGCTCTGTATAGAGCTTTAATGTCAATTTTAATAAATAAATGCCATTATGATGATGTCATAATTTTACTGTGGCATTTATTCTAAAAGTTAAAAGTTATTTTGTACAGGTTTACATGACTGGTGATTCATACCAACTTAATTGTATTAACAAAAACTTGTTTGTGACTGTAGTTCCCTTTGAGTCGGTCACTTTCTGTATACAGGACACTTTTGACACTTCTTGACTGAAGAGTCTTCGCCCATCGTTACCCATTATATGGTGACGACAAAGTTTTTTCTGTTTATAGAAACTAGAAGCATTGATATAATACCCCAGTTAACCCTGATTCATTTTGTGAGTCCCGAAGTTTGCCGAACTTTAGAGCGCTGTAACTCAGCAGAACACAGCAGAAGGGAACTGTGGACAGAAGGAGAGACATAAACGCTCACCCAGATCTAGGAAACTCTATTAATGCAAATGTAGAATGGAGCACAAATCAGAAATGATCCTCTTTCAGACATAAAACGCAGATGTGTATGACAGATGTTGTTTAAGACAGGTCGGCCCCTGAGCTCGCCCAGTGGTGCCGCGTCATGCAGCGGTGCTGACAGAATGGGGTTCAATTCTGTCTCGTCTCACTTTATCTGCCCATGTGTTTCCATCTGGATCTCCTCTCCACATCTCTCTCGTTCACTTGTCTTTTTCTTGAGGCTGATCGTTTGGCCAGACACATGCAACTGCCATTAGCAGCTGTATTCTATAATTTCAGCAAAGTTTGTTTGAAATACATAATGAAAACTTGAAGGGAAAATCTAAGTAATTAGCAGTATAAATTAAATAATATTAAGTTTAACATATATATTGTCAGAGATATGTATGAGACATTAGAGGTTAGATATAATTTAAATATAGATGTGATGTACATCATTATCAAGTGACCAAAAACCTTCTCTGTCATCAATCCATGCGATTATGCATATTTGATACAGTGCATATACAGTGCATACTAAATGATTGCATGTTTATTTTCATTGCATTTCACATTAAATAATTTGCATTGCATCTTAATAATTGTTGGATACCTTTCCAGATGTTGACAACCAACCAAACAAAAGTATATATGATTGTCATCCTCTACAGAAGGGCACAGTATAGGATATGGTGTGGTATCTAGAATCATTCAATCTTATAAACTAGGCTAATACTTTCAAGGTCAAGGCACAAGCTTGCCATTGATTTTTGTATAGAGAAAAAATGAGGATCAATCTTAATATTTCACTTACACCCAGTGTATTATATTTTAATGTTTCACATTCATCAATTTTTAATTAACTCATCCTCTCACAAATAATATGTGATAGAATTGATGGCTCTCATGATTAATTATTGTTGTCCTGAGCGTGTCGTTTATTATAAAGGTTTCATAACGGCAAGGTAATGAGAAATTGTGTACTGTGTTTCAGCGTTGTTCAGTTGGATTCGTCCCGCACACCAGAACCACGTCACATTCTTTCCCGCCACTCTCTCCCCATCACCGACATCCACTGTGGCCTGATGGGACCTCAAGGCCGTGTAGCCACCGCATCCCTGGACCAAACCGTTAAGGTGAGTTATGCTCATCTTGATGTAAATTACATGCATCACAAAATCAATGTTTTTTTATTGTGCATTTAAGCTAAAGGGATAATTCAATGTTTATCCAAGATGTACAGTAGGTGACTTTTTTCAGTAAAACAGAACACCAAGATTTTTAACTCAAACCATTATACTCTGTCCGTCATATATTGTTCTCTCAAGGCTTTGAGAGTATAAATAAAATAATGAAACCCTGTGGTTCATGATGATATATTTATGTGTAAAGACACCAATTGCTCAGGCTTCGCCAGAAACACCAGTTTTCTACCTCTGTTTCAATAGAGAACTGTTTTGGGTGGACTATCCCTTTAATTCTCATTCAGGATGCAGTTGGGTTATTTTGATTAGGTTAAAATTAGCTCACAAACACAATAAAACATAATAACATAATAAAAAATGTAAAAAAAAATCTGTTTGTGTGACCGGGAGGGGATGTCTTCAGTTAGTTAGTTTTGTCGTGGCCACGACATATTAACTCGTGGGAACATGATAATATTACTTGTCCATGAGATATTAATTATTGGGAATTATTGGGAATGTGATATGTCGTGGACACAAGATCATTTTGTAGAGGTAACAACATCCTTATGTTGTGGCCATGAAACTTATTAACATATTTTTCTTGTGGCCACGAGTTTATCACTTGAGAAAACCTGTGTAAGCTCAACGGCTCTGCACTAGGCATTATTAATTCAAAGAAATAAAATGAAGTATATAAAATTGAACCTTTAAAAACTTTTAAATTCCCGACAGCATTATTTAAACTTTATTTCATTATACATATATTTATACATTATATTTATTGTCGAATATTAGAGTAGGCTTATACAAAAAGTCAGAATGTTATGTAAAAAGATCAAAATGACATAATATTGACATAATATCACATACCCACAAGTTAATATGTAGTGGCCACGACAAAACTAAGTGAACCAAAAACGTAAATAAATAAAACTTTATATATATATTTTACAGCAACTATAACCTAATTGACAAAGTAGGCATCCTTTGATCTGAAAATACTAGACATACTGTAGCACTAGAATGTTGTCTTCTTCGCCATGTTGCCTTCAAATAAAACCATTGCCATGTCAAATAGCTACTGTAACACTTGCTCCGCCTCCAGATTTTTTGATTGCTCCACTGTTTTTGGCATTAATGAATTGATGACTGACATTAATGAACAGCAGTACCTGTAAAAGTTAAAATAGTTTTAACTTGCTACAGTGTCTTAAAAACTGTGGAAAGTAGCACATTGGACTGGAAAAGTGCTTTCTGTATGAACCGTTCCTTAAAAAACAGCAGTTTTATTGAAGAAACGCTGAATGATGGTGTAGACTGGTCAAACAAATCATTCTGAACCCAGAAAGCCTTAATTTAATTGCAAAGCAAAGTTTTCCTAAATGTAATTGGTTGTTTTTTGTTCTTGTGTAGCGTATAAATCAATCATAAATCAATAAATACATAAAATATACATGGCACTGTGCATCTAACATAATTATAGTTGTTTAAAATGTCTGCATGTCCATTTATTGTTTCAAATAACATTTCTTGTAAATGCCAGACTACTTTAAAATACATCTCCACGTCCTTATGTTCCACATGTGCCACCTACAAACATCTTTGTATGTTTTCCTAATGGTTTATATGGGAAGCCTGTTTCATCTCAGCTAATTTAATATGCGGATGTCTTCATCGGTTCTGTCCGGTTTTTGAAAAATCACTTGAAAAGCATAAATATTTATGAATTCGTTTTTTTCTGTCATATGCACCTAAAGCTGTTTCACTTGTAATCCAGTTTGTAGCTTATTTAACTTGCTAAACTCTCGTAATGGCATCAAGAACTCGGGTCATGAATGGGGTACTTGGCTTGAGATGATGTGCTGTCTTTTCTTCCTCGTTTAATGTGGGAAGATGCTCTTAAATTACTGTTTGCTGTGATGAGACCTTGGATTGTCATTCAGGGGAAGTTTGCATCCCATTTGCGCTTGTTCTTTGTTGATGTGCCCTTTTTAGAGGCCTTGTTAGGCATTTACAACCCTCCTGTCTTCCAGCTAAAACACTTAAAACGGGGTAATTTTGTTTTAAATGGACAATAATGCACGCTTCCCCTTCCTCAAGTTCGAAACTTTGCTGAAATGTGATTTTCCCATTAATGAATGTGATGTGGGCTCAGCAAGAGTCTGGCTGTGATGTAAACTACATAAGCAGTAGATTGGATTCCATGTGCTGCTGTTTCTTCTGGGTGGCTTTAGGTGTCATGGTTGATTTGATTGAGAAGACTCAATACAAAATGAGGTCTAGCTTGATGGACAATACGAGGAGGAACATTCTGGGTGGTGATTGGATGGTAAATAAAAAAGGTTCAAGGGAAGTTTTACTCTAAAATCTGCCTGAATTGCAGTACCCATTTCAAGCACTATCTAGCAATATTACAAATTGCAACTTTAATGTGAATTATCTTTCCCCTTCCAGTTGTTGGAAAACACCGTATTGCTGTCAAGAAATCATGTTAGATAGCTATTTCTCCCGAAAAATAATGCTATAGCCAGTAATTCTACTCAGAAGTGTGCGTTCCGGGGTGGAATGCCTTTGTTTTTGCAGTACCGATTTCAGCCACTAGCTGGTAATCTTACATACTGCATACTGATGCCGCCGTGACAACCTTGTCATTGACCACCGTGGTGACGTCACACGCTCTAATGTTAACACACAAATTTCGGTTATGCCGTTTCCGTTATAATCAGATTTATACATGCAACGAATTTATTTTGTGCCAAATAGAACATAAGCTCTAAAACATCTAAACAGTGAGGAGTTATTAGTATGATCATGAACACGAGTGTTTTGCGCTCATATGTTAAACATCGTCACTATGTCACGCGTCTGCAATCTTTTCTATCAGTTCACATGTACAGTGTATTCAACTTTTTGTGTCATACGCATAACGTTCGGCTTTTGTTGTGAAATCACATTTTTGTTTCTTGTGGCACATTGCGATGTGTCTCGCTAGAACTTGGCGATATCCTCGGATAGTGGTATGATGCAGCGCAACAAATCTCCGACAGAAAACTGCTGTCGCATTTTATTTATGATGTGCTGACATTTGAAAATGTCATGGCATTAAAACAAATTGTCTGCATGCCGATGTCAGCAAGCCCTCCAAAAATGACATAATGGAGACGGCCGAAGTACACTTTGGCCTTTAGGCTAGTGCGGCGTTTGCTATAGACAAGTTTGTATTGATATTCGTCTGACGCTTATTTGAAAAATCACTTACCCTGCTTTTAAAGGGATATTTGTGTTATTTGCATTAATTTATTTATACTGTTACTTTTTGCGTAATTGCTTGCTTGTCAGTTTGCGGCAAAATATTTTGCGATGTTCACATGTTGTTTATTACTTCATGTAATTCTTTACAATAGTTTAACTTCAGAAAGTTGATTACAAAATGCACCTACATTTTTTAAAATGTTTTTGTTGAATAAAATACTAAAATAATTTTCCCTATATATTTTATCCATGAGGATTTAATTTAAAAACTCAAATCTTGTCTTATTCTCGTTCCATCATCACGCTGAGTGGTTCTCTTTGCATAATTGTTTCATTCTGTGCCGAATCTTGACCCCCGACCGATTAGTATTAATTAGTAACCTAGAATTAGTCGGTTTAGTGTTAGATGTTGGGGAGGGGTTAGGATTAGAACAGCAGCACCTGAGAATGTTCAATGAAGGGATTATTAGGTATAATTTTATACAAAATAAACCATACTGAACCGTGAAAACTGAGGGGCACACAATCATCATGATTGTGTACCGTTACACCCTGAGTGTGTACAAATATAGTATTTACATAACATAACAAGCACACATATGTATTTAGTTCATTACATTTATTATCAAAAGTCAACTGAGTAATAACTCTTTCCTTTTCAGTAATTTATACATAATGCAAGACCTACAGTGTATAAACTGCACTTTTCCGATCAAACACCTGCATGGGAAACTGCAAACCAAAAGCATCAAAATATCAAAAGAAACATTAGCAGCAGAGTGTCCCTTCAAGGTCATCCTTCAGTCGCCCTGCGGACTCTCTTTGAGTGTTTTGTGTGTGATCATTGGATCTCTCTGCTGAATAATTTCCAGTCTTTTATTGATACACTGTAAAGAAGTAGAGAACTTATTTGATCTTTCATGCATCTTTGAGCCCGAGAAACACTCCAGCTCTGGCCGCTGATCTACTCATCACATCTCACAATTTTCCGGTGTGATTTGAGATGAGACTTTATTCCTGTTATCGTTGACATTGCTTTGATAGGATTACGCCAATAATCAAGCCCATTATAAAGCAGCCACAGGCATGACTGATCTACAGGCTACATGCTCTGAGGATCTGTCATGAACGACTGGCTGCTTAGTCTTTGTTTAAACTGGAGGTGTGCCCGCGACGCCACTGCACACAGGCGTTCAATGTCACACTGAGTGCACTCTCTCATTACCCACAATCCCCCATGGGGCTTTTGCAGGACCGGTTGTTGTCAGGACAGAGCTCTAGTGAGGAGAAATGGGTGAACGAGGTGTGGGTCATAATAAAGGGGAGTTTACCTCAGGGTGACTCACCCCTCTTTTCTCAACACTGTTTCCCAGATTGTTTTTGGGATGAATGCCCTGACAAGACACGCTCGTAGGTCTCGTATAATCAGCCTTGTCTCACGCTGTCCAAAGCCATTTGAACGCTGTGCCTGCCATCGGGGTCTCAGGGCCAATCTATACCTGAATCGATCAACCCCCAGAAGGAGCCAGCAATTTAAAAATTTGTGTTTGGTGTCTGTGGGAAAGCGTCTCGTGCTGTTTAATTGGGTGGCAAGTTCAGCACTGAATGATGCTTATGTCATGGGCTTCCTGTGTAGATATTGTCATGGCTGGTTTAAGGCTGATTTTTATCAGCTTGGCTCTGCTGTGGAAGATAGCAGGAGGTTGCGGTATTTTGACGTCAGACGGCATCTTATTCTAGACAGCTGTATGCGGATGTGAGCAGATCCAAAAATGATACCCCCAACATTTATAAATAATAAATCACAATAAACATTTCTTCTGCCAAGTAGTATAGTTCATTAGTCTAATTGTAGACTGTCAGCAGTTGCCAAACAACTTGGTGCATTAATATAGAATGCAACTGATGTGCGGTCACAGGTTCATGGATCCAAAATAAAAAACATTTTTATTGTTTTGTTTGGCATAGAGAAGAATGTTATCTGAAATTGGTTTTTGTTTAGAAGGATTCTTTAAATTGGATTGAGAATGCTGATTTTCATAGCAGATCATTCCTATATAAGTTAAAATGGCTACTTTTAAGGTTTAAAATGTTTTTGGAGAGTAAAATGTTAAAATTTGGTCATTGTCATTCAGTGTAATGCGGTATTATTGTAAAAATTCAAACAACATGCTCATTCTAACTTGTACATATTAAAATATATAAAAGAATAAATAAGCATATTAAGTTTTATGTTTTAAATGAATAAACTAATCCTTGGATAGAGACAAATGTAAAATAAAAATTAACATTACAACTAATTAGGCTAATTAGGGTTAAAGTGATTAATCTTTATTATGTCATAAATTGATTTTTGTTGCAAATATGCCTTATAAGAGTGTTACACTGAATTACCTTTTAGTTGGCAAATTCAGTAAATGAAGGAAAAATGTATATTTATTTTTGGCTCAGAAAAACAAAAGCAAAATTCTGAGTAATTTAAATTTACTACATAATCCATCTATCTAAATCTATCTATAGTTTGACTTTGACCATTTACTACTACATCCACTATTACACCGATCACTGTTTACACATCTCCCGTGGTCGTTCCTTCCTATTTACTACTCGTTTAATGCAAAATAAACATGAATGAACATCGCATCGCGTTTAAATCAAAGAAAGACATGTCAGGCAGGGAGGTCATCATTAATCAAGCTCAAGCTTGTTAGTTTGCTAGAGAAATGAAATGAGCAAACTACTATAGCTTGCTTCCACTGAGCGGTACGGGTCAGTGCAGTACAGTACGTTACAATTCGGTATGGAACACCTTAATCCAGCTTGCTTAAATCTCACCTGAAAAACTCCATAATATAACTATTATAACTACACTTCATGGCACAATAACAATAATATTTAGAAAATTAGCGGGGTTTTAAGCAATGATGTTTTACAAGTCCACAAGAGCTGAAAAAAACCCATATTGAAAAACGACTTTCTGTGTGAACATAAAATTATAAATATAACTTATGTTTTTTAGGTTTACGCATTTTAATGTTAATAAGCCAATGTAGATAAACTCACAGACAGCAGATCGGAACGAGTGAAGGTGGTCCCCTTGTATCATGCACAAGTGACTATTCTGGTCGACCAATCAAGGCTCTGCAGTGAGTTTAGCTCCACCTTTTTGGTGCCCTTACAGAAGGGTACCAAAAAAGTGGTACAGTACGATTCGCTATTTTGGTACCATTCACAATAAAAGCTCACATAACTGTGTACCGTACCATACTGTTCTGAACCATACATTCTTAAACTGTGTTGTACAATAGTGAGAATAGATGAGTCTGAAACAGCTCAATGAGTGCTGATGATGAGTGCAGCAAGGTGCTGAGACGACTTTAACTTTGTCATTTGCATTCAGTCCTTCCCGTCAGCCACTTTACTGGCCTGTGAACGACAGGGAAACCTTTCTGTTAGCTGTACCAAAGAGTACCGAAGATCCCTTTTAAATTAGATTGAAGTGCAGCCAAAATCTCTTTGGAAAGCTTTCAAATGCAATAGTCCTTCATTTGATTTTGGGATAGTTTCATTTGCACTTGAAGTGGTCTTGTTACCAACGTAGCTTTCATTAGTCTTTGTACGCTTAGCTGTTAGTGAGCCAATCTGTCCGTCAAAGTTTTTATCAAAAATAAATAAATATATAAAGCTGAAATTACAAATATACATTTTTAAAGGTGCTGCATGAAAGTGTTTGACTCTTCTAAAGCCAAAAAATAACATATGTATGTAAATATTTAGGAAATGTCTCAAATTACATAAATGTTTCTCTAAAAATGCTATAGCCAGCAATTCTACTCTGAAATGAGTGTTCTGGGGCAGAATGACATTTGTTTTTCCTGGTCTCGTAGGAAAAATGTATCTAGGTGCACTTTTTAATGAGATACAAAATATGCATCAGTAAGTACATATTACTACAGTTTCCATAAGAAATTAACGCTAGAGGCAGTAAAACTCTGACACCCTTTATTCCTCTTTTCTTTTATTAATTAATAATTTTCCTTACTTGACGTCATGTTATGACTTCAAAACAATATTAATATGCTGGGAGATTTGAAAACGGGTGCTTTTGAATGTTAACATCACACATATCCAGCTATTGGTCTATGGGTTTTAATAGACGGTAGGTTTGAGATGTACTCAATTCGATTCATCTGTAACGACGGTTGGACAAAATAGTTAAAATCTGTGTAAAAGGAAGTTTAAAAGACACGGTTTCATCAACAAACGCCTTTTTATATCAGTTTCGCAATTGTTGTACACTATCAGGTCGGTTTAGTGTTAGATTTGGTGTAGGGCCAACATGATAAAGCAAAAAAACAACCAAAAAAAAAACCACAAAGTGCACAGAGGTAAATATTTTTATGAGACCAGGGGCCTATTTCAGAAAGGAGGTTAAGTGAAAACTCTGAGTTTGTTAACCCTGAGAAAAGGGAAACTCTGGGTTTTCGGTTTCAAAAAGGCAGGTTTGTTAAACTCGGAAAAGCAGGGTAACTCAAGCCTGTTTCTGAAAGAGGGGTAACTATTACTCAGAGTCAGTTACTGTGGTAACTTACTCTCTGAACCTAACCTGGTCGGGAGCAGGTTTTATTCTCTAAACTCTGAGTTTCTGTCGGTCTCCTCTCCTTTATTTAAAGACGAAGCGGTATTTCTCGCAATAGCTTTAGTCATTCAATGCCCACATTTCGGACACAACCAGAGAAGAAAGTTACGAGAATGGCTTGTCCTTTTTTGGAG
>JAUCMT010000013.1:10495145-10509447 GCA_032357475.1 Enteromius thamalakanensis
AGCCCAGCGTCCATGGACTTCAATGCGGCTGCTTTGAACGTTTTTTTTTTTAGTGTTTTGAAACTAGACGGTCATTGGATAAACACTGCGATTATGTCCCGCCCACGGACGCTCCACCCCTCTGGGGGTGAATGAGGAGTGGACTGGCCTGGACTGATTGATGATTGGAGGGTCTGTCGAAAGATTGCATCTCCTTTTGACTGACAGCGATTTTTTACTATAAAGAATCGCTGAAGCTGATCCCGCTCACTCCCATCGCGGATTTCTCAAGTTCAGTCAAAATTAAAACTGCTGCAACCTATTTCTTTATATTTGCTTGATGAAATTGCTTGATTTTTATCTTACATTTTACACAACTATACACCACATTCCTTATTTCACTTTTACAGAGTTTAATATTTTTTTTAGATCCTTCATTCATTCATTCGGTCACAAACCATTTTCTTGAAAAGGAACGTAGGGCATAATTTACTATTTAAATAAATAGACAATTTTATGATTTAGGCCGAAAATGAGCTTCTACTATTTGACAGACCAGTAGCCGCCACTGATTCATTTTGGGAATTACTAAGCTAAACATAAAGTTAGCATGCACAATGATATATGTCATGTTGGTCACAGTTTTAGCTTTTGCATTGCATTTCCACAGTTATTAACATTTTAAATATATTTTCTTTAGTGCTGTAATTTTTATAAAAACATTTTTTTTATAGTTAATTGCATTTAAAAACAAACATGTTTATACTGACATAATTTCACAACGAATCTCCAAATAAAACAACACAAAAATGATATATTATAATGATTTTAATGGGATCTTAGTAGCCTGTTATTAATGAAGGCCGGTATCTTCATCATCGTAATCAATCCTTTTCCCTCTTTTTCTTATTAGAACAAATAGGACATGTAAAGTGGAATGGAAATGTAGTTTCTGTTCACTACTATAGAGACTTTCCGAGCTCTGTTCTGCTTCTGGGAATCCTGGAAATGAGAAGATCCATAATTGTTGGAAAAAAATTCCCTCTAATGATAAAAGAAGGAAGAAACGTTTGAAAGGACCAGTATTTTCTGGTCAGCACTTAATAAGATTTGTCTTTTAGCTCTCACCATATCATAAAGTATTCCTGAGCTCATATTGAGAAACTGCAAACCTAACAGGAGATGCTCAAGGCTGAATTTTTTATGAATAAACATGTTTCTTCTTGAGGCAGTGTTTTACGATTGAAGATCTCTTTCTTCTTTTTGTCTGTCTGAATGCGTTTTTTTTTTCTTTAATTCAGTGTATGTGAGAGAGAGACGGCATGTGTTCCTGCATGTGTTTTTAAATGCCTTTAAACTGAGTTGAAACTGTGTGCGATTCATTCCCAATCTTTCCAGATGCATTCATCACCATTCTTCAACATTAATCAGGGCATTAATGATACTGACTTGATCTTGGTTTTTCATTCTGCTCCTCGCCTCTGGAATCTCAGCCAGCCTTATTAGTCTACAGGGTTTCCTGATTTATTTATTTTTTCATGTTTCTAAACCTTTCAAGATGTTCAAAGGCTATTCATTGATAGACTCGTATCTCTTTGACTTCTAAGGCTGGTTTTTACTCTTAACACTTTCGGTCTACTGTCTTAAAGTTGATTTCACAGTAAGATTAATTGGCGGAATAGAAGAAATTTGAGGAGGCCTGGAACCTGGCGTCCTGACTCCTTTCCAAAACATTGGCCTCAATCTTTGCATTCTGATTGGTTCAGATGTTTCCCTTTGAACAAAATACAATTCCTTGCCAGTAAAATTTGTGGAAAAAATACAAATAAAAATCCTCCTCCTCTCAGGACTAGATGATGGGCCTTTATGGTGTACAACGATCAGATTTTGTGTCGAAAATGATTGTTTATTATGCAGTCATGACCTTCCTTACACGCTTCTCTTCTCAGTCCAGCAGTTTCATTGACCTCTTCACCCTCTTGAAAATGCTTCCTTAGCTCTGTTTCTTTCCGCTTGTTGTTCGGATTGTCTTGTCAGTGATGAACGAGGGTTGAATTTGTCATTTTTAGACTTTCTGACAGGAAAGCTTAGAACTCCCTCCCTGCTTGGAGACGAAAGACAGAAAGGAAAAAAAGACGTGAACAGAAGAATAAAGAGCGGAGAAGTGTGTTACTGCTGAAGGTTTTTAAAATCTAATCCGTTCAAGGCTTTCTGACTCCGAAAGACATCTGTTTAACTTAAAAACCCTAGTTCTGAACAGCCCTGCGCTATAAAAATGCTTTAATATAGTGGTTTAACTTTATTTGAACGGCACAATGATACAATTTCAAATTTCCCTTTCTCTTTTGAGTGTTACAAGCTCTTGGTCTGTAAAGTTTCAAAGACTTAAGACTCAAAAATGAGATGTTCTTTATAAAAGATTTTGACCTGTCCACACCCCCCTAAAACGGCTCTATTTCTACCTAAATTCTACCTCTGCAAGAACAGTATGGCGCTTCACAACCTTTAAGTAAGTTACGTTTTCTTATTAGAAGAACCTGCTACTCACTATTCAAAGCGAGTTTTGAGCAGTGAAGGGGAGTGCTTGTTGTTTGTCATTTCTCTGATCACAAATGTATTATGTTTATGCGATGCGACTCATAAGCGTCAGGACGCGCCATCACGTTATGGTAAGGGGCGTAACATTTTACCCACATTCTTGCGATATTTGGGCAATCACAGTGCACTGGATAGCTGGCCAATCAGAGCACACCTCACTTGTTGATAACAATGAGCTTTGTACAAATGGACCTGTTTAAGGAGGCGGGGCTTAGAGGAGAAACAAAATGTGTTTTTTGCATATTAACCCAAATAAACACCAAATACACAATATATATAGCATCATATGACTTCTTAAACGTTTTTATATATATTATCAATAGTAGATAAAAAATGCAGACATATGAAACGTAAACAAGGCAGCGCTTGCATGCTATTTTGAATATCAATAACGTTAATAACTTTCTACATTTTAGGGCTGGCGTTATGAAAATATTCATACTGTATATTGGAAAGCTTAGGTAAGATTAGAACAGTCTTCTGTTTGTGCCACATTCATTTATTACTTGATTTCATCACTTTTTCTCTTTAATTCTCTGGCACTGACTCTGGCATCCAATCAGAGTTCTCACTTTTCCCAACGTCCCTTACGCCGATTAAACATGCTGAGCCTGACAAGAGCCGACGAGTGGAACACACCAAACAGAGTAGCTCGACCAGTGACTTGGTGTGTCCTGCCGTAAGCTGTTGCCATGTTATACTAAATGATATTATTAAACTGAAACGAGGGAACAAATGAATAAATTGTGGTCACAATTTAACCATTGTTAGCAAATTAGAATGATTTCTGAAGGCTCTTTATTACTCTTTATAAATCAAATATATTTTGGTACAGTGTTTGTCTACCATGTCTCTTCAAGTAATTTTAACCACAGACCTCCCTTAAATCATTAATCAAAAAGTGCTATTCTAAAACTCCATCAGATATTCCAGAAGGAACTCATAGCTGGAAATTGCCAATTCTCTTCTGGGTTTCACGACAACAAACCGAGCCCTATTGTTCGAAATCTAACAAGGTCCTGATCACATGGATTTTATTTCCGGACCAGTGCAATGTCTGACTGTATTAATGTGCAAATCTGAATATAAAAGACATGCATTTCCTTCCAGAATGGCCGGAGATCTCCTGCTGGCTTTAACTCTTCCTGTCATGTATAATTGATGTTCCTTATTGCCAGGCTTTAAAGAGGTGATGTAATGATTTGAGTCAGCAGTCGTCCAGTCCAGGCCGCTGCACTACTTCTACAGCCTCTTCCTTAATTAATGCCATTAAGTCAATCGATCAGAACATTTAGGAGGCTAAATCCCATGGTACCTAATGGAGGCTGTGTGTGTGTGTGTACCAGAACTGTAAGCTAATTTGCTCTAGCCTGTGATCAACTTTATAGATTTCCTTTTATCTATTTATTTAGTTTTTTAGCTGGCCTAGTTGGCTTAACAACATGTAGATGATCAACGAGTGTAAGAGACAACTCTCACACCGACCCCAAGCCAGCAGGTTGTCGTTATTGTCATTTGTATTGTGTCCTCTGCATTGTTATCAGTGTTCTCTCCTTTGCTCTTTTCTCCCTTTCTTTCCTGCTTGGCAGAGTTTAAGCCGGGATAAAACCTTCCAGACAGACAGCGACGGCAATCAGGTGTTCAAAGGACACAGGTGAGGTCGTCTGCACTTTTTTTTTGTGACCCATGTGTCTGTCCTCAGTTGTTACTTCAGGAAAAGATAGGTGTTTTTGTGCAAGGGCCTAAAGTAGAGTCGGTGAAAGGAAGAAAGGTGAAAGTTTCTGGCGTCGGCTCTGGACCGAACTCATTTTGGATTAAACTCCTCCTTTCTGCGCTCTGTGCAGAAGCTCGGCCTGTGAAGCGGTGCAGGCAGGAGGTGTAATCACAGCCTCCGCTTGCGCTGGTGTTTTCAGGTTACACACAGCAAGAGCAGAATTGGCCGATGCTGATGGCAGAAAGGCTGGCATCGTTCTGTAACAGACACGTTCATTTATGTGAGAACTTAATGTGGCTTTTACTCAGCCTGTGTACTCTAAATTAATGTCGTTCCAAACCAGTAAAAGCTTTGTTCGTCCTCAGAATACAATTTAAGATATTTTGGATGAAAACCGGGAGGCTTGTGACTGTCCCATCAACTGCCAAGCAATTAACACTGTCATGGTGCAGAAAAGCACGTGGCAAAATGGCCTTACAGTGATTGAGAAACACAAAAGGAGCTAAAATGTTGAACAAAAGTTATTTTTTATTTTCATTGTGTACAAAATGTATTCTCGTTGCTTTATACAATTCAGATTGAGCCACTGATGGCAGAAGGAGCATTCTGATGATGTCTTTCATACTTTTTTGGGCTTTGATAGTGTAAAAGGGTTAGTTCACCTCAAAATGAAAATTATGTTATTAATTACTCACCCTCATGTTGTTCCAAACACAAAAGATCATCAGTTCAGGCCATCTTTAGAACTCAAAGTAAGATATTTTTGATGAAATCACAGCGCTGTCTGACCCTCCGTATACAGCAACACAACTGAAATGTTCCCAGCTCCAGATACGCAGTAAGTACTGGGGGTGTGCGATATTGACAAAATAATATCGATATTTTCATGGATGTTATTGTGCTGGTATCTTAAGGGCTACCATAGACAGCTGACAGTTTTTGATCATCTTTGATCATCATATTCTGTGGTGGTCAATTCTTTTACCAATTGATTTCTATGTTTTATGGGCATTTTTACAAATGTAAAGCTATTTTTCAAAACGTATTCATTATTTAATCAGTAAGTAAGAATAATAAGATATTTGGGCTGTCCCAAGCAAATAAAATCAATATCAATAAAACTTATGTTTGCAATGCTGAGGAAACACAGAAGCCCATTTAGATGAATACATTTAGCCTGCAGTTGCAAATGCATAAATAGAGTTTTGATATATTAAACAAAACACTGAATACTGTTATTTGAATCAGTTCAATAATGAAAAGAAACTTTAAATGTAAAATTAAAGTAGAGGGCAGCATATCACTGTTAACAAATGAGTCATTGCGCTTGAACTGAATCATTTAAACATTCATGAACGAAACACGGTCATGTTTCCCAGAGACGCAAATCAGTGTTGTGGCTGTGTTTGGATTTTTTTTTGACAAAATAGAGCAAAAAAGGCAATTAGGTGGCTAAAATTTTAATTTTAATTAACTTGTATGTTAAAAAAAATAAAAAATCTATTACGATTGTAATCATGGTCCTTTTTGAAGAAAGAAACAGCACTCTTTGTGTGATATTGATTGACTGTATTATATAAATATATACAATTTCTTTTCCCTTATCTTGAATTTTGTGATCGTTCTAAATGCAGTTTAGTTGACAATCATGCAGTGAAAGAACACACTCTACATGCACACGCGCAGTAGTCGACTTACACACGTAGGGGTGTTTTCGATGGTTTTTGCAAAATACTCGATAATGTCAAATCGCACATCGTTAAAACGCAGACAATATATAGTAACCCCCCTAGTAAATACTGTAAATAAAACAGTCCTTGTGACATCAGTGACTAAACCATTCTTCTTTCCTAAGTTACGTCTTCCAAGATTTTAGAGAGGATCACAACGAATGCGCACACTTTCCTCCAAGTGTAAACAAGGCATGCTACATTTGTATTTATTTTTTTTGGGCACGTTACATTCATGCTCATGCTTTTCCCCCTAAATGTAAACAAAGCTGCTTATGTCAAATACTTTATTAAGTGTTCTCCAAAATGGTGGGAGATGTAACTCAGGGGAGAAGAATGGCTGAGTATTTTATTTTTTTTGTGCAAAAAAGTATTCTTCTAGTGCCGCAGAACTGAAGTTAACAACCGATGACATCCCCTTATTTTATTGGCTGGGGAAACACTGATGTCTGGAGCATGTCTGCTAACTCCCACACCATTATTTATTTTTATGCACAATATACATTATTATGTATAGGCAGACCTAGAAGTTATATTCTCTATTATAACTCCCGGACAGGAATCTGGTGACTTGTCTGTCTGTGTCCATGGACGGGACCCTCCTGCTGTCCGGCTCCAACGACGAGACTGTCAGGATGTGGGACATTCAGAGCAAGCAGTGCATATGGTCCATCAACCACAAGGGTAAGCATCAAGCTCTCTCTCTCTCTCTCTCTCTCTTTCTCTGTGCATGATTCCCTTGTCTACAGGCTAGATCTGCTATGTGTACAATCACCCCTCAAGCATCCCAGCATCCTTCAGTGCTCAGCCAGGCTCGCTGACTCTTCCTTCCTCTCTGGCAGCTCGACCAGTTTGCTCATATCCCACTCCAAATTGACGCGCCATTGGACACCTGCGTCTCTTTCAGTTCAGGTGTCTGATCTCTTGTGCTTTGGGCGAGACTGGCTGGCAGGAGTGCAGGAATGATGGGATTGTGCAGAGATAGTGACACAGCGTGCCCTGTTTTGGTTCTGATTCGTGAATGCATTCTGTCAGCGCCGCTCGGGTTTGACAGTAGTTCACCCTCCAAGGAACACGAAACAACCTCATTTTCCTTTTTGGGTTCCCTGGGTTAGGTTTTTTTCTCTCTCTCTCTTCTTTCTGTCAATTATGGACACTGTGCTAAAATGGAAAAAGGAAGGTTCTAGGACACTCGAGTAACCAATTTAAGCAATTTTAAAGTCAACAGGAAGTCACTGTTGGACCCTGTTAGCTTTCTGTTGCTTGTTCCTGGTCTTATTGTGCGCATTATTTCTTACAAAAAAAAAAGCACAGGGTCGCAAGAGGATTTTTTTTTCAGCTTATATTTGGTTAATAAGCATTTTTGCTTTATTTGATATTATTAAATATTATTATTATTATTATTATTATTATTATTTTATTTTATTTAAAGTCGGTGACATGTAAAACTATCTGAGAAAAAAACATTTTATATATATTTTGTATTTTATATTAATAATAATATTTATATTTCTTTATGGTATCAAGACAAGTGTATCATTCTGGCAGTTTTGACTTTGTGTGATTTAATATCTGAACATAAAATGGTTTGTCTTTTATTTTCTTATATTTCACTTTGAATTACATTTTTAACTATCACAACTGAAAAGCTGTGAATCTGTATTCCTGATACTGTATTAATAACGCTCCTTCAGCACTCCACATATCCTTCAGTCTTTGAATGAGTCAGTGTGAAGACCTTGGCAGTTCTGATGGACTACTGAATTCTCTCTCATTTTTCTCCCGTGAGGTGAAATCACTAATTAGCTCGCTTCACTCTTTCAACATACAGATGAGCTTTGGTCGTCCTGGGTTACGGGCGGGAGGATGAAAGAATTTTTCCATTAATTTCATTCCAGCAGACTCCAGAGAAACTCGCATTGCCAGATTGCTTTGCACGGCCACCAGTCTTCAGCAAGTTGTGTTATTTCCAGGATTGCTATTGAGCTGTTTCTCTACACAATTGCTCCATGCTCTATGCCTTTCTTTACTTGATAAATTATTGTGTTGAAGAAGAAAATCTATTGCTGGAAAACTGAGGTAATTTGTCAAATGTGGAAGTGAAGGGCAAACGTTATTGCGATCTGAAAAATCAAGCTGATGAATTAGTTTTCGTTCTCGCCGTTGTTGCCCTGGTGGTCAATGAGGGATAAAGGACCACAGATGTCAGGTCCCTTTGAGCAGGCAAGAGCTTTTTGAAGGCCATTGAGGGCTCTTGAATTGAACAAATTAGCACCAAATTATTGTGATAACCCCTAGCCTCTAGTTCATTATCTGTCCTCTTGACTTAGAGGAAGGGAGGGTGAGAAGAAGAGGGTGAACGAGTGAGTGGGGCTGTGGGGCTGAAGCAGATTTTGTTCGTGCGTTTTCAGATTGATGCGGGCTAAATTATCCCGTTGACATTGAGGGCCTTTGATCAAATACCTGCTGTAATTAAACAGCTTTGAGGGGTTTAAAGGTTTTGGTTAATAACCAATGCGCTATGTGTCAGGCTGACTCCCTCGTTCTGAGAATTCTGTGTTGTTAGAATTGCTTTTTCTGAGAAAAAAACGATCTCATGGAGGTTCAAAGATTTTGTGCAGGGATTTCTAACGATTTATGGTTTGTTAGAACAGGACAATATTTGAACGAGATACAACTATTTGAAAATTTGAACTGGAATCTGTTGAATTCGGCTTTAAAGTTGTCCAAGTAAGGTTCTTATGCATATTGCATAATGCATATTACTAATCAAAAATCAGGCTTTGATATTTCTGTCTTCATGGAACATGATCTTTACTTAATATCCTATCGATTTTTTGGCACAAAAGGAAAAATCTATATTTTTTTTTACCCATACAATTTATTGTTGGCTATTTCTACAAATATACAGGAGCTACTTATGACTGTTTTTGTGCTTAAGGTGTACTTATGCATATCTCACTGGGATCATAATGCTGTCTGACAAACAACAGCTGTAAAAGGTGCACCCAGTTAAACATTTATCGGTTAACCAGATATTCAAGTATTGATTAGGCATAAACTGTTAATTGCATGAAATCTCCTTAGCCTGCCTTCACTAATGTAAATAGATTTTACTTACAATTTTAAAGGACACCATTTATTGAAAAACCTAGTATTTAAGTACCGATAACAGATAATGTGATAAAAAACATAAATATCGGTAAATGACAAAACCAAAAAAATACTGTCTGGTTATGGACTGTCTTTACTGTTATGAATGAATTTGAAACACTTATCATTGGCACCATTCATGGATAAACTTGGTATTTAAGATCTGAAAAGGATTATGTGAAAAATGTGGCCAAGACGATTGTTCCATCTCTTTTTATTGTGCATAAATGATTTTTTTTTTGTGGCACTATTTATGGATAACCCCAGTATTCAAAAACCGATAATCAGTTATGCAGTAAAGGGTTAATACTGATTAAAAGAAAGGTTAAATCGTTTATCATTTGTCTCTACTAAATCCAGATGAACAGTGGCAATGTCTCCAAGAGGCTTCAAAAAACCTTCCTGCAAAGCTACAGTATTTTGATCAGATCAGATCTCTGTGTGGAGCACTGGCTTTGTCAGACAATAATCTCACTGCAACATTACAATTAATGACAAAAATAATGTTAGGAAATGTAAACTGATATCTCCAACTGACACGCTACCTCAAAAGATAGAGCTAACCCACTTAAAACAATTTTTTTGTTGGTGAAAATACTAATGGCCTAAGACTTTTGCACAGTACTGTATATAGGTCAAACTGATTTTACTGGAAGAAAAATTACACCATTTTATGGAATGTAATTTAATGGAAATTCTGATGCTGCTTTATTTCTGTAAACTTTAAATTTAACAGTAAAACATTGCAAGAAACAAGGTAGAAATGGCTTATTTATTTATTTGAGTTTGTGACAGAAATCCACTCTCCTAGGTCTGTTGACAACCAGGACAGGGTGCAAGCTTGTCTCTTAACTTCACGAGGAGATGCTTCTGTGAGCGAAGTGGGTCCTGTGTACTCGTTGTAGCTGTACGAGGGGCAACGAATCTCTCCTCAAGGCTCTTGATCATGGAGGCAATTAAACCCAGTTTCACGCCTCATGCCCAGACACAGCTGATACCCCCACTCCTCCTTTTATCTGTCTTCATTAAAGCCAGCAGGCGGCCTGTCAAATGACAGAGCGAAAAGAGAGCGACCCAAACAAACGCCATAGCCAAAATGGTCAGAACTGAAGTGTCATTTACAGACATTTCATGTTTAGAAGGCTGAAGGGCGTAAGTGTTCAGTTTACTTTATGTACAGCCTAATATTAAGTCCCTCTTAAGGAAGCTCAGAAATTGAAAAAGAGATGGCTCAGACATCATATATATCAAAAATATTGAGATTTCTTTCTGTATCGTACAATATCAGTATTTAATATTAATATTAATCAATATTCTTTTACCATCAGTGGAGAAATGGTTTCCACATGTTTTTTAGACCTTCAGAATAAATGTAAATATAACTTGTTTGCTCGCAATTAAACTGTATTTTCAGTATTTTTTTCTGCATTCTTTGATTTAATATTTAATATTTTAAAGTAGTCATCAAAATGGTGTTATTACAATAAGATGCTGTACAACAAAACTGTATAAATATTTAGGTTGTTCCTTAAAAGTAATAGTAATATTATTATATTGAGCAATACATTTTAGTACATAGTGGTAAAATATTTTTGTCATTTCTTTAAGTTAAACTGAACTTTAATATTTGGTGGTTTGTCGTCAAGAGTTTTAAGTGTCAGTGTATGTTTTGCAGTTTTGTTTTGTTTTTGTTTGTTTTTTTCAAATAAAATGATGGAAAGTTTGTGAAGTGACTCTCAGAGCAGCTCTGGAGATGAGGTTTGTGTTCATGTCTTATATATGGAAACATCAGATGGTGAAAACATTGGTAACATCGTGTGTTTGGACTTGTATAGTATCGTAGATCAAACTAAAACATTCACACAAAGACGCAGAACATGGAAACTTATTGTAGTCACATGCACTCATTGGCGTGTTTATTTCTGCTTTGTGAATGGCTGTAAAGATTAAGGAAAATGTCCAGAACTTATCATTGTTTACAACATTTAATTGTATTGCTATGTAGCCCTATACAAAGAAACAAGTAATGCAATATTTTTTATTTAACCTCTTTTCTTGGCCTTACTTTTGTGTGGGTGGGATATTGTAGTGGTTAAGGCTCAGGAGGAAATTGAAAGGACTGCTGGTTCAATGCCTGCAAGGAGCGAACCATGAGGCTCACTGTTGTGCCCTTGAGCGAGGCACTTATCTCAGGATGCTCCGTGGGGTTTCTCGCTGTAATAAGTTAATAAGAATGTTCTTTGGCAAAAGTTGCTTCAACAGATTTAGCTGCCCCTGGTTGTTTGACGTGATTTGTGACAGAGAGTTTGTCACAAAAAGACCTTGATTGGATGACAATTCCTTGGAATAAGAGTGCCCGGGGTTTTTATAACTCTGCCAGGAACCAATGTCCCGATTACAAGCTACCAGGTTGAGTCAGGTAATTAGTGGATTTGCCAAGCTTTTTGCCAGGTTAGTGGCTTCAGTGAGTGTTCATTTGAAGTATGTGAAGTCTGTGACATTTAATTGCTCACTTGCTGTTAGGTTGTGCTGTTTTGCATAATGGATACATATTACTTTGAATTAATATCACTTACAGAAGAGAATATTACAGCGAAATGTAGTGTCCTGCCGATGAATTGGTTTCAGCCTCATTTAATCAGTGCAAGCAATGTGTCAAACAACTTGACATGGCAATCCTAGCATATTAATCTATTTGCTTATGACTTCAATTTAAATATTTAGTGTGTTCATTATTTGAACAGCTTGGATAGTGCACCTTTTTTAGCAAATCAGCATATTAGAATGGTGTCTATGTGACACTGAAGACTGTAGTGATGATGCTGAAAATTCAGCTTTACTTCACAGGAATACGTTTTTAGAACGCAAAAAAGAAATAGAAATAAGTTATTTTCAATTGTAATAATGCTTTAAAATATAAATGCTTGATTTAATTAGCGTTAATAATGAAGCATTGGTTTATTGTTTTTGTGCTAATTTTGTATGTTTTATTTAAAGATATTGTGGTTTTGCATTCTAGAAGTATTTGTAGTACATAATACAATATAATATAAACACTTGCATGCAGAAATATTCAACCTCAATAGGCAATATAGTGATGTTGATGACGGATAATGAAAATAAATGAAAAAAAGTCTTGAAATAACAAACAGTATTTATTGATACATATTTGAGTTATTCTGACAACAGAAGTTGACTTTACATTGAAGTTCAAATGAAAATTGTAAGACTTGTAACACATAGGCTTCTGCGATATCCAAATTTTGATACCGTCAAACCTCCTCTCTACTTTACCTCGGTATACGGTATTACCGTGAATAATAAAACAATTATGACAAAAGATTCAGACAGCGTCACCAAACTGTTGGCTTGTGCCTAAACCCTTCAGAAACTGAATACCAAACTCTAATACTGAAACAATAACAAAATAATCTGATATAAACAAGATTTGATGGGTGAAGGCGGGCGTGGCGGTAATGTCCTCATGTTAGTGCAGTTTGCGGGAGAATATAAGTATTTGCGTGACTCTAGCAAAATGGCAAAAAAATAATTTAATAGAAACAAATCTTCTGTTATTTATCTACTCCACAAAAGCAACAAGAATGTTTAAAATAAAGTAAAAACACTTTACAGGTGCAGGTTTGGAAGCTAATTCTCAGTGGTTCATGGCTACAGACCCACACTGTGGCATTATGTCTGAAGAGCAGGACACAGATATAAGCTCAGTTGTACTTTGTTTTTTCTACATTGCTGAAGGAAAAAAAGACTCACTCACGTTCTGAAGCAGTAATTGGCCAATTTTTTTCTGTTTGACCACTTCAGAAATCAATGTTCATTATTATTTTGTTTCATTGCAAAATTATTAGCCTATTTCTAACTTTATTTTTATGTTCTGAAAAGCTCCTCGTTCGTGTCCATGTTCGTTGTTTCATTTAATTAAACTCAAATAAAACGAAACGTACTCGTTTATTTTCCATTTCTTTTTTATTTATATTCGAAAGGGAAGCAAGTGAAACAAATAATAGAGTAGCGGGAAGAAGCGGTGAAAATAAAACTACTTGGTAACACTTTATTTTAAGAGTCCAGAATAATGCATTAGTTAATCATTAATTAATGGTTAATATGTTCACTATTAATCATTAGTTGAGCAAAACCACACTAGTAAGTAATGATTAACCTAAAATTTTAAGGTCCCGAATTATGCATTAGTTAGTACTAGTAATTTCTGATTAAGCATGAACATACATATAACTAATGATTACCTGAACGTATAATAAGGGTGTATTAGCCATTATTTACAATTTTAAAAACAAACATTGATCAAGCTTCCTTTATTAGCATTCAATTAGTGGCAGTTTAGCCTTAATTATTATCTTATAGTCTTTAAACTTGGATATTACTCAATAGGTGCCATAATTTATATGGATTTAAGTTTCACTTTAGACTAGGGGGTCAAATTCCATTTATTAGCACTATATTAATAGTAGTTTAGCCTTAATTTTTAGCTTTTCCTAATCAATAAACTTGCATATCGCTCAATAAGTGTCATAATGTAGATTTAGAACAGGGGGTCAAATAGTCTTTATTACAATATGTTTGCTATAAATATGCAGACCAGCAGTAATTAAACATCATAACAATGAAAAAAAAGGAAATCTCCGTTTTAGAGATTGAGGTGTTTGTTCTTGTTGGATATTATGAATGTAGTACTCGTCATTTACTCCCGACATCTGAGCCACTGAAGAAGCAGAGGATTAACGTTACTTTCATTTTGAAGAGAATGCATCAATGCCCAATCGATATAAATGCGTCTGTTCGCGCAAATCATTTGCGGTCAGAAAAGGTAATCTATGGTCTGCTCATCACTCCATGGAGGAGCCCCTGAGGTTAGCACAGCTCATTAGCATTTAAAGAAGCATGGGCAAAAATTGCTTGATGAAACAGAGCTGATTTTGACAGGCGAAAGGTGTTTTTTTTACACTACCGTTGATAAATTTTAACCACTGTATGTTAGAAACCTTTCAATAAAGGGTTAGTTCGCCCATTTAAGCCATGAAGTTGTATGCAATCCTTACCAGCACTACAGTGTATACACACTGACCCACTCTGTGATCACCTCCCTGGTCAG
>JAUCMT010000013.1:10509547-10520887 GCA_032357475.1 Enteromius thamalakanensis
GGTCAGTGTGTATACACTGTAGTGCTGGTAAGGATTGCATACAACTTCATGGCTTAAATGGGCGAACTAACCCTTTAAGACCCAAAAGAATCATATCAACTTAAATGGCCATCCAATAACCTCTTTAACTTTTATAAAGAATATGTCTTTGGGTTTGAGATTTTAGTCTTTGCAACTTAAAAGATGTACAGACCGTTTTGAAAAAGTAAAGTTTTAGTTAGTTACTCCTCAGACATCGATTGATTAGTTCAAAAGTCATTGTGTCATGCAGAAGAGGTCAGGTTTGTTGACCCCTGTGTTAATCACTCAGCACTGGCAATTAACTACTACTCATCTAATCTCTTAATCCCATCTGACTTAAAGACAAGAGCACTCTGAAAGAAAAGAGAGTTCAGACAGCTAAAAAAAAAAGAACAAATGGAGATGTCAGAACGGTTTCATTCCCTTCCTGTCTCTTGCTCGCTGGCCGTCTTACAGGCACTGGATTATCAGACGTGATGAACTTTTTGTATTTTAATAGACACAGCCTCAAATTGAGTTCATGTTTCTTGACCTTTGGAAGTACAGTATATGTCTCAAATATGTATATATATATATCCACATACACTGCCTGAAAAAAGTCGCCACCCTGATTTAACTAAGCGAATAGGTACGAGGACAATTACCACATGGGCGATTATCTTTTAGCAAGTTATTTAACCACAACTGGTGCAATGAGTTGCTTCTCATTTCATAAACACATCTCGTGGTCATGGAAAAGATGTTAGGGTCAAATCATGGCATGCATAAAGCAGAGAAAACATCTAAGGGGATTGCAGAAACTACTAAAATTGGGTTAAGAACTGTCCTACGCATTATTAAAAAGTGGAAGGATGGTGGGGACCCATAGTCTTCGAGGAAGAAATATGGCCGAAAAAAAATCCTAAATGATCGTGATTGTCGATCACTTTGGTAAAATCGCATTGAAGAAAAACAACAGTAGAACTAAGGACTATATTTAATAGTGAAAGTAAGAGCATTTCCACACACACAGTGCGAAGGGAATGAAGGGGATTGGGACTGAACTGCTGGGGAGCCGTAAGAAAACCACTAATCAGTGAGGCAAGCCAGAAAAAAGGCTTCAGTTGGCTAGGGAGCATAAAGTTTGGACTCTGGAGCAATGGAAGAAGGTCATGTGGTCTGATAAATCCAGATTTACCCTGTTCCAGATTGATGGGCGCATCAGGGTAAGAACAGAGGCATGTCGCCCACCACTAGGCAGTGCTATCATCTGGGGTTGCTGCAGTTGGTCAGGTCTAGGTTCAGCAACAGTATGTGCTACAAGAATGAGGTCAGCTGAGTACCTGAATCAATGGGTTTTTTTCGTCCCTGATGGCACGGGCATATTCCAAGATGACAATGCCAGGATTCAAATTGTGAAAGACTGGTTCTGGGAGTTCATACATGGATGGGACACCGCAAAGTCTTTGGGATGTGCTGGAGAAGGCTTTGTGCAGTGGTCAGACTCTAGCATCATCAATGCAAGTTCTTAGATCTTTCTGTCGTTCTTTTTTACCTATGCGTGTTTCACACAGATGCACACAAATGAACTCCTCCGTGAGACAGAACAGTTATAGAGGGAGGGGTGCACAGGGGTGTTTTTTTGAACGGCTCTTTGAAAGGAATGGATCACTTTTTTTCTTCCACCCCCCACGAAAAAAATTGCGATACGAACCGAATAGTGGGTAAAAAATCGTGAAACGAACCGAATAGTGGGTTTGGTGTATCGTTACAGCCCTATATATATAATATAAACCACATTAGTGCAAAATAAATGATTCAAACACCTGTCATTCTGATGCATTTGGCATTAAAAGAATACAGTGCTGTGAAGATGTATTTGCCCCATACTTGATTTCTTTCAGGTATTTGGATGAAATACAGCATGAAACAAAGGCAACACATATAGTGTTAATTTATTTTAATTTACACATGGAAGCTTGTTTAACATCTAACACTCATGTGGAAACTTTATGAAATACAGTATATCATGCCTCGTGATTGCAATCCAAAATAAAGCCTTAAAAAGAACAGAATATCTTAATGTCATAAAATCATTAAATTAAACATTGAATGTGCTGCAAAAAAAGTATCTTGCTCAGTGTTTGTGTCATCTAAACATCCTTACATCAATATACATTTAATTAATATGCATATGAGAAATTGTGAGGTTTATGCTTAAAACAAAAACAAACATCTGTCAGTGGGGAATGAAAGCATTTTCCCTTTGAATTAAGTAAATTTTCTGAGCCTATCGGCAAATGTTTGTTATTGTTTTATGCATAAACCCATTTCATTTTGATTAGTTTCACAGAAAACCACATTTCTCATATTGGTTTGCTTCTTAAGTAAAGGTGTTTTAATTCAAGAGTACAAGACAAGAAAATTTGTCAAAAATTGACGCTTTTTTTTTCTTTCTTTTTGTGTTCAGTAAAAATTATAAAAATGTAGT
Organism: Enteromius thamalakanensis; assembly: GCA_032357475.1. NCBI lineage: Eukaryota > Metazoa > Chordata > Actinopteri > Cypriniformes > Cyprinidae > Enteromius > Enteromius thamalakanensis. Next base: position 10,512,039 of record JAUCMT010000013.1, read on the forward strand.
TGTTGGGAGCAGAGACATTTCCTTTTTTTTTTGATAAAACAATATAAATTTGTTAGAAGTTGTATTTTTAAATTCTTGATGTGTTAGACATTCTATTCAATTTATTTGTGAAACTTTCTTTTTAAAAACACGTTATATTTATCTTCGTAAAGCCTGCAGGAACCCTGAGAAAGGAGCATTTTTGCTGATGTGAGCAATATCACACGTAGTGTTGAGCAAAACATGCTCAAATTCCATATCGACCTATCATCAGTTTGAGATAGCGATACACAATATTTATTTAGCTACTTAATTTTTTGTTTTATCACTGGAAAGTCAACCCTAATGTTTTTAATGGCCATGTACATGTTGTAAATTTCCTAAATGTTCCGTGTGTACATAACAGGACTCAGAAAAAATCATCTGCGCCCCTAAGCGGTTTTCTATTATCTATCATAGCCTACCTGTGTAAGTAATAATTAACTTTTTTATGAACGACTATAAAACACCAATACATATTTGCAGTAGTAAATAAAAATCAAGTATAAAACATGAAACATAATAAATAGTCACAATTTAGAATACTATAAATCCGTTTTGGAATTAATTTCTTCATATCACACATTAAAGCAAATCTTAAAAAAAAAATAAAAAAGATAACGGCACACACTATCCTTCACTGTGTCAAACACCAATCAATTATTGCTACATACTTTTCATATCTGACAATTCAATATGCTTTTTGCTATTCCCTATTTCCCTACTTCTAACATGAAAACTATTAATTTATGAAAAATATTAACTTTTTCCATCAGAGATATTAATGAGTTGCGTCAAAGGACTGCTATATTGTGAAAAGTTCCATTCAAATCAGGTTTGGTCCAATAGCAAGATTAAAGGAAAAAGCTCAAAGCCTTTGGGAGGAAGGAAGCCTCTCGGACATTTGGCAGAATTACGGCCACAAATTTTACATCCGTTTCAACCCATTCCCTCCGGGGTGTCGTGAATGCCAGGAGTCTCTGCAGTGTGCTGGCAGAGTCTGCATGTTACCCACCTCTTCGCGTCACTCCCAAGCGCCACGTTTTGTGACCCGAGAAGCCGGCACACACGATTTATGACCGCGTGTTGGAGTAGCCTGCACCATTAGTGTAATTCTAGGAGTGGAGCCAGTCCCCCGTGAATCAATTGCCATGATTGAGTGGGAGATAATTAGCCAGCCTTGATTGCCCACAACAAAGAATAATACTTTTGCCTAAGTACGTAGCACACAAACTACATTTCATGACTCAGTGGAGTTTAATTCAGGAGTGTTTATTGCTCCAAAAACCTAGCATCTAACTGACAAAGAAATTAAGTGAATGATTTGGAATAAATTATGCTGCTCAGGCGAAGCGAATAAGTTTAGCGTTAGCATGTTACTTAGCTGATAGCATGATACTAATGCATAGCACACGCACATTTTGGTCAAAACAGACTACACAGTTTATAGTAAGTATCTTTTAGTTATTTCTAATATGAAGTCGCTTTTTACAGCATTTATTTAGGCACTTATTGTTTGTCATAGTTATAGTCATAGTGGATTAACAAATGTTTAAGCGATATTCTACCCAAAAATCAATTAATAAATTAATAACAATAAATGCTGTAGTATCATTCATGTTAACTAATGTAGTTAATTTATTTGTTACAAATAGACTCATTTTCTTTTTTTATTATTGCATTTTTGCATTGAAAGATTTTGAATGATTCTGTCATTTTTAGCTTGCTTTATTCATGCATTCATTAATTTCTTTGTAATTTATAAGCCACCATATATTCTTATTCCAGATTGCATTATAAAGGTAAATCTTATAATTATTCTTAGGATAAAAAAAGGTCAAATCAATATTTGAAAAAGTTTTTTTAAAAATGAAGAAGGCAGTTACGTAAATAGTCAAGTATTTAAATAGTTAAGTACCGACTTGCCATCACACTTGTGATAAGTGTGTATTTATTCTTGTTTGGAGCTTTTTTCTCTTTACTTTCCTGATTATTCATTAGCTATTTGTTTTTTCGAAGACTTTCTCACTTAGCAGATTGCATTTATTAGCACAACAAAAACAACTTTGCGTTAGGCTGATTGAAGCAAATGTGGATGTGCATATCTGGCTTATCTTTCATTATTTCTCATCCTTCCCTTTACTACACACACACACACACACACAAAATCCTCTTCTTCTACTTGAGATTCCTCCTGATGTGAATGCATTATTCAACTCCCTTGTCAAATGAAAAAGAAAAAAAAAACAGGCCAAAAAAATGAAACAAACAGAAATTGGCACATTTATCTTGATTCTTCAAATCTAGAAGTTTTGTTGAGGTTGCCTACTCTTTACTGGTCAACATTTGATGCCGTTTAAAATGTTATAAAATGTTCCCGCTTTTGTAGCTGTGGTATGTTTCTCTTTTATTTCGCTGAATAACAACCTTCGAAAAATCTCAGAAATGTCACTTCCAGTCTGGTTCTTTCCCCGAGACAGACGTTTATGGCATTACTTCCTTGAAGCCTTGTCACGCTTTGTTCAGCCAACCTTCTTCCAGGTGTTTTTCTTAAAAGCTGTATTTGAGCAAATGAGAATGAACAGACTGCACGGCTGAACGGCTAGTAACATAATGCAATGCATTATTACAAGGCCATCGGCAGACGTTGCCATCATGTCTCCAGTGGTGTGTATAATTCACTAAATGCTTCATAAATGGGGCTGAATCAGTTCACGTGCTGCTCTTGTGCTGGAATATTTACTTTATTTAGAGTCACTTATTGCATGGTACTTTATGGAGCTTTTCATTCAGTGTTATTATAAGTAATTAAAAAAAAGGTTTATTTGTTGTTTTGTAAAACTTGCATCATAGGGCTCTTTTACACAATTAAATGCGACCCAATATCATCATCATATGATCAACGGTTATGGAAATAAAAAAGCTAATAATTTGCTAATTGTGACTCATTCAGTCCTGTCAGAAACCTGTCAGAGTGATTTATGACAGGTTAAAATTAATGTTTTTAAAACTATCTTTGAGAAAATTTAAAACAAACTATATTACAAACTTTCCATTAAGACCCTAAATTATCATATTAGCTTGTGGAAAACTGGGTTTGTATGACCCCTTTAAGACTGACGGAAAATGAAAAGTTGACATATCAGCCAAGAAAACCTTTCTTTTTCTGTCGGTCTTAATACACAATGTAACTACAGAAGAGTCTAGTTTTAAATAAGAAAAATATTTCAAAAAAGTGGAGTATTCCTTTAAGGGAAGATGTTGTAACTATACAGAGAAACTACTCATTTACCAAAGAGACTAAACTATTATATACAACTGAAGCTGAGTAACTGATGACAGCTTTCGTATTTTTGCGTGAACTATCCCTTTAAGCACAGTTCATCTTTGACATTTCTCTATATGCAGTGGTCAAATAAAATAATTTTGATGAATTTCAGCGAGCTAACTGGAGCCAAATAAATATATGATGAGGGGTGTTCCCTCACCATTTCCCTGTTTGAGTGCTGTAAATCCACCCGTAGGCATCCTTAATTTAACTACAGGAGGTCTTAAAACCTTCATTAACATTCATGTTATGCCTCCCGCATACTCCACCAAAAATAAGAAGAAGTATCAGCCTGGTTCACCCAGTAAGTCACAGCTTGATTTGAAACGTCTCCGGCATGTATGTTATCTTTTGGCCTTGATCCAGAAGAGTGACATTGAACATAATACAGCGTGACACAAGATGTGGGATGCACCAAACCATCTTTTTCATCTGAAGTATTGTTATTTTGTAATAATAATCCGTGTTAATTGAACTTGCCAGCAAAAACTTAAGCTTAAAATCATTCATTTCATCTTTAGATCATCTTTCTCTCTATGTGTAGGTGCGTAAATGTGCCAAACACACACACACACACACACACACACACACACACACTGTAATCTTTATTTTTTTTGTGGGGTAAAGTATCTGTTATTTATTCATTTATTTATTTGCATTTGTTGTACAGTCACTCAGAAAAGCTTTTGGAGGTCATCTTAGCTTCCCCTTTTGATTATTCAAACACTCAAGAGATGCAAACGGGGACTAAATATAAATCAAAGTCCCGAACAAATGAATAATTAAAATTTGAAGGGAATCAATCATTTCCCAAATCCCATCTGAATGGAATATTCTTGTGTGTTCCTGAAAGTCTGAAAAACCAAACAATCATGGCACTTCGCTGTGTTGAAAATATGCCAAATGCTTTCACAGGGGTCTTTCAAAGGGGATTTACTTGATTTGAAATATTTGTCATTATTAAATTGGACTGTTTTTATCACATGTGCACCTTCTGAGGAATGTCTGTAGGCTAGTGAAGTTCATTGCAATCATTTGTTATGTACTTATTAACAGACTGACGTGGAATCTGCACCCGTAGATTTTCATTCAGCTTGAATGCCATCATTCATAAAGTTAGAAACATCCCAGTGCCTTTTGTTAAGTTATTAAATTCTTGATAAATGATTTGGAAAAATGTTATGGGTCGCCATTAGCTAATGTAATTTGTTACATATTCAGTGGAGTCCACAAGTGAAAAAGCTTTCCTTTGTATTTTTAGTTAATTTGTTAATTCTGTGCATTTAATTATGGAGAGCATAATGTGGTCAAATTAAAATTAACACATTTTTTTAATGAATGAAATTGTGATTGATTGTGGTGTGATTAATCATTTAACACATCAGACAGTTACTCAGAGTGTGTGTGTGTGTGTGTGAGCGTAAACACACGTATGTATATTTATTCATTCATTCATTTAGCAGACACTTTTATATGCATGTGCATAACATGTGTTTTATATGCATGTGCATAACATGTGTATATATATATATTTGTGTGTATGTATAATTTTTATTATTTCGATAATACTACAATAATAAATGCTTATAAAATCAAATTTAGAAAATCACTTACCTTAGACTAATATACATTTTTATGTAACTGAATTTTAAAAAACTGAACCGTCTTAACACTAGAACTACCACAGAGGGGCCATTTGGCCCGGTTGTTTTTACCTAATATCCTTAGGTGTGAACAGTTGCCTTTGTTCTGTAAATGTGGCAATTACTTACAGAGCGAAGTACAAGGTGTTACTGACTTAACAATCAGGGATCACAGGAGCAATATGTAAGAGGCCATACCAAGGGTACAATTGGTGTAGAAAAAATTTATTTAAAGATTCCAAAGTTAAAAAAAAATAAACAAACAACATAAAAACTACTACCAATAATAGAAAAATATATATTTACATAAATTTTACATAAGTTTAAACCATGCCCGAGGCATGAATATACATTAATGAATACACTAACAGGTAAAGTAAGTATAATGAGGTATAATATGAAGTCTCTATCAGATACAGTAAGTAGACACTGATGACTTGCCTGAGGTAAATGACATGCTATGTGACATTTAGTTTACAAGCTACCGGTACGGTGGTTTTTTTAGTCACAACACTAATTGAGTAATTACGTGAGGGTTGAGATGTTTGCTTACCAAGCTGATACCAAATTTTTTGGAACAAATACATAGTTACACCCATAAGATATTGTCTTCATAAGAGTTTCATTGCAGCATGCACTGTACAACACATTGTTTCTTATTTAAATCCATTCTACATAATTCTACAGACTTGCAAAAAACGTCAGCGGTTTCCATCTGGGCCTAGTTAGTGTACGCATTAGTTCCACAAGCAAGACGGTGGTATTGTAGGTCTGAAAGAGGGCTTGTTCAAAACCTGGGATCTGAATCCTTTCTAAACAGATCCAGGTTGAACTTATGAAAAGACCCATATAATTTAATTGCGTTTGGAGAGGAGCGATGCATTTCTCCCGCCAAGTCCGCATTGCCGAGAGACCAGCTCGTCCTCCGGGCGTCTGCCACTGCATCACTGCTTACCTGTTTTATCATAATTGTTTTGGCATCGTTCAGAAACGGGGATTAATGCAGGCACAGTTCACTGAGCCGCTGCTCGGCAAAAAACCTATTTATCACAGTCTTTTCTGTTTCGCAGAAAGCGCAGGACCGCCTCGGAAGCTCCTTTTGCAAAAGTGGCTTTGTGTTCATTTGACTGACCTTAATAAATCAACAATTCTGAATCGAAAGGCTTCGGAGAAGTCAAGTGTTTTTTTTTTTTTAATGGTTTCAAAACAAAAATGAAGGCGAATGAACGCCGCCTGATGTTGATCTCCATATCTGTTTTCATGCTTACAGCAGCCCAGCCATTGCGCTTTTAATTAGACCACATGGGCACACACTCATGCATTTTATTTTTTTCATTATAATTATTTTATTATCTAATGATGTCCCGCGACTTGTGCCAAGGGAACTGAACAAGCCCTTAACAAACAATTGCAGCCTGGCGAGATGCTTCCCGTGTGGTCGGTTTTAACTTTTGATGTCAGCGTCTGGAATGACTCAGTCCATGTGAGTGATGGAGCTCATTTTTTAATTTTTCTATCAAACGCCAACACAGTTTATGAGTCTAATCTAATCTGCCAACAGAGTCTTCTGCTTGATAGATCTCCGCACTCTGTCTCTTTCTGTGAAATTATGCAATGATTAATCTTTAGAGGATATCAGGATGACAGGACAAAATTGTGCTGTAGAAAACAGTTACTCCACAGCGTCTGTGAAGTGCGGATACTTACCTTAATTATGTTTGCTGAGGTTTCTGATGGAAAATCACTGGCATTTTCTGGGCCTTTCAGTTTCTTTGTACTGCATGCTGCTTTTTAATATGCCATTTTTGAATGCATCCTTTTATCATTAAAGGAAAATGCCACTGTTTTTCCATATTCCACTATGTTTATTCCCCTGAACTTAGACAAGTTGATACATATCTCTTCGGTCTCAGTGCTGCTTAATCTTACTTAGCTCCATTCATTCATTATGTATTTTTTACGGGTTTTTTTTTTTTTTTTTTTGGTTAAAATTTCTACTGAATTTAAAGGAATAGTTCACCCAAAAAAAAAAAATAGCGCAATTATTTATAATAAGCCATCCTAAGTGTTGGAGCTTTAAAAAAAATGTATCCTTGCTCTTCCAAGCTTGCTAACATTGGTGGATAGCGGCCATTACTTTGAAGCTCCATAAACCGTTATATATCCGCAAGTACTGTGATGTGAAACTAGCCTTTGTGCCTTCGGGAGTTATCACATGTCCTCTAAAGCAGAACAATGGGTAACAAAAATATTACTAATTTAAAAATTTGAACATAAATTCTTAAACATCTGACTTCCGTTTCTTGGTTCTTTTGACTCGACATACGATGTATGATGTAAATTTATTATAGAGTTCCAGCTTCTTGGCTGGCTAGAAAATATAATAGAAATAATGATAATAGAAAATATTATATAAATATATATGTTGTCTATTATGCTGTATTTAGTACCTAGACAAAGAAAAGGTTAAATACAGTAATATTGTGAAATATTAGTACAGTTTAAAAAAAAAATAAAAAGTATTTTAATATACTTTAAAATGTGATTTATTTCTTTGATGCAAAGCTGCATCATTCCGGTAGTCTTCATTGTCACATGATCTTCTGAAATCAATCTAATATTCTGATTTAGTGCTCAAGAAATGTGTTTTTCTTATTAGTTAATTTAGTGGGATTTATTTATTTATATTTATTTTAGTGCTGTCAAAGGATAAATAATGATTAATCACATCAAAACTAACGTTTTTATGTATATAATATATTTGTATGTACTCTTTATATTTATTTAGTGTATATAAATATAAATACAAACACATGCATGTATATATTTAATGAGAATATGTTATGTTTAAATATTACATATATTTAGATATAATATAAAATATAAGAAAATAAATATATAAATGCATGTAAATACTTTTAAAATATATACTGTACGTGTGTTTTAATATAAACATATAAACACACACATATTATGTAAATAAAAACTTTTATTTTGGATGTGATTAATCATGATTAATCATTTGACAGCACTAATTTATTTATATCGTCTATGGAAGGCATAGGACCATAAAATGTTCATCCAATTACATTCTTCGGTCCAAGGGCTATGTCTCTGGCTAAATAAATGTTTGTTTGTTTTTCTTTCTAAACTTTTAAACCGCAAATATAATTTCTATTTCCATTTTAATTTATCAGAATTCCTTTGATCCAAAACTAAGATGTTCCTGTTTTCAGTGAAGCACAAAATGCTTTCTCAAATAACCTTGATTTTTGATCCGTCAGTCTGCCTTAGAGTAATGTTTAGCACCTGAGCTAATGTAGTTCACTGGTGCAGAGGATTTGTGTTTAGCTCTTATATAGAGGACAATAGACAGCAGATGCCAGAAGCTTGGTTGGACCTGGTTGCTGTTAATTAATCTCAGGTGAACTGCATGAATGCTGTTATACTCCTGAGAGAATGTAGACACTGCGTCAGCTCAGTAAAACAGCAAACAAACTTTCTCCTGCCAGTGGGTGAAAGATGGACTTCAAACACACAGATGCTGCTGTGATTGGTGCTGGTATGTACTACACTGGCAGTAATGGGCAAATAAAAATGTCCAACATTGTAAGCGGGAGGTGAAGAGCTCTTTAGTGCCTCAGAGTGCAGAGTTGTAAAAGATTATCTGCTCGTTTTATCTCCTCCGCTTCCAATCCAATTCCACTCAGTAGGGGAGAAAACTGAAGTAGGAACATTTTTGAGATTTTCTGGTTTTAGGTGGATAGTCGACTGGTGTGTGTGTATATATATATATATATATATATATACAGTATCTCACAAAAGTGAGTACACCCCTCACATTTTTGTGAATATTTTAT
>JAUCMT010000013.1:10532087-10542567 GCA_032357475.1 Enteromius thamalakanensis
CCTGTGGCAGCCGTCGCATCATCCAAGTGGATGCTGCACACTGGTGGTGGTTGAGGAGAGACCCCCCACATGATTGTGAAGCGCTTTGGGTGTATGACCATACATGATAAAGCGCTATATAAATGCAAATAATAATAATAATTATTATTATTATCAGATTAAGATTCATAATCAGATTGAAGGACATTAAAGAACTGTTGTATAAAACTTTGACATAAAACCGTATTTACTTAATTTACCCTTGAATCCATGCTCATATCCAAGGATATCATATATCCTTGCCTGCTTTTTGATATCCCACAATCCCTTGTGTGTGTACTGCAGCATATTAAATCACTTCAGTACATTTGTATCATTTAAATTCTACCTTGAAATAGAGAGTTCGCTAAAATATTCAGTGGACCAGCTCACTTAAATATTTTCCAGATCATTGGATGTTATGTTTTGACAAGTTGCTTTTAAAAGTGATGGTAGATACAATTAAGTCTGTTAAAGGAGTAGTTCACTCAAAAATGAGAAATCTGACATTTTATTTTACCTGCACTTCATTCTAAACCTCTGTGTATTCTGCGGAGCACAAAAGATGATGCCTTTGCTCATTCTGAATCACTATATGGCCAAAAACAACAAAACAGATGGAATATTTGTGTTGTTGTCTTTGACATGTTTTCTGTTTCTATAGGTTTAGTGACTTTACACATGAGCCTGTCATTAACGGAACTTTCCCCAAATGAAAAGAGCAGTCTGCAAGACTCGAGTGTTGATTACAATATGATTATAGCACTCAAATCTGTGCCGATTGCCGCCTCGCTCCATGCAGCTGTCATTCGGCATATTTGTCATCAGCATTACAGAATTCTTCAATACTCTGGTCTCCACTGGTTTCTGCATGCTGACCAAATCAAATGTTTTTTTGTTTTTTTTTTGAATGTCCTATGCAAATATAGCCCTCGAATTTCAACATGTTCTCAAGAAGGACGTGAATAATTTAAACGGCTTCTGTTAAACTGCTAATGTTGCAGATGACCCATCTGGGCTTCTGGGAAATTTGTCACAGCTGCATATGAAGACTGAAGACGATGTGCGGCGAAAACAACCAGCGCTTGTGTTTACCACCGAGAGCTGTTTCCCTTTCATTTCAATGCCAGCTTGTGTCCTTATTTACAAACTTCGCTTATTTAATGTCAAGAGATTTAGCGGATTTACTGCATGTGTTAAGTAGAAATCTGTCTTGTGCTCTTTCTTTGAAACACTAAATGTCATGTAGTCTCAAAATCCATATATCAATGCTTTCGGGTAAGCAAATGAGCAAAAATATAAATAAATAAAGGGAAAAGGTAATGGATCTGATGTCCTTTTGGTTAGCTTACTTTCAAATGTCAATGGCTAAGGGCTGCGTCCTCATGCTGTAAATAAATACAGGTCAGCACTGAGTATCGGCCTTTTTTTTTTTCTTTTTTTTTTCTGCTCTTTTCTGAAAGCAATGCAAAAAAATAGCATTAATTAAAAAATATCAAACAAAATTTGACTACAAGTGAATGACAGTTTATTAGTTACAGACAATATTCATATGATTAAAAGATTTAGGACAGATCCAGAGAACAGTTTTTCTCTGTTTTTCTCCAGTTTTTTTTTTTCAACTCAATCCAAACAAATTAACCCTGAATCCTAAAAACGCATCTCTTCCATTTTTATTTGACCCTCTAACTCTAGCACTTTCTATTCTAATTCTATTCTTTAAATAATTAAAATCCACAGCATTATCACAGCATTTCAGATGTTTTATTTCCGACTCTTAAAAATGGCTAAAAAAACATAAAGTGGATTATGCATAGTTGGTGTGGAGCAAACCTCCCATGAGGCTTGGCTAATGGTCTTATGATGAGACTGCTGTTGTTATAACTTATATTCCACAATGTTTATATAATTTAATGAAAGCGGTTGAATATAAGAGACCTCTTTCCAAAGCATTGGTATGTATATATATATATGTATATATTTAAATATATTCTCATTTGTAAGTCAGGCTTTGGATGGACAATGAGTAAATAAATGTAACTGTGTGAAGGGATGTGCTGTTTTTCTCAGGGCAGGGTAAGTTGGCTGTCGTTCAGCAGGTTGGGCAGCGCAGTGGGATGTGAATATACTGAATAATAAAGGGGTTAATCCAGAATCCTCTCCAGCTCACACAAAAGAGACAAATCCACCTGTTCTACTATGCTTTGCTTGAGTTTTTTTTACAGCTTGGCCTGATCGTGATGGGAATTCTCCAGCAAGAATCCTACTGTGACATTTACAAGAGGCCGGCGATCAGAGAGAATGTGGTTGTGTTGCTGGTCCGATTTTTTTATTATTATTTATTTATTTTTATTTTTTTTATGTAAAGTTTATTTCAAGTTAGTGTTATTTTAGTTTAAATTGAATACTATTATCGTTTAAATTAATAGTTATATTGTAATTTTTGTTACAATTTTGTGCATGTCTGTTTTTTGTCATTTTTATTTTATTTCTTTGTATACAATTTGCAATAAGATCATTTGTTAACATTAGATTATGTACAATGAAGAATACATGTATTACAGTATTTATTCACTGCATTAGGTAATGTTAACAAACACAATGTGTGATTTTAATAATGCATTAGTAAATGGTGAAATTAACATTAATTTGTATTTATAAATGCTGTAGAAGTCTTGTTCATTTTTAGTTCATGTTAAATAATGAACCTTTTTTTAAAGTGTTACTGTTATTTTATTTCCGTTTTAGTTACTTTTGTACATCAACTTAAAATAAGTTTTTACTTGGGAATTAGCTAAATTAAAGTAGTTTTTTTGTATGGTTTTAGTCATCATTTAACTTCCAATTTCTGTTATTTTATGAAAACCTCACTGACAACACGTATATCAGCATTTAGCTGTGGCTATAAAAATTTCTGAAGATTATATTTTTCAATGTCATGTGCAGTATTTAGGTTTTTTGGTTTCTATTGTGTTTCTGAAGTCTTCCTAATAAAGGGAAGATAAACAGAATGAATTATAATTATAAATTATATAAAAAGAGGAGGATAAAAGTATAATGAAGGCAGAGAAAATAGATTGCATTGTAAAGTTTTGAGACCAGATTTCGCATATTTTTTATTTTTTTTTTGCAAGTGTAAACTTACTGTAGCGCAACAAGCTAAACTGAAGAAGACAAATGTTTGAAATGTGTGACATTGAAGCATTTAAAGATTTTTCTCCATCTGCAGCAACTACATTGATATTTCAGAGGCTGGTCTTATTTGTGCTAAGTTTGTTTCCCACGTGGCTCATTATTTTGGCTTTACCCTTTATCTCCATAGGTTCTCGCTGCAGTCATAGGTGTCCAGGTGTCTAGGCCTTTTTGGTCTCATGGTTTCTTGTTAGGCTCCCATGTAATGAGGCAGAGAATTAGGGAGGAAAGTCTTGGCAACAAGTTCACATTACCGAGGTCTGCCTCAAGCTCCTCTGGCCCCGATCCAGTTTCACCGAGAACCCAAATCCGATTTTTAGGTGATTGTCTGAAAACAGAGAAACAGAGGAGGTTTATTTTCAAGGCTCCAATGCTTTGTTGACTAAATGAAGTTTATGCCCAAAGGACTAGAAATACTGTGCCTCGCTGTTGCTTTTAAATAAAAGGCTGGAGGGAGCATCAACATTTAACTTACAAATCAACTACTGCATAAACACGAGCAAAGTTACATTTCTAAAATTACCTCAAGAGTAAGGAGATATTGTATAGAGTTCAGATCATGACGGAACACAGAAGATGGATTGCAGTGCATTAAGAAAATGGGCATGAATAAAGTAAATGACTCTGAGGATTGTAATATGTAACATTTTAAACAACGTCACAAGCAGGAACTTGTTGTTCCTATAGATTAGTCAATAACAATAATAATAAGTATTGTAAATTTAAGTGCAGGTAATCAGCATTTGTCAATTTATAAACATTGTTTGATAATTTTCTAAATTTCTAGGCATTAATATTTTCGACATTATAATTGGGTTACTGTACTAACTACGCTACATTCTCTTAAAAGTATTGCATTAGGCCTACTTACGCATTTACTCTCAAAATCCCACATCAGCCATGACCAGCTGAACAATACAGACATGAAATGCTGAATGAACATGTTGAATAAATGATTGGTGTTATGCTATAGCTCAGGCTGCACAGTATCCTCACTGCTGTAACTTTATTAAAACGATATCCACCTTCTAGCTTCCGGTCGCATCCAGCTATTTTTGGCAGTACAAAACAGTTCGTTTTATGTATTATCTTAATTATGTTGAGGTGGATAGAAATTTAATCTTAAAAAAACCACACTGTAAATAATTGTCCTGGAAATCAGTCAATAACATCTAATTACAATAAAACATCGCTACGGATATTTTCTTATTCTAGCCAATCAGAAGGCGCGCTCTGCGATTACAGATGGAAATCCATATATGGGAAACCGGAAACAATCCAGTTAAACTCGGAGCGGTTTTATGAGTTTACAAAGTACGAAACGCGTCAAAAAAGTGCTTACATAGCCATCTGGCCTAAAGGGAATAGAAGAACAGGAAAATAAAAAGACCAAAAAAGCGATGGGACCAAGAAAAAAAGAAAAAGAAAAAGAGTGATCATTGTTAAAGCTTTTCATCTCTGGAGGAAGCCAGGAGCTTCAAAGCATGGGTTTGCCCAGCTTGAGAGGTAAAATCTGTTGCTTGGTCACCATAGTTACAACAAAAAATAAGTGTTGTAGAAAAACGAAATGAGTATCAAAGTGGTTTACAGAACATTTTGTGCTCTACACACTTTTATGTATGAACGTCACTATTTTAAAACAAGATATCAGATAGCTGTATTGTATCTGCAAACAAACTCTTCTCTAAGCCATTTTTGCAGTTAGTTACTTTCAATGAACTGTCAAGTGTAAAGTTAATGAATGAAAAGTGTCTGTGCTGACCTATGTTTCCAGGAAATTCCTTTTGTTTTGATATTTGTTTACTATACAGTGCTATTCATGTAGTTTTTAGTTGTCTGTATTCCTTTCAGGACAATTTTTCAGATGCTGATACTGAAAAACCCAGTTTTTCCAGCATATTCATAACTGCTTAAATACCTGAGGTGCTTCAACCGTCTGACGGGTTGTTTATTAAGGATGGAAGAATCTGACAGATGCACTGTGAGCGAGAAAGAAACATTCACTGTTCTCTGAGAGGATAATGAATAGGCTGTGAACGAATGGCATAGGCGATTCAGCAAAAACCATCTGTTTACTTCTTGCACAAATGTATGACAATAGTGACACCCTTTACTGTATTTTGAATCATTTTATACATTGCAAATGAAAAATTGACCTTGACATTTTACAGTTTGATTAAGTAACTTACTGCAAATATATCTGGGGTGGGGTGGGTTGGGGGCATTTCCAATCCATCATCTACATCTGTCATCCCCAAAGAACAGCTTGGGTCATTTAAACACTGTGGCATTTGTGGAAAATCCCCTTTCTTTTCATAAGCTTTGAAGATTTGTGATTCTCCTTGCTTCAGTCACCTGGCTTGAAGAGTGAACAAAGCACCCCCCTTCATACCTTGTTACATTTCACGCTCATGTGGAACCGCGGACGTCTCAGGAATGTTGAAACGGCAACATGACATTTAAAAGCTGACCGCCTTATTGCATCGTCACGATTCTCTGTCAGAAAACAGAAGGGTAAGACGGGGTTCTGCTTCACCTCAAAAAAGAAAAACTCAAGTAATGGGGTGTTTTTATAAAGATGGCTGGCCATGCAGCACTTAGATCCCGGGGGATTGTCTGAGGTCATTTATCTCCGTCACCTGAAATTGATGATTTTACAGTGATACTGAAATTCAAATAGAAATGTTTTCACAGCAATGCCTTCTGAACCTCCGTGCTTGTTGATATCTTTAATACTTTATTGTAGATTTTTTGACTTTTGTATAAATGACTAATTTGCTGCTTATTAATATAAGGTAGTCTAGTTAGTCTTTTTTAACCATTGCATGACTTGTTTTGACTTTATGTAGTTTGGCATAATTTAGCATTATTATTTCTATTTAAAAAATTCAAAACTGCTTTTAACATTTAAAAAAATGCTTGCAATCAGACGCATGTAGATATGTTATTATAGAAGTTATTTCTGTTCATCTTTAATAAAAAGTACTGTACGGATTTTTTAATGCAAATTTGCAGTATATTTCTTTCCATAGGGTACAGTAGTATTTCATACACGGTGCTAAATCAAAAAGTTTTACAGAAAAATTATTATATATAAAAAAATAGTGGCCATGAAATGTTTAATAACAAAATATAAAGTAAAAATTTTAAATTTAACAAATATTGTGCATAAATGAAATTTTTTTGATTCAATTCAAGACACAAAGAGTGTGTTTAAAAGTAAAGATTTTTCCTTTAAATCACAAACCTTTATTTTTATTGACCCTTTTAATATTTACATCTCAGCCACATACTGTCACCTTCTGAAAGTCACTTCATTCCAGCTCGTTTCTAACACTGTCACACCCTCCTGAGCCTCTTAAGACTGCTTATGGTCTCAAATGTTTGTGAAATTAACACAAACAAGGGCACTCCATAGCCAGGGAGTTATCTGTTAGGTGCAGACATGATTTAAACAATGACAAAGTCTGCATATTTGCTCTGGCTCTGGCTTTTTTTCATCTTGGAGAGATAAAGTTTCATTTAATTGGTGTTGTCCTGTGTTGGCTTTTGTATCACAGCGCAGGCTCTTTTAATCTTGCCTCATTTCCTCTGCTGTTAAAACACCTAGCACAGCTGATAGGACGGTAGATGTTCACCTATTATCAGAGAACCTTTAGCGACAAGGAGACCTCTCTGGTGTGTATTAGCCATGAGCAGAGCTCCAGATCAGTTGATCACGCACTCTGATCAATATGTGGTCTGGAAGAAATTGGCTGGGGTGGTTGTGCTTACAGAAAAAGGTTCAGCTGACAGCGGTGACTGAGGGGCTCCTAATGAGGCTGAGTGTTTCTGTAAGCTGGATGATGTTGCACACCAACCTGATTATGTACTTCGAAGAGGCCTGATTGAAAAAACAAGATGTAATAGCTGCTATAAGTTTGTACGTTATCAATTACCACTTTCCAGGAGTTTCTTAAAGCCTATTCTTTTTGTCAAAGCAGTTTTGCCTGGGGATTTACAAAGAAGCTGATGTGGAGTTTCAAATTTGTGTATTTAATGTGTATAAATTAATATTATGTAATAAACATAATGTGTGTGTGTGTGTGTGTGTGTATATATATATATATATATACACACACACATGCACACTTATAAAGCCTTTTATTATAAAGGACATCTAATATATAATTTAAAAAATATTTACAAATATATTTATAGACTAAAAATATTTTATTTAGAATTAAACTTCATTTTAAAATTATGATATAATTCTATATCTTACCAAATGTATTGTGAATGATATTTATTTAGTTGGGCGGTCTAATTGAATTTATATTTTGTTTGCTGACTGAATAAATCAGGATTTATGCTAATCCGTATATCAAAATTATAACTTTTTGGGGAAAGTGGTCGATTATTAATAGATTATTTTTTTTGTTGTTGGAGAAGATTATACCTTTGTGAAGCAGCGGTTCCATTTTCCCGGCTATTGTTTACTTAAGCTCTCAAAAAATAAGAAGGGTCCAGTAAGCATATTTGCTGACTTTCTCTCTCTACTTTAAATCTAAAGATGTTTAAATTTGACTGACATTTCGTTCAGCAAACCTAAGGAACAACCAGCAGACAAACACTTTTAGTGCTCAATATGAGTAATTAAGGGAAATTCTACATTAGTTTCACATTCCATGCTCCTCTAGTTCTTTATAGCGTATATAACAGGGTGTGTGATTGGCCAAGGCTTCAGTCCACCTTCATCAGATTCCATTTTACCGCATGACTGGCCCGTATCGAATCCCTGATACTTGAGTCCAAAACAGTGACCCACTTACCATCACCTGCCTTCTGTTATCTCTCTCTTCTGTTTTGTTTTGTTAATCTAAGACTTTTCATCCCTCAGTCAGCTTATTTATTCTGTAATTACAGACTTGATTATATGATAGTCTCCAGTAAATGTGTTCCACTTAATGCAAGCATATTTTGAATCTACTCTTAAACACTCACATTATTGCTATATCCTATGGTGTGACGTACCACAAATGTAGAAAGACAAACTTGCATACAAATAACCTGAGGAAAATGTATATGATATAATGAATTACAAGCATGAGAAAGGTTAGAGTTTTTAATATTATTATTATTTATTACATTTGCTATCATATACATTGATACTTCAGCTACCCGTGTATGTACAGTAGTCCTTAATTGGCTCTTTTCAGGACTTTTAAAAGCATTATCAAAGCTGCCAAATCGAAGCAAAAACTAAATTAAACTCTTATAAACCCACCAACATTACTTAGTTTAAAAATGTGAACTGACATATTTTTTGATGAACTATTCCTTTAAGGAATGGCATAGAAATTTCTAAGTGTACGTTTACCTGCTGCATCCATCCAGTTAATGTCTGCATGGATGACTTTAGTCCTTAACTAAGTTGGAATCTTGTTTATAATCAGCTATGAGGTTTCTTCTTTAAATGACGGTTGAACAGTAAATAACAGTAAAGACAGGTTTTAATAAGAGGGTTCCTGTATTTACGCTCTAAAGTCGTTCTCTCTCGCGCTGTTTTCCTAATGATACCATTACGCCTCTCCAGCGCTTCTTTGGGTGTGAACGCAATGACATCTCCGCCTTTCGCGAAACCCCCTCCTCTCCTGAGCGGAGTATCACATTCACACAGTAACTCCATAGATCACTCCTCATACACCATCCTGCACTAAAATAAAATAATAATAAAAAAAAACAATAAAGGACGTTAAAGAAAAGACCAGACAACAAGGCGAGCAATGCTATCTTCTGACAATGCCTCATCACCACCGTTGAGAGTGAAGCAGGATGAATTGCATCTTCTACACATTCTTGGCATACTTTTATTTGGGATCGCAAATATTCCTTCTCCATACTCTGCTCGTCCAGCCCGCTCATTCTCACCCGCAGCCCTGCCACATCCTAGCGCGGATAGGACACACCGTGCGCCTGGGTGCCCTCCTGCCTCCCCGCCAGTCGGTCCGGGTGCGGGCGGCTCTCCACCGCGCCCTCAGCGGTCTCGCCGAAAGCGGCAACAACTTTCTTCCGTACAACTTGAGCCTGGACGTGGTGGCTCGGGAAGCCCCGAGCGGAGACCCCGAGTCGCTCTTCAGGTGTGTGTGTCAGGATATAGTGGTCCAGGGGGTCTCGGCTGTGCTCGCCTTCCCTCAGACGCAGGAGGAAATAGTGCAAATGGAATTTATGTCCTCTTTTTTGGAAATTCCTTTTATAAGCATCATTGAGCACGGAGAGCCCCTCAAAACTCAGGTAACGCGTTTCATTTAAGCAGCAAACCTGCTGCTGTTTTTAACTGTGTGTTGTTTTGTTGACTTTTTAACGCTTGATACTTACATCTGTGACGCGTTTATGCTCATACGCACACTTTCGTGCATCTGTTGACTGGGAACTCAACAGGAATCGGTGTGAGTTTAGGGGGGTTCGGAGGGGAAACATGAGGCTTGAATCCCCCCCAAAGCTTGTAATACACCCCCTCGCCAAAAATATCCTTTTGCTAATCCTATGGTGGACAACGCACTTTGTGTGGCCTTATGTATGTTTTTATTACATAATGTATGCATTTCAAAACTGTTTTCAAACAACGTGTGAATAACAAAAAAAAAAAAGTTTGCACGAATGCGGTAATTGTGCGCAAAAAATCGCGTTTGCCCGAGCAGGTAACCATAGCAACAGTTCGCTGCTTTCCATTAAGATCAGTAAGATTACCATTCGACAGTTGCATCGACAAAACATTGTCACTTGTTTGATGTATACAAAATAAATAAATAACATCTGTAGCCTAGTGTTTTATTTAAAGCGTTTAAAATAGTCGTGAAACGTTATAATTGTCACAACAAAATAGTTTAATTTTAAAAAAGTTGCTTTAAAAAAAGACTGTATCAGTGGATAAATGTGCATTTTCAAGTACAAGATTATTCTCTTTTTTTTAATCACTTTGTTATATTTTGTTCAGAAGGTGACAATCTTAAAAAGTAAAGCCTGGTAGTATAGTGGCTCTACTGTAACCAGCTGGTTAGTGGGCTATTTATCATCATTTTTGGAATAAACACTTCTTTCAGTGTAATGACCTTGAGCACAATGCTAGCAATGAACTGTGGAATGCATATCCCTGTTATCCATGTTGTGTAGAAGGCATGGCTAAATCCCAACATGTATGCACGATTTTTGATTATTAATTATTTTTGCTTGTCCTTGACAATGAAAATGTCACCTGTAAAATCTGGATCCACCAGACTAGACAGGAATC
>JAUCMT010000013.1:10577313-10589063 GCA_032357475.1 Enteromius thamalakanensis
GCCAAAATCCCTCCTGCAGTGTGAGCAAACCTGCTGAAGAACTACAGGAACAGTTTGAACTCTGTAACTGTTAACAAAGGCTTCTGTACCAAATATTAAACATTTTTGACTCAAGTGATCCAATAATTATTTGTCACAGTAGTTCCCAAATGAATTGTTAAAAAATCATACAATTTGATTTCTGGATTTTTCTT
Organism: Enteromius thamalakanensis; assembly: GCA_032357475.1. Classification (NCBI taxonomy): domain Eukaryota; kingdom Metazoa; phylum Chordata; class Actinopteri; order Cypriniformes; family Cyprinidae; genus Enteromius; species Enteromius thamalakanensis. The sequence continues at coordinate 10,577,508 of JAUCMT010000013.1, forward strand.
TTTAGATTCTGTCTCTCACAGTGGAAATACACCTTTGTTGAAAATTAAAACCTCCATGATTTCTAAGTAAGAGAACTTGCAAAATCACAGGGTGATCAAACACTTATTGACCTCACTGTTTTTTTCATTATTTCATTATTTCTATGTAAAGTGTATGGTCAGGGATGTTTAAGGTATAGGAATAGGTTTTTTATTTTGCTGTTTACTAAAATCCTTGAAGTTTTAGCCTTCAAAGATGTTTGACATGATGATGTATGCAGTCTGAGTAAGCTTTCTTTGTAGAAAACATACAAAGACAGAGTTCAGACACATAGAAGGCAGAAAGCAATATTCTTCCTTTCTGAAACATCAGAAAACACCAGGTCCATGTTTCTTTCACTTTGATGTGGAAGTTGATGAATAAAATAAAAGTCCGATTTATTTTATCTAGTTCATTCATGTGTCTTTTTTACGCCGTGCGAAGTTGAGTTGTCAGTCATGGCCGTTTAGTAATTTTTTGCTCAAGATGAAAGTAATGACTTGCACAAACAGGACTGCGAGCATCTCAGTCGATAGAGGACAGAAAGAGAAGCGCACGCCTTGATCAATACTTCATTCCTGACTCCAGTAACACTGTCTCGCGGATGCACTGAGCTGAGCCTGAACTGAGCAGAGATCAGAGGAATTCAATCAGTGCCGGTCAGACCCGCGGGACGCCCAGCTCCAGAGTCATCGCCGAAATCATTAAAAGTCTCTGGAGATCAGCTGCCCTCTGCCTCCTGTCACCCTGAATCCTCGCTGCGCACTTTAACTATCATGACCCGCTGAATGAAATCCACAGGCCGAAGCGGGTCTACTGTCCGTTAAGCGTGGGAGGGGCTTCACTTGTGAACTTTGGAGAGCAAAAATGGGGCTAGGGGGACGAAGGTAAAGACTAGTTCCTAAAATTGTGTTAGTGAGCTTTGCTTTATACATCACAACAATACTGACAATAAACAATTGAGCTCTTTTTGTTCATGGAAGAAGGGTGCAATGTGTAATTTTGAGGCTAGGGATTGAAATGGGTACTGTGGTCTAAATTCAAGATGTCTGATGATGTCTTTAAGATATTCGTTCTACCGCCCCTTCTCCTAAGACTTAACACCGATGCAGGTTGCCAAAACACGCAACAGGAATGATCGCAATTGACAATAAAAGCTAACAAGCATACTTTGCAAGTTGATGAGTTGATTTATCCACGGTTTGATATTCCTTTGGATATAGAGCTTTTGAGATGGATGCCTAAGCTTTTTAAGTCAGTTGATCTGCGATCTTTTATCCAGTTGATTAATTGGCTTGCAGGGCTGCAATTTGCGGTATTTTGTACCAACTGGCACCCTGGGGTGTAGAATCACAAGGATCAAAACAAAAAAAACACTATTCTGACATGAAACACACATTTAGAAGCAGAAAAAATGGTTGTAGCACTGTAACCCTAGCATTGGGGATGCATGATACTGGATTTTCAATGAATAATACTAATACTAAATAACTAAAATAAATACAGCTAAAATAACCAAATAAACAATATCAATCCTTGCATTTTTTTCCAGAAAGATGGAGTGTTAACCCTAACATTTGATTTTAAGATTTTACATTTGTACATGGTCTAAAGCAAAAACATTGTAGGAATTCTAGTAATATTTTAGAGCTTATGATTTGATTAAAAATAAAACATAATATACGTTAATAAAAATATATATATAATTATAGCTTTAGAACCCCTGCAGAACCAGAATTCGAATGTAAAAAATACTGTAATAACATTTACGGTTACTTTTAAGTTTTGAAGTTTTAAGTTACATTTACAGTTAGACACTGTAATTTCATTTACTGATATAATGTTATTATGCCAACTTACTGAAGTACTGAAATCTGTTTTGTATGAAATACACGGATAAGCACCAAAAGCAGATGGAGATGAGATAGTCACATAATGAACCAAAGCCCATCACAAGCAGATTTTTAAGTATAAATGTATATAGAAAGTGCTCAGTGTCATTCACACAAACACTAAACACCATCATGGTGAGAATCATTAAACTAAAATATAATAAACATTAAATTAACAACATAACATGTAACATACAACCCTACTGAACATAACTGATCTGAAAAATTAGGAAGAAACATAGTTATTTCAAAGAAAACACATCAAATTCAAACAAAGTTTTTAATTCTGGGAATGTCAATTTACGTTTTTTCCCTGTAAATTTTACAGGAATTTATCATGAACCATTTAACAGGTTTTAACCGTGGTGTGTTCACAGGTTTTTTACAGTGTGGTTAAAAGGGTATCTGGTACTAGGTGTTGGGGTCCTGATTTGGATCATTTTAAGTTATTGGTCGGGGTCTCAAAAACATTGGCCTACACCTCTGGTTTAGACAATACTGGAGTGTTGATTATCTGCGAGAACAGATGGTCTGTATGAAGTTGTTACAGACTTGCTGAAGAAGCTTCTGTGTTTTTAGGCAGTAATTATAGGTAACATATACTGTAGAAGCTTCTTACTGAGCAACTGCACTTGAACTATTTTGTAGTTTTACTTTGCTAAAAGAATCTTGTGTTCCAAATCATGTATTTTCCTACCATAGCCATTAAGCTGAAAACATAAAAATGTTTGAAGTGTATTTGCTGATTAAACTTGTCTCCCTGGGTTGTGTTCACGATCATGATGATGCATTGAGAAGGATGAATTGGCAGAGAGAAATTAATTTACATTCACATTTATGTTCCTGGCAAAAGCTTCTTACAAAAAATATATATATTTACAAGTTAGTATTGCGTAGGTTTAACTGAATGACAAAAGGGCTGGTTCACAGTGTATTCTGGCCAAGAACACTTAAGACTGATCAGACTGGAGCAGACCATCTAAATGATGTTTAAAGAGACCATGCACATTGTGATTTTGTCCATCCTACTTCACTGTCATTTTCATTTTTTACCAATATTTTGCCACAACTCTCTAAAATGTTTTATTTTAAATTTCGTTTCAAAGGATCATGAATCATAATGTACAGCTCTGCTCTGGGGTGCGTTTCCCGAACAACGATGTAACTCGCTGATAAACCACTATAGGACGATGCATTGTTTTTTCGGAGATGAACTAGCTACACACGACTGTTTCCCGAAAACAGTCGCATCTGCGTCGTTTGAACCACGTTAGGGCCATTGTTAATGACTTCACACGCATGTCGTGAAGATATACCTTCTGCTATTAAACTGATTAGAGATCTCCAAGATGCTGCTGTATTGAACAAGACAAATATTGACTAATTTATTATATTTATTTAATGTCATTTTGCTTTATTCGATCTTTGAATCATCGCGGTTCCCTTTTACGTCATACGTTTAGAATGGACGTGCAAAAATACATAATTAAATCGCTTTTTATATTTAAATATAATGGAAGATAAATATAGTAATGTATGTTAGGTTGCTTCTTGTGCCCAAGAGCATATTTATTAAAGCCCGTATATCTTACTAACAAGAACCTATGCTTCTAACCACAGGTCCAGTGCTGTAGTTCAAACCACGTACGTTTGTGACGTTGACTGCGAATGTTCGTTTGAACTATGCTTTCGGAAAACACAGAATTGTTGAACTATGCTGATAACGACGGCACTTGCGACCATAGTAGGCTAACTATGCCTTTGGGAAACGCACCCCTGATTGGCTGTTTCACATTGAGGCTCAGTACTGAGCTTTGCCCTGATTGGCTGTTTTACAGTGCAGCTAATTTCGTAATAATATTACCTTTTCCAAATAACTAGTAAGTGAAGAGTAACACATTACTTTTTTAATTTTAGAGTAATATAACTGAGTTACATTTTCAAAAAACTAACACCAGTTACTTTGTTTTCTTATTTATTGACTGACAACTCAGAAATACAGAGCATTGTGAGCGGTGTCTGAATACACTGTAGTTCTAGACTAAATGTTAATGTGCATAAATTCATCTCACTCATCTCACAAAAAAACAGATTAAGTATTTATCAACTTGAATTAAAATAAACTCAGAATATGATGCAAACCTGCAAAACGTAAATTACATAAATGTCTCTAATCCTATTTTGATGTAATCCTATTGTGCTTCATTGTTTTTTTTGTTTATTTTTGCTGAAGATTATTGAATTCTCTTCTCCTGTATTCTACTTCAAAGATGTGAATTTACTTTTTCTTCATCCTGCAGTTTATTCATTACACTATGGGAAAGGGCTTTTACATTTGCTATAAATCAAACTTCTTAAATTAAAAACAAACACTCAAGCTCTGCCCATATTTAAAAAGTAACATATTTTTTATTCAGATTTACACAAGGAGGAAACATTGGTGTTTGAGACTCATAGTAAATCATTTCCATGTACAGAACTTTTATTATTTAACTTTACCAGTGTAAATACCTTGGAGTGAATAAGTATGTTTGTTTAATTTATACATAAATAGATCCTTATTGCGTAATAATATATAATAAAATGTAAACCATATTTTGACAAAGGTACTTTGCATTTAATATGCTTTCTATGTATATACTGTAAACCACTTTTAGAAATATAATTTGATGCTTACAGTTTACTGATGATGAGCATTTCCTCTTTCATGAAGGACAATCTCCTCAATACATCATCTTCGTGATAATCATATACAAAAACATCCTGTCCATTCCTTGTGGCTGCCTTCTACATGTCATGAATTTTAAAACAGAGCTGTATGGAGGTTTAGGAGCCATTTATACATTCACTTCCTAGGGAAATGATACAAGATTGTTCTTCTTATGCAGAGTCGGCATTAGTCGTAAAGCATCATAAATGCTGATTAGCTGCCGTTATGATGCCAGCACGTATTATTATAATGGCAGCTTGCAGTTTTTAAATATTCCCCTTTCTCTGTCTATTACCGTAGTAAAGTCACTTTATATTTTAGCTAACATATTCACAAGTTTGACTGACGTAGTCACAGGTACACAGTGTGTTGGTTGTTTTTGCCACTGCCTTTAAGCTTAATAGTTGTGTTATTTGACTCTTTGAGTATCTTTCTGGACATTAGTGATTTCAAACATTTATACTGCAGAGCCTGAGGGAACTGCTGCGGCTCGGGCTGAATATATCACTTCTTATACGAGGAAGGACAGAGCAAATGAGCAGAAAGCAGAATGAGTTTTGATAGCCTCTGTTGTGTTTTTAGCGTATAATATATCAATGATCATTATTGAGAACGGCACTATATTCAACACAGAAAACAAATACATCTACCCGAGCTGCTATAAATTGAAAGTAAGCATTCTGTCATCTCTTATGTTTATATTTATCCATCAAAACAAATGCTAGTGTTCTGAATACAGTCAGTTCCTCTAGACGTTTATTGTATTTTTTTTTTCGGGAACATCCTCTTATATTACAGCAGCATTCAGGTGGACACAACAATATAACAAGAGACGTCTTCAGAATAATGCAGGTGTCTGATACGGGAGAAATTGAAATTTATGGTTGCTGTTGTTGTATGCATTTTGGATTCCTGTCTGCTTTTAGATTAACGAATCTCCTCCAATAAACACTGTAGCAAAAGGCATCTTCTAAACATCCATCTCAAACGTTTCTTCGAGCAGGTTTCATTGGAAAATTAGTATTTTTAAAGTTAAGATTAAGAACTTGTTAGTGTGCTTGTGGGTGTTAAATGGGAACAAAGATGCAATAAACTGCCTTTTAATAAACAATTTTATATGATATACCATTTTTATATTTTCTCAATACAATTAAATTGTTAAAATCAAAGCTGTGCAAAAAAATGGTTAAAATGGACAGTTTAAACAGTCTTGTACAATATAATCATCTTACCAGCTCTAACACCCTTTAAATGAGATAAACTAAACACTTATACACTGCAATAAGCTTGTTAACCAAGGGTTATGCTAATTTCAGATTCCCTAATAGCGACACCACATCTGCATTAAAAACATTATACTGTACTGTACTGTACTGGTGAAGAGCATTGCTAGTATGTTTAGCAGATCGATCATTTCCAGCAGTAGTGAATCTTTCATTGAGAAAGGCTGCCTTCTGCTCCATACATGCTGTAAGACCAGTATTGCATGCTTTATTCATACAGTACAGGGAAGAATGTTCTGGAAATATGCTTGTCAGTAGTGTATTACATGGCAGCGTAGAAATGTGACAGAATGAGACAGCTTGCTGTTCAGTTCCTCCCAAGAGAGCATCTTGAAACTTGAGCTCTTTGAAACAATAGCATGCTATCATACTTATACTATATACAGTGTCCTCCTAATCTTTACCGTACTTTCGGATGTATTTGTGGAAAAAAATAATGCATTCAAGAATACAGAAAACCTGGCTGGAGAAAAAACATCCTAAACTAAGACCAGCAATTCAATTTAGATTTGTTAAAGCATTTTTGTTGATTTTTTTTTTTATTAGGGAGTTTAGATGGATTGTTTTAACTTGTCTGTTGTGTGCCAGATTTTTATTTTTTTAATTGACAATCAATCTGTAAGCTATAAATGTAACATATCATGACTTTTTCTTCAGGAACAAAAAATAATATATGTTTTAGTCCAATAAAAGTCAACAAAACACTGAACCTGACTGCTGAATTTAGTTTGAGGAAACTGACTTAATTTAAATAATAAATACTAGTAATATCATTTGCTGTCCAATTGCTCCACTAAATTGTTAAAGAATATTTTTTTAATCTTCTAAGCTAAACAAAAATCAAATAACACAAGTGCATTAATTTTCTGTTTTTTATTTTAATTTCGAATACAACATAATCAGAATGGATAGTGTTATGAAGCATACACTGCAACATTACAAATCAAACACTTACTATCTGAAGATTTGATATAACTATTGGGAAGTCCATTTGTGGAGACCCTTTGATTTATATACTATGGAAAAAATACTTTGAAAGTCAAAGGGCACCAGAAACTGTTTGCGTACACATTATGCTTGTTAACAGAAGAAACAAACTCATAGAGGTTTGGAACAACTTAAGAGTCAATGATGACAGAAATGGGTTTTAAACATCTGCACGTGGTCTCTTCTGCATGTATATGCATACTGCACCGAATGTGGTAATATGTGTGTGTGTTTTTGATTATGAAAATGCTGATGAGTCCCAAGTTACTAAATGCAACAGCTGCAGGGACTTGGAGTGAATTGATTTGGGTCCTGTCACTTCAGCTGCATGTGCAGGGACTGCATTAGACACTAGAGCCATTTATCCATCATCCAGAGACAGGTGCTTTGGTTTCCGTGCTTCAATCATAAAGCAATTGTACATGTACTTTATATGCACTAAATCGGTACATGTGAGGTTTGTGGGTAGTTTCATTGAATCAGTGTACTATGATTATATAATTCCTCTTGTGTAATTGGCATAATAAAACAGTTTGCAGTAGCTTTGATGAGTGTGAGATACATTTGAAAGGCTGTTTTGTAAGTTTGCTAGATGAAGGGGCCACTGCAGATTTCCCAATGGCACATCTTACCCCAACTCTTTTTCCCAAAGTGCTCTATTGCTCCATACATCTTCATTTTCTGTGCATGTCTTCACAGTATTCCCTTCATGGAGGTCTTCTCGGCCTTCAATCTGATCTTTGGTTCAATAAAGTTTAGTTGAAATGCATTGCATCATCAGTTGAAATCAGACCCTTGAAATTCTCTGGTTGTATTAAGAAACTTGGAAGGAGGTTTTTTTATGACTCACAAACTCCGAATAGTACTCTGCATGAATGTGTCAGACAGGTCAAGGAATAAACGCTCGCCTTCTGAATCAGACAGTCGCTTCCGAGATGAGTCAATCCTGAGAATGTGCAATGATCCGTGTTTAACGGTACATAAGTAGTTGCTGAAGAGCTATGGGCCGTTTTTTTGTGCATGGCATTAAAACTGCTGGTGTAGCACTGTCTGTCAAGACCGTGCTCGAGAGAGGAAATTTATTACGGCCTTTGGTTTTACGGTACAAAATCAATAGCGCAACTAGCAATATTGTGGAAGGACATGCAGAACTGTGGCCAAGAATACAAGATGGCGGGAAATGCACTGTTATTTCTTGTGAGTGGCATACTGACGAGGAAGGAGGGAACTTAAAGCAGAGTGAAGCTGAAAGGATATGGACTTTGATAAAGGAAGAAAAGCACTTATTCTGTTTTTGACCTTAAGAAGAACTTAACTTCTTAGGGTAAATTGCCATTTAATGAATAACTTTAGTCTTATCCAGAAGAAAATGTAATGGCTTCATTGTTGCGCTTTCTAAGCTCTGGTGTATTCTTACACTTTTAAATGAATTTATACTATTTGAGCGACGAAGTTACATTTGGCAGCTTTAAAGTCACAAGTAAGCAAAGTAAAGTCATAATTGTCACAACTACAGAAAATCAGTTTGGAAAAGTCTTCAAGGTCACAATTACAATTAATAAAGATGCCATTATGAGAAATTTGGATAATATTGATCTATCATAATCTTCGCCCACATTAATTAGTTTTGCTCCCTCGGACAATCAAATGGAGTTGATCACTGTTTTACAATGACAGCTGCATTGAAAACCTTGTCTCATGATGTTTTTGCACAATTTTGGACACAGAAGGACACCAAATGTGAATTAAATATTTAAAAATAAATACGGTGGATAACTCGAAGCAATGGTATGCAGATCACCATGCAAGTGCTGCGAAATGCTATTCTGCATTAATAAAGTTATCTTATTTTATCAGATTAAAAAATCACCACGTTTTATTTTGTGTTACCATACTTACTCAAAGGCGGAAGTGTTTGGTGGTTTCTATATTCATCCCTGTTTGGATCCTAAAGAATGAATGGAGCTAAGCTATACGCTAACATATAGTAGTGGCACTGCACACAAGGTGCGGTTTCTAACAGCAGACATATATTTGTACAAACAACAACAATAAAAAAAGTTTAGGTAACACTTTATTTTATGGATACATATATTAGTAGCTTATTACATGCATATTACTAGAATATTAGTCATTTATTAGTGCTAATTAAGCACATATTAATGCCTAATTCTACATAACCTTATTCTACATTCCTAATCCTACCCAATACCTAAATTAACAACTAATGTACTGACTATTAATAAAGCAGCACATTAAGAATTTATTAAGGAAAATGTCATAGTTAACAGTCAACAAGTGTTACCTATTCTAAAGTGTAACCAAAGTTTAAAACATAATCAACACAGAATAAATAAAAGACTAATGGAAGAATTGTATACTGATGGAATTAAATGGTATATATATCATAAAAATTACATTTAACTACAGAATCTGTCACATAGTAGTGACTACGGCAAAACAGCTGTTCTCCCGTAGTAGACGGTTACAGTAGAACACCATAATAAAGCAGCTGAAGTCACGAATATGCAATATGACGTTGATATGCCAGTGCTGTTCCAAAAGTGGAGGCTGCCTAAAGTCCCTAATAAGTGCATGCACTGAGACGGGAGATATATTTAGCAAGAGAAGAGCATTGTGGATATTTTGAAAAATGGTGGCGTTTTCCTTTAATGGGTGTATGACAACTAGAAAATTTAAGTTTTTGTCTTTAATTGGATTGAGGTTGAATGTTTATATGGCCATTTTGCTTTGTTTTGTTAATTTAGGAAAATTCAGGAAAGATTCAGGAAATTGAATCAGTGTCACAAGTACCCCAAACACATAGTTTTTCCTTTTTTGAAGCATAAACCCCATAAAAACGATGCAAGCTTTGAGTCTTTTAGTGTTTATCTATGGCACTGAAACCTACAGATTTCCAAGTTCTACACTCTGTGCAACTGATACTCGACCACCATTGGCTCGTCTGCGTTCGAGGGGAGGGGCCTACTCAGTTGTAAGACGATGTAAGAGATGAAGATATAAAGTAACAACTGTGAAAACTAAAATCACAGTTACAAGAAATAAAGCTGCCATTATGTGAAATAAAGATAAATAAAAGAGTAACAGCTGTGAGATTAATAAAGTTGCAGTCACATGTTGGAGCTCTACAGTATATATAATTCACACTGTGACCGCAAAGTCTGATAATCTTTCTGTTGCCTCCTTTATCCTCAGAATCGCTTCCACTTGCAGATGACAACCCATATTCCTTCGTCAGGACTGGTGGAGCTGTTACTAGCCGTCCTGCAGCGCAGTGGCTGGGAGGAGAGCATGGCGGTGCTTTGCCAGGGCTGGGAGGACGCTGGTCTTCTGGATCTCCTGAAACTCCAAGGCCGTTCTGAATGGGGACCCTCTCACTGGCACCTACGGGCCGCTCTGAACCTCTCCCACAGCACACCTCACACAGCTAATATTTCTGACTTCCTGTCTGAGCACTTTAATCAAGACCTTTCTCCACCCGCTTCGATCATGCTTTTCGGGGCCGACCCGGAGTGTGCCTCTTCCGTTCTGCGCAGTGCGCATGACCTGGGGCTCACATTGCCCACTGTACATTGGATTATGGGACACCCCCTAAGCCCAGACGCCCTTCATTCTATCGGTTTGCCATTAGGACTGTTGGCCTACGGAGAGGTCGACCGCAAACCGCTGGACTACTACATCAGTGATGCCCTGCAGTTGGTCAACCGAGCTGTTACTGCGGCCACGGTTGTAAGGCCTGATCTAGCCCTCATCCAAAATATGGTAAACTGTTTTGACAAACCCAACAAACATGAGCTGCCCTCATCAGGACAGTACATTGCCAGGTAAATCCATATTCTCTGATTGTATCAGTCAGCTCAATGCATTCTTTGTAAGCTGTAAGCTGTGTTTTGTTTTGGGTGCAGTTTTTATTTTTTTTGCCTGTAATTTGGTAGTACAGTGTAGAGAGGACGGGAAGTGTCATAATGAAACCAAGTACACATAAGATATAGACAATGGCTGTGCTGTGATTTTGGCTATATTTGCATGTAAAATAGAGTTAGAAGCAACATAATGTCTATTTTAACTGAAAGCCCTGGTCTTCTCAGCCTCTCGCTGAACAGAAAAGACGCAGAGAGAGTAGTGCACGCGCTGGGAGAACAAAAACTCACACTCTTGTGGCACAACCAGAGACTTGCTAAGTTTCTATAAGAAGTCTCTAGATTTGTTACTAGTGGCTTTTAGGGAAAAATGTCACCAAGGGGGTCTGAAAAGTAACTAAATATAGCAACAATAGACAAGTTTCCATCCAGTTTTCACGCTGTTTTGTTATCGACAAAGAGAATTTGCGGGAAAAAAATGTGAGAAATTTGTGGTCTCCAGCCTGTTTTCATCCAACTGGCCATTTACCATTAAAATGGTGTGCGTGATGACGTCATCCTTAAAAAAAATGAACTGTCAAATAAGTTTTGCTGTATTGCAAAAAAACCCTTGCCCCTTAGCTGTTTCCATACATAATTTAACCTAATGCGCAAATCATATGCAAATAGTCTGTTCTTAATGCATGAAAAAAAAACCAAACATTATGAAATTATGGAGGCCTACATAAAAATAACAAGTTTAATGAGTTTCCATGTTTTTGCACTTTGTTATAGATTATTTAGA
>JAUCMT010000013.1:10591554-10602255 GCA_032357475.1 Enteromius thamalakanensis
GCTCCATTGTTGTGTGTTTGTTTGTGGCGCGTTTACGATGATGTCACGGCAGTAGAGGCGGCGCAACTATAATGACATGTGAATAATCCTGCCCACTCTAAAGCGGTACTAAACTGCAGTGGAAACGCAAACCGAGCCGAACTGAGCCGTGCCGTGCTGTAACGAGCCGAGTCGTACCACGTAGTGGAAAAGCGCCAATACTGCATTGCCCCAAATACACACACACAAAAAATGTTTTTAGCAACATCATATGACCCCTTCAAGTTGTAGTAAGTTCTATAAACATTACTTTGAAAATGTTTTTCCTAACATTTAAATAATTTGTAAAAAAAAGTTTCTTAGCTGGCTAGCTAGTCTTACTGCTAGTAATACTGCTACTATTTTACCTGTAGCACCTGCAAACACTTGTGCTTGACACCACAGTTGTTGCATCTCATGTTTTGTGCTGTAGTCTCTGATATTTGCTATTTTTTGCTTATTATTATTGCTTATTTCAAATGGATTGGAATTTCATAAATAAATCACTGGATAGACAAATTCAGATTCTCGAAATTCATCTATAATAGCTAAATAGGAATAAACTGTCACATTCGCTTTATTATTTGTCGCATATTTTGAGAGGCTAAATTGCTTTGATGTTTTATTCTACACACTGATCAGTAACATCCTGCCATCTGGATGAGATGTCTCAGACGGCTAGTGTCATGCTTAAGGACAGGCGCACGGCCACTTTCTCATGCTGCGGCAAATTATTGGTGTTTGCCTAGACACTCAGCTGGAATGCAGACATGCTTTAGAGCTTTAAGCTTTATTTATGACTTCCCCTCAGTTGCCTTTCCCTGAGGAGGGATCACTCTTATCAAAAGCTCTGGCACCCGCCTACCACGCAGTCCCGTCATTTTGTGTGGATCATGCCAGCACTCTGCCACACACCACTCTATCTCTCACAACAAACAGAAGTGAAATATGGCTGTGTGGGAAGCCTGGGCCTCTCATCACAACAGGATAAGGCTGAAAATCTGCTAACCGGACCCAACCATGCTGCATGATGCCGGACGATTGCGAGGGCATTGCTGCGGGAGAGTGATACGTAGCTCTGCAGCTCATGCAAGACTTTGCCTGCATTGTAGCACTATTAAAGTGGAAAGCTTTGCTCTTTTAACAACGATTTTGCAAATGCATGAATGCATACCTTAAGGAAACTTAAGGCAAGGGAGGAGATCAACATTATCAACAATCACAACAATTTCAAAGTAGCTTCACATACAGTGCATGATTTGTTTAGAGGTAATTACGCTATTTTACCTATTACTAATTAACAGTCTGCTAACATTCTAGTGTTGAAAGGATTATTATTCAAGATATTTAATTTTTTTTTACGAATTTACCCCACCCCCAGCCCCTGCCACCTCTCTTCTCAATATATAAAAGATCATAACATAAGAGTATAATCAATGAGGGCTTTTAGGTACATAAAATATCATTAATACATATACTGTGAATTTACTGTAACTTAGCGTCACACTGTCAGTCATTGTTTGGCCCATTTGTTCCTGTGACGGGTAAAACCATGAATAAAAGAGCCAAATTACATGTTAGCTTTACTCCTCAGTTTTTCATTAACCAACACCGCATTAGTCAGATGTCATATCTATTATTTTTGACTCCAGACATTAATCTTCAAACTCAATGTCAAAGCATTTCCTTATGTGACCCAAGCTGCGCACCAGAGCAGACTGAGTGGCTGTAATTCAGAAGAGTGGAAGGGGGTTTCACAATCAAATATATTGCTCTGTGAAAGCAACATTTGTAGTTTATGGTGTGACAGATGCCAGACCGTGTCAGTCGCCCAGCTAGGCAATCCCTCTCCCAGGCCTTCCCACTCTGCCGCAGTCATATTTACTGTCTGCTTTGCTGCTGGAGAGGAGCTATCTTAACCTGTGTACGATCCTGTTACTTACTCCTACTTGAACTAGACTCTTTGTCTGGGCTCCCCTTTGTTGTCATTTTGCAGGGCTGATTATCATAGGCCAATGCTATAGCTTCTTTGTTCACTGGTGGCCATTCAAAATTTCAGTTGACCCTTTGTAAGGGAATTTGATTGACAAGTCGACCTTACTAATTATGAAGTCTAACCTGCCATTCTGCCTTACTTTTTTCTTACTTATGTTCATTTCATGCAGTCACGACACATTAAAGAACCACAGAGATTATAAAAAATTAAGTAACTAATTACAATCACAAACATTTCGATACAATAAATGAACTAGAAGTGCAAATAACGATATAAGTTCTCTTTTGCTGCTAAAAATGCATTTAAATTTCTTAAATTCACTTGTTTTTAAACCTTAATCCTTAAAAACAAATGCACGTGACCATGTAGCACAGCAGCATCACGCGGGCATCTCTACAGTTTGACATATTTCTTTGTGAAGGGTCAATTCTGCCACCCATTAGCAAAGGTTGTATCATTCTTCTGGAAGGGTTTTGCTCTAGCTGAGCAATTCGACATGAATAGGAATGCTAATGCATAGTGTTATAGACCATCTAGGCTTCTTCCAATCGTCATCTGACTTTTGTATTCTTTCACCCTCAGGTTCCTCTCTAATACGTCCTTTGTAGGGTTGACGGGCCCTGTCAGCGTTCAACGCAACCTCTCCCGTGTGCTCACCTCTCAGAAGGTTCACATTTGGAGTCTACGCCGTGATGCTGTCGGTCAGCCCACGTGGGTGACTGTAGGCAGCTGGGAAGGTGGTAGGTTGGATGTAGAGGAGCAGGGATTATGGCAGGGATCGCCCCCTCGGCAGCGCACCGAGGGCCAAATGGGCAGGCTGGGGCGTAGATGGCGGGCTGGCTTTCCTGTGTCCGGGAGTCGTCTGCGGGTGGTCACTCTAGTGGAACACCCGTTTGTGTTCACTCGAGAGGTGGATGAGGATGGGAACTGTCCCGCTGGCCAATACTGTCTGGATGCAGGGACAAATAACTCAGAAACCCTGGACCACTTATATGGCGAACGGGCTCAAGGCAACAACAGCTTCTTGCCACCGGATTTCAGCAAGTGTTGCTATGGATACTGTATTGATCTACTGGAGAAGTTGGCGGAGGACATGAACTTCGAGTTTGATCTGTACATAGTCGGGGATGGGAAATACGGAGCAGTCAAGGGTGGCCAGTGGACGGGGTTGGTGGGCGACCTTCTTAGCGGGGTGGCCGATATGGCTGTTACCAGCTTCAGCATCAACTCAGCTCGCAGTAAAATGATCGACTTCACCAGTCCGTTCTTTTCCACGAGTTTGGGAATACTAGTTCGCAGCAAGGACACGGCGGCACCCATCGGAGCATTCATGTGGCCGTTGCACTGGTCCATGTGGATGGGCATCTTTGTGGCGCTTCACATTACGGCGCTCTTCCTCACTCTTTACGAATGGAAGAGTCCCTTTGGCATGACGCCTCATGGACGAAACCGTGTGAAGGTCTTCTCCTACTCCTCAGCCCTCAACCTCTGCTATGCCATCCTCTTCGGCCGCACAGTCTCCAGTAAGACGCCCAAGTGTTGGACTGGACGTTTCCTAATGAACCTGTGGGCCATATTTTGCTTGCTGGTTTTGTCTAGCTACACTGCAAACCTGGCTGCAGTTATGGTTGGGGAAAAGACCTTCGAAGAGGTCTCTGGAATACATGATGCTAAGGTAAGATCTTTTAAGATGCTTCACTTTAAGGTACATTTCATATTACATCAATTCAATGTTTTTTCAGTATAACAACTACTGGTTTGAAGTTATGGATTTTGTCAGTGAAGTGTACCCTCTAGTCAGTAAACTTACAATATTTTGATACTACATGAAAAAAGATGTTTACTCTGAAGATGAGCTTGTCAGCTGTGTTACGGACAAACTGTATTGATAAGTGACGTAGTTGACAATTTCACCATTTTGACTCAATGACACTGGTCTAATTTTAATTTTGATTATATAATAATGCCAATATATACATGTCAAAGTCAGACATGCCCCTTTGCTATCTGTTATGACTGGTTTCTGGTTTAAACTTGGCCCAGGTTTTTTAAAAGATGTTCGGGTCAGCACACCTTTATAGTTTCAACAGATCAAGTCAATGTTTGAATAAACTGACAGCTGGGATGCCCAGATTAAGCAGAGCTGTAATAGCTGCTATGGTGGATATTTTGATGAATTAAAAATTTAAAGACTGTGAAAGTCAATTTTCAGAATTGTTTGTAAACACATTATAAATGTTAGAAATGCATTGCTGAAACATGTTAAAAAGACTATAATACTTAATATTGTAACAGGATTTGGACATCGCAATGGAGCCACAGAGCACTCCCCATCTCGTGAAACCATAAGAGCTGTGTTGGACTTGAACAGACTGATCGCGGTGTGACATCAGTACAGTGAGAGCTATAGAGAGCAGACGCTCATTATGCTTTGAATCGCTCTCTCTGTACTTTGATGTCGCACACTGATTGTTCTACGCAGTGCTGCTTCAAGTCGAACACACACATAATAACTAGAGCACATAAGCATCAGTGATTTGTCCGTTCAATAATGAGTTACTGTCATTACCGTTAGATACTACTGCCTATACAGTTTGCTATCTAGCTACATGAGTGGGCGTGGTTTCAGCACAGCGAGTGGACACGCCCCCAACGTTTCAGAGTGGATGGCTTATTTTTTCAAGATTTTGATCTATTTGAACTATTTTTTTATTTACTTCATGTTTGTTTTTTAGCATTTAAATTTGGCTGGGGTGTGACAAACCCAAAACATACAATTAATAATGAATTTGCACTGACTTTATGTATAAACTGTTTATGCAATAAAATATGTTTTGTGTTGTCCCTTATCAGTGCAAAATTACCACAAAATAAAAAGGATTCATGCCAATATTGTCCACTGTTTCCAAACTTTTCGAGGGCAGTATACATGATTGTAGCATTTTTTATATTTTATTCTATATTCTATTGAGTTCTATTGAACTCAAGACTTGCTTGTCATTTACGGGACATAAAGGCAATTTCATGCAAAGTGAAAACAATGTGCACAAAATATGTGGGTGATTATGGTGTGTACTCTCCTACTGCAAAAAAATATGAAGTTTAAAAAAACATGAATACAAAAAATACCTAAAAGTATAGAATGTACTTTAGTAATAACAATGTTGTTAGTGTACTGTCTACCATCTTCTCTCTTAAAAACTCCTGTGTAATCATTACTATGTCTTATAGTATGTCCCTGCCTAGTATTAAATGTTAACACTGTACATACAACAGTTATATTTTCAAAGTTCAAAGAGCACTCCTATAGCTCAAATTGGTGGCACTACCAATGCAATTATCACAGTGTTCCCAAACAATGCATGAACCGAGGCTTTGACTGCACTGTGGACAAAATGTCTATATTATATTAGTAGGAAATGCATCATGATTTATTATTAATTTATCACACTTTGACTCCTGAAACTTTGGTGATTTTTATTTTTCAGCTTCACCACCCATCTCAGGGATTCAGATTCGGCACTGTTCGGGAAAGCAGTGCGGAGGATTACATGAAAAAGAGTTTTCCTGAGATGCACGAGTACATGCGCAAATTCAACGAACCCACCACACCTGATGGTGTCGCCACTCTCAAGTAAGAGATCAAGTCATCCAACAGAATGCATTCGGCTAGCAGATGGCACCAAATGCTCCTGGTGTAGTTGTACTGCCAAACCCTATTAGCAAAAAGTGAAATTTACAACACAAGGAAAAAAGAAAAACCTTGTGCGTAGTGATCAATAATTCAAACAGCAGTTGCACCCTGTTCATTACAATGCAAATGCGTATGCTGAATCTTTTCTCTAACAGTCTTCCTTAGAGACCTGCTGGTTTACAATACTGCAGGTGTCAATATCTTGGCCAAATGAATTCAATTTCTGAATAACGCTGTCATTAAAATGAGGTGTTTGCCTGAAGCAGTTTTTGTCTCAGCGCATAGGTGCTAAGATTCCCGCTCACCGTTTGTTGTTTCCTGCCAGCTGCAGTGCCACAGTCTGTCACACACATACCAAATTTCAAAGAATGTGTTTTTGTGTATTTCAATATTGTTTTATTTTTGGACTATATGAAGAGGAGAGCTGGGACAGAAAAAGAGAATGGGGAGGAGAATTAAAAAATCCTGTGTGATTTTTATCCTAAGCCTAATTAACAAGTTTCTTTTCAATGAACTTGAACCACATAACTGGGTTTTTTATTTTTTTATTTTTGGCTAGCCTAGTTTGCACTCACACCAGAGATGAGTTTAGAAGACGAGCAGAAAATATTAGCATTTCGAGAGTCGCCGCATCTTACTTGCTTCAATAATTCCTTAGTAACGTTTTGAGTCTGTATGACAGATGCAGAATAAAGCCTAAAATCATGGCATAGAAGTTGCTTCATTTAATTTTTTGGATGTATCATTCAGAATGTAATTGGAAGGGAACTTAAAAGAGACAAACGTCTTCAAAAGAGTCAAAGATCCATGAAGTATTTGAATTGGCTGAAAACACTTTAATCCTTTTTTTAATTTTGAGAAGCGGATCAGAGGTATCAGTGACCATATGTATCGCAAAGAAGCAGCAAAGCAATTCATTTCTGAAATGAACATTTTTTTCTTGCCTTTTCATGCTGTTTCTGTGCAGTCATGTTTGTACTCCAGATCCAGACTTTTTTATTTGTTTAATTAAAAAAAAACTGCAGTGGTAAAATGTTAATAGCTTTTTTTCATTTGCCAATGATTACTTTTATTTGTACTGACAAAAAATATGCGGAAAATAACTGTTCTTATCGACCACAAGTTGTGCTGCTGAATTTGTTTAACTTCGAATTTGCTTCTGGCTGAACTTTTTGATAAATGACGTCTTTTATTATCATTAAATTAAGTAAGGGTGGGCCGCTGCCCTTAAGGTGTCACTATCCATTAAAAGTCCTTTTTGGGCCCTATTCAGCTTGCATCTAGTTTAGCGTAGCTGCTGATTTATGGCCCCCGCTGCAGTTTATGAACATTTAGCTCAGACAAATGATGTCTGTGTTCCATTTGAGATGCGCAATCTGACTTATGAAAATCATACTGTGCATGTTTAATGAGAGAGAGTGTGTGTGTGTGCCTGCCTGTGTGTGTAGTTTTGTAGCCCCCCTCTTTTTGTGTTGTGAAGGACAGATCCGCCTCAGCTTGATGCTTTTATCATGGACAAAGCCCTGCTGGACTACGAGGTGTCCATTGATGCTGACTGCAAGCTGCTGACAGTTGGAAAACCCTTTGCTATTGAAGGTAAGCAGTATGTACAAATTGAGACAGATTATGTTTATGATTTATTTAACAGCCAATATTGACCTGCCCTCATGTTTTGGACCAAGTTCGTTGTATTGAAACTGACGCCAACATGAAACATTACCATTTTGCCCGTCCACAAAAAAAATAATACAGTAGTTGAGCGAATCGTTTAGTAAGGTAAGGTGTTTAGTAAAGGACATTGTGTTCATGTCAGCCAAAACCAAAATATATACCTTTCATAACACATAATAGGGGCACTTTAACCATGTTTTACCAGCAATGAAACAGTATGCATTGATTTTTTTTTTTAAATAGGCAGAACTAATTGGTGAAATATCTAATTGCAATTTATATATATTGTACTATTTAATATTTATTATTAGGATTATTTAATCAAATTATAAAAAAGATTCATAAAAAATTATTACTAATACTGCTCAACTGTAAAGTATTTGACAATTGTAATTAATACTAATCATTTTAATTTGTTGTTGCAATAATAACACTACTAATTATTATTCTAACATCTTTTTTTACTTTTTTTATTATTTTTATTTGAACTCATTATTTGTTATATGGCCAACTGGCAAGTAATACCTTTTCATTCATTTACCAACACTGCCATTTCAAGAGGGTTTATTTGAGGCCCTGGATATTTTACAACAAGTAATATGTTACAAAATAAATCCTATTTAGTTGATTTATTATAATTATTTTACCTCCCTTGAAAAAACCATTGTAACTTAAATCCTAGCTACTTTACCTTGTTGGTACATCTGTTGTGAAATAAATGAATTACAAAAAGAAAAAAAAAACAATAGAGTATTTCTGTTATTGGTAATAGAAAATATCTAAATAATATACATTGTTCTAATTGATAGCACATTCATATTGTTTTATAAAATATATGTAAAAGCTAGAGAAAGATCAGTCAGAACACTGTATAATTTGTCTCTGGGTGTGAAGAAAACTCTGTGTTATGTTATTCACTGACCAAAATGACTGTCATTAGAAATCTGGACTGCCATCAGGAGGTAGATATTGTGCTTGAAGGGAATGAAGAGAAATAAATAGAGACAAATTGGTTAGAAGTATTCAAACCTCACATTTGCATGTATTAACAAATCCACAGCTGACAAGGGGAGAAAAAGTAAGAAGTCAACTTGGCAGAGATCTCTCCTGCTGTCATGCATTTTGTGGGGAAGCCAATTTAAATGTACACCTGGGCTGTCTTCCTGAGCCTCCTACAGCAAGCAAAGATCTTTCCTGAAGCGGCACTGAAAGGTGTGCTGAAGGAAAGAGAGAGCGCTGGAGAAAATAATTGTGGTCCGTTCTGTAATGTTTTCATTTCCCAGGCCATACCCTGAGCTGGGCGACTGGGCTAATTGAGCTCATGCCCCGCTCGTGTCGTGTTAATTACCATTTGCTTGTTGTCTCATGTCTGTTCAATCCCCCTAAGCTCGTATTATACCTCTGTGTGCAAGATGGATGATGTTATACATGTTTTTAATGGATTAATAAGCATGGTCTCATGCATCAGCTGTAATTTAACAGACAGGTCTTGCCCTTCAGTTCTGCCCTTAAATATTGCAAAATTATTTGTCACACTCACAAAATTGCTCTGTATTTATAACTGAAGAGAGGCACTGGAGATATTTTAACATTGGATCTATTTTTTCCCCTGTTTTACTTCTTCTATAATGCTATCCACTATTATTGGCACCCTTGGTAAATCTGAACAAAGGTGGCTGTGAAAGTAAATCTGCATGGTTTATCCTTTTGATCTTTTAATCTTTTTTACATCTTAAAACTTTCAATTAAACATTTAAATGTGCTCTTTTTAAAAATGTACTCACAATTAGGTCTATTTTTTATAAATGTTCACTGTTTTTTTTAAATATACGTAAGCTGCCTTTTATTTCATTAAACTTATATTATCTGCAAGTAAAATTTTTAATATTCAATATACACATTTAGTGCACTTCTGTTTTTACAAGAGTGAGGTTAACTGCAACACACATATAGCTCTGACCAAAATTTAGAAAAGGCTCAGTTTTGACAAAATGCTGTGCTATTTCAGCACATTGTTTGTTAATGAATGCTTAATACATACTGTATATATATATATGTGACTGTGTTTTAGGTTGAAATGGGGAGCTACGGTGGTATATTAGTGTTAATGTGTGTACATTCTGCAGCCTGGCAGTGATGAACTGCATAGATGTCAACATTTGAATATCTGTGATCTGTCAGCCACTTAGGGGCCAGTGGGGGCTGGTGAGTGACAGATTTACTGCAGAGAGCTGGAGGGAAAACAGCCCACCCATTAGACCAAGTATTATATCTGCGCCTTAGTTGATCTTCCCTATATTTTGTCTTAGCTACAATTTCTCAGTTTCCAGGCCTGACCCTCTGCTGGCAGTCTGGTCTAAAATAATAATTGAGGTTTGGCATAATAGGACTCCTCTGGGCTCGTAGAGGACTTCTGACCGTGTTAATTATTATGAGCTTGTCGTCCAATTTCCTGCGTCAGTTCATCTCCCACGTGTGTGATGGGTGAATAAGATTCATGCCTGTCTGGGAATACGGGTCTATGAAATGATATATGAATATGATATGAATGATAGGACTCTTAAGCCCCGCCCACATCATAACTCTCCTATGAGAAGGCCCAGAGTGACACACCCCTTTTGTAACTTCATTTACATCAATTTTTTATCTATGATTCTCGTCATATATCTATTCTCTGACATGCTTTAAAGAAAAAGTTTCCTGAAAATTAAAATTGTAATTGTTAAGTTAACGGAATTGCTCACAATACTAGAGAGCCTTAATGAGCCAAACAGACCGTTTTTACTACATGTGTAAATTGTGAAGAGGAAAAAAAAAGAATGTTAAGACACAACAAATCAAAAATGTGAAAATATAACAAACTGAACAAAACAGAAACAAACAAACAAACAAAACAAAAAATTAAAGACAGATACAGTATATGAATAAACATAGTTTAAACATAGTACATATTTACAAACATTCTCCACAACCTTCGTGTATTAATATAAAAAGAACTGGGAGAAAGAGGCGAGCAAAATAAATAAATCAAATAAAATAACATTTAAGAAAAAATATAAAAATAAAAAGCAACGAATTATATTTTGTAATAATGTTCTATAATAATCTGTTGTTGTGTTTGCATCAGGGCTGTAGTACTCGAGTCCGGTCTTGAGACCGTTTTTTTTATGGTCTCGGACTTGTCTCGGACTCGCTGGTATTCGGACTCTGACTTGTCTTGGTCTCGGCCACTGGTCTCGCCAAATATGGCGTATGGTCTCAACTGAGTACAGGTGTCTTTATTATGTTCCCAGTAAGCACACATTTTAAACCTTTTTCATTT
>JAUCMT010000013.1:10636393-10647187 GCA_032357475.1 Enteromius thamalakanensis
TCTATCTATCTATCTATCTATCTATCTATCTATCTATCTATCTATCTATCTATCTATCTATCTATCTATCTGTAATTGTCTACAATTATTTTAAAATAAATTACTGATGCTATACTATAGTGCATTCTTCTATATAAACTATTGCTATATTCACCACTGCAATTGTGATCCATATTTCTCTTATTACAATTAATGTATTAATATCTCAAATGTTATATCATGTTTACATTTTTTAATATCAAATTAAATATTACCATATTTATTAATTATACATACATGTAAAATTATGGATATGAAAAGTACATGTCTCATAAACACACATATAAAAAAATAATAATACTATTTTCAGTTTTTAACAATCAAGGTGTTGCAGTGTGAGTGTCAGTGCAATCTGAATTGCCAACTAAAATAATTGCCATCTTTCTCATCATCAGTGACATCGCTCATGATTTGTGAACATTAGTGAGACTGATCTATCTCATTCTTATCTGATTACATTATTGATTTTTCCAGAGTCTCTTCACTTGGAGTGTATAATGATTTCGCCTTGACTGGTTATCATGGCTTGAAATATTTATCGACCCATGCATTGTTCCGCAGTTTTGTGGGTCAGTGTGCTTGGGGTTTTGGCACAAACAAGGGTCAGAGAGTAGCTGTGTTGCACAACTCACTCTTTAACCCCACTTTCACAGGAAACAGATTTGCGTGAGAATCCCAGTCAAGTTTAATTAACTTTCTCCACAGTCGAAGCCTCATGCTGTGAGTATGTGTGAGCACAAACACTGTCTTTTTTGGAGAGAACTCAGCGCCTATGGATTCCTCTCTAAAAGTCACACACACACTCAGAAATCTTTTGCCTGTGAGACATATGTGGCTCTTTGAGATAAACAGAGCTCCCACTCTTGAAAACAGACTCCCTGCTAATTTCAGCAGAGCCTCGCTCACTCCCACTCGAGAGTTGGGACAGTGTCTTCGGGACAAGTGCCTTGTTTAGTCACTGCTGATTTGGCAGAGAGCACGAAACACTATTCTCTCAATGCCTGCTCAAACAATAGCCCACATATACATTTGTTCATTAGCTCTTTTGAGAATATTCTGAAAGGAGCTGTTTATTTAATATTTTTCCTCAGGCACACAGTCTGTTATCTATTTATTCAGGAGGGCCCCGTTCTGTTTCAGACGAGGAAACAATAATTTGAACATTTTTGTGCAGGCCTTGTGAAGTCCACCTTACAGGAGTTGGACAAATTAACGTGAACACTTGGGAAACAAGCAATATTTTCTGACCTTCTTTGGAGTAATGCAATTTATGAATAGTCTCCAGTGGAGTGGCATCAATAAAAATTGAGTGTCTTTCAGAGATGTTGAAGAAAGGATTTGGCAAAACTGTTCATAGTTTGATAATATTCAAGTCAGGCAATTTGTCTGGCCAGAACAGATGTTGAAGTTCTTTTTGATGCTCTAACTGACCAGGATTTATAATCATCACAATCACGATTAAAACTATACAGCAATTTCAGCTCTTTCATGAATGTTGATTTTGTGAAGTTCTCTGAAATATACAATTTCAGTTTTTTACTTTAATGTTTCTCATTTAGTTTAGTGCTTTTGGGGGGATATTTTATAATAATTTACTAATGTTTTATATTTTTTTGTTTATACATATATTTAGCCATGCTAGTCTATATATTAAAAAATATTTAAAACATAAAATTAAAACATAAAATTATTTTACATAGGCTATATTTAATTAATTACATATTTAAAGCATAACATTTTAATTTTGTAGATATACACAATTAAAAAGCTGCAGTCTAAGTATTTCTCAGAAAAAGGAAGAAAAATATTTATCACCTTGCATTCCCTATATTTTATATATATATACTGTATATGTATATATACACACACACTACCAGTCAAAAGTTTGAAAACAGTAAGATTGTTTTATATTTTTTCATCAAGCCTGCATGTATTTGATCAAACATACAGGGAAAAAAATAATATTGTGAAATATGATTGCTATGTAAAATTTAAATCTAATTTATTAATGTGATGCGTAGCTGAATTTAATTACTCCAGTCTTCAACTTTTGACTGATAGTGTGTGTGTGTATATATATATATATAAAAGACACATGTATTTCATACTAAGTATAGTTTAGATCTATTAACATATTTACTCTGTGTGTGTGTGTGTGTGTGTTGTGCATATTGCTGGAGACTTACTGGTATAAAAATTATTATTAAACTTTAATTGGAGTACAACTTGAGCACAATGCACAGTTGTTTTAATGTCACTGTTGATGAGGATTATATGATCGTTCAGTGATATCAGTCTTTAAATGGAAGATATTTAAATTCTGTCTAAAGTATCCATGCAATAGTATCACTTTAGCAAAACCAAACAGACTTCAGTATCTCTTTATTTTGACTTCAGCACTAATTCCACGCAATCAAAGTTAATGAAGTACAAAATTAGTTGTTCCGGTTTAGCAGACTTTAAGTATACCAGTTTAGTATGCTTAAAAACACAATTGCAGGGTATTTTAGGAAGAACAAACTGCAGTATTCGTCAAGTCTTTTCATGAGGTTCTTAAAATGATCTTATGTGTAGACAGAGTAACTTCAGTAGACCAGCACCATGATGACTGCACGTGAAAAAATCAAGAAGAAACCGCCCAAAGACAGTCTGACGCTGTTACCATGCTTCTATTTCGTAGAGGTACGTGCCACCAGTTTCATACTTTAATAGTGCAATTTATGTCTCAGATAATTACATTAAACACTCTAAACAACTGGGCTTCCTCATTCTATGTGAAGACATAATTGAAAATGTGTTATAGCAGTCAGTTTGAGTGTACTATTGTGTTTACATTCCACCACATTGTCAGCCCTGGAGTACAGAACTCTGTGTTGAAATTTAACAGCCATCTGCCACAGTTGTTCTACAGTAATTAAACTGTGCTCTGGTGTTGGTATGTTTGAGCATTATCAATATTTAATATCTGTTAGAACTTGAAAAAGACACTTCGCAAAAGACTTCCGCATTATGCACAAATTCTACTTCCTCTGAGAAAATAGCTACCCATTGTGGCGTCCTCCATGGTGTCATTGTACTTCCTGGAACTGACGGATGTGCTCCAGCCGGCGCAGGTGGGATTCCGCTGCCATGACCGCTCACTCAGCATGCCGTTCGTGGACAGCGGCGATGAGCTCATCCCTCTGCTCATGCTCCTGAGTCTGGCGTTCGCCGGCCCTGCTGCATCTGTGAGATGAAAGCAATCGTTATATCATTGCATTCACATATTTGCAACCTATATAGTCATTTGCTCACCCTGATGACGTTTCAAACCTGTATGAGTTTCCATTTATTTTTCCCGTACTGTTAAAGTCTATGGCTGTAAAATGTTTAGTTACCAACATTCAAAATACCTTCTTTCGTGCTCAACAGAACCTCATTCAGGTTTGAAACCACTTCAGGGGGAATAGGCTTAAGTAAGTTATGGTAAAAAAATCATTTTTTAAGCTTTTATCAAAACTTGCTTCTCCAAAGAAAAAATTTTAATACGTTAACTTGATTAATTAGCTATTATAAAAAAGCCGTAGTAATAAAATTTACATTTAATCATGCACTAATTACATTTGCACATACCAAAGTTTTAATTAACAGTTGTTAATTGTTTGATTTTCTCTTACTGTGTTCAGATCATGATCGGTGAAGGTCTGCTGTATTGTATGCAGTCCAAACTGAAGGTCCGTCCAGGGATTGAAGGAAGCATAAATGCCGGTGGATGTAATTTTAACTCATTCCTGCGGAGAACCGTTCGTTTTGTCGGTATGTAACACTCTCTTTCGGTTTTATATCAGACTGTTTGAAGTTCAAATATGAAAGTGCTGAATGTGAGGGCTGCGAGTTAAGCGGTTTAGTGTGGATTAACGGTATAATTATATAATATAATACAGTATAATTATAATTGCTAAGAACTGTTTTATTTAAGAATGTAAAAATATACATGTATTAAAACTACAATTCAACTGCACAGGATATTTTGTGATGCACTGGAACATTGCACACTATAAGAAATGATTATGAATCTAGGAAAAACCTCACATTTTTTGAAACTGCAACACTAAAAATCTCAGCAGGAGCAATGCAGATGAACATTATGTAACACAGAGTGTTGCATGAAACTGATGAAATGAGTCATCGATGTTTCACTGCTCATGATCTGTCTCTCCTTCTAGGGGTTCATGTGTTCGGTCTGTGTGCAACAGCACTGGTTACGGATGTCATCCAACTGGCCACTGGCTACCACACACCATTCTTTCTTACAGTGTGCAAACCCAATTATACCGTCCCAGGTGTGGCCTGTGACAAGAACCCTTACATCACCAAAGACATTTGCTTTGGGCAGGATCAGCATGCTATTCTGTCTGCCAGGTAACCAATTAATTTCTGATTTTGTGATTAACAAATTAAGCTTTATATAATCACCATTTTATTTATCCCTTATGTGTTTTTCTTCCTGTAGAGCACTTCCTACTCACTCCTTTTAAACCTAGAAACATTTGACACTGACATTCTGCTGCATATCTGGTTTAGACTTACTCTAGATGTTTGCTTTCCTTTGTGGCAGGAAAACCTTCCCTTCCCAGCATGCAACCCTCTCTTCCTTTGCTGCTGTTTATATTTCAGTAAGTCTCTTCGACACCGTCTCAATTCGTGCTTACTAAATGTACTAAGTGTATAAAACTAATATGTTGCTCTGGTAAACTCCTCTATAAGAGAAATTTGATTGATTGTACTGATTGTAAAGATTGTACTGTGTAGATAGAAAAATTACCAACCAAGATAATATATGTGCATGTTATATGCATTGACAGAAGTAATGGATTTCAGCACGGATTGTATTATAAAGAAAGGTGTGATTTTATATGTTCATATACACTCAGTGCTCTAGATTAGAGAAAGTCTAATTATAGGTAAGTGCTTCACATGTCTAGCTATTTGGCAGGATCCACTTCAGGCGACAGACGTGGAGATAAGTTGTTGCTGCTTCCCACCTTGAGCTTGTCAGGCTGTCTGAAGCTGCAAGGCAGTATGGTATTAATTTGCACATGACAGCTGGAGACTTCTGCTGCTCTCTGCTCTTCTAGATGTACTTCAACTCAACAATTTCTGATAGCACCAAGCTGCTGAAACCCGTTCTGGTGTTTGCCTTTGCCATTGCGGCTGCGTTGACGGGACTCACTCAGATCACCCAGTACCGCAGTCACCCGATCGATGTTTACGTTGGGTTCTGTATTGGCGCTGGTATTGCAGCGTACTTGGTGAGTTATTGATTTGCTGATGTATCTTTGTAGATGTGGTGTAGCAGTTCTGGTTAGGTATGTTTGGAAGCATGGTAGCTGGTTTGAGCTGGTTATAAGCTGGTCTTCATCAGGAGTTATTTGTTTAGGACTAGCTTAAACCAGCTCATGACCAGCTAAAGACCAACTCAAACTGCTTCAAAACATACCTAACCATCATATTCTTTTTTTTTTCAAGAGTGTTATTTAGTATCATCCTCATCTTGCTATAGATCTTAAAGAAATAGTTCACCCAAAAATGAAAGTTGCAGCATATTTTACTTACCTCCAAGCCATCCTAGGTGTATATGACTTTGCAGTACCTTCTTGCAGACGAACACAGTCTGTGTTTTTTAAAAATGTATCCTGGCTCTTCTTAGCTTGGTAATGCTGGTGGATGGTGAACATTATTTTGAAGCTCCGTAAATAGTATATATTTGCAAGTACTGCATTGGAAAACTTGTGGGGGTTATCACATGTCCTCTGCAGCTGATCGATGGGTTTATGTAACAAAAGTATTTGTAGTTTTAAAATTATAACCTAAATAACTGGTTGATCTTGGTTGATTTCTGACTCTAAGTATGACGCAGCTTATGTTATATCTCATAACTCGAGTCAGAGGTCAGCCAAGATTCGCTCTCTCGGATGCGCATGTGGCCGTTCCCGGAAATCAACTATTTAGTTTATAATTTTTAAACTAAAAATACTTTTGTTACAAAAACCCATTGATCTACTTCAGAGGACATGTGATAAACCCCCCAAAGGCTTATAGGTTAGTTAAATGATGCAGTATTTGCCAGAATACATTTTTTAAAAACTCTGTGTTTGTCTAAAATAAGGAAATCATAAACATCTAGGATGGCTTGGGGGTGAGTAAAATATGGCGCAATTTTTTGGAGAACAATTTCTTTAATGTGTTTTACCCAAGTAGATGTTTCTGCATTGAACTCCATGTTGGTTCTGAGGCAACATTATAAACAAGTAGATTTTGGGGTTGGGCAAAGCCTGCCTGGGAAGGGCTTAAACAACATTTAGCTAACTCTTCTGCCCGGATAAGGTCTATGTCAGTTTATATTTATACATCTGGCAGAATCCTAAATAAAACTGTGGAAACATTTTACCATGTCATGCATTGCCTGGAATGACTGGAAGTGCAGTGCTTTACTGTTTATGCAACATGAACACTGCATGACTGTAATTTTGTTTTACAACCAACCACACTGATGCAGGAACACATCCCACTTGGCAAAATCACATTTTTCTGTAGCTCAGGGGTTTCATACCGTTCCTAAAGCTTCATCAGCACTGCGCATTTTGGAAGTTTCCTTTTGATGTGCCTCATTTCAAAGGCTGCGTCCAAATACGTCTCATTTCAGAAAAGTAATCATTACAATGCGAAGTAAGAAATAAATGATGGAATAATTATGACACATAATTAAAGTCAGTTTTATGATGGTTTATTGAAACGAGCATACTCACTGTACTGTATGCCGCCGACAACAAATGCAACCCTTCCCCCTGTTGAAAAACCCCCAAAACATGCTGATTAGGTATGTTTTGAATCATGACAGCTGATTTGAGCTGGTTTAAGCAGGTCCTTAATTGGTCATGATTTGGTTTAAATTGGTCCTGGGCTGAAGCTTATTGCTTAGAACCAGTTAAGGATCAGCACATAGCCAGCTTAGATCAGCTCAGGACCAGCTCAAACCAGCTGCCATGCTTCAAAACGTACCTTACCTAGGGTGATCATGCATGCCATTTTCCCAGGACGTGTCTTGGCCAGGATGTCTGTATTGCCTAAAATATCTAGGTTTTGGCTTTGTTGGCCTGTGCAAGTTGATCAGAGTATGATATTGGTTACTTATGTTTTAAAGACACTCTGAAAATACTTTCAATAAAAGCAATATAGAAATCCTGGGCAGGATGTGTCTTAGGAAAATAGCACATATGGTCACCCTACCTAACCAGCATATGCTGTTTTTTTCAGTAGGGCCGAAGGGTGCAGCTTTCTAAATTAGACAGTAATCAAGGTGTACATGATTACTACAAATAAAAAAAATCAGGGTTGGAACTTTCTGTAGAAACGTATCCAGTATCCAAATTTGGGTTTCCCCTGGGAAATGCAAATTCCCATACTACTAATTCCATCCTTAAAACTAACCCTAACTTTACCCATTAACTACCACTAAAAACAGTGTTTGTTTGATGTGAGTGTTGTTCAAGCTTCCAACTCAACCCTAAACTGGACTGTGTGCAGAGCATTCTTTATTGCTGAGAAATGAACAATGTAATGAAGCCATTGAATCTCAAAACTCTAAATCATTTCAGGCTATCCATGCTGTTGCCAACTTCAAATCTCCAGAGGACACCATCATCCCACAACCTCCTCCGCTTCAGAAGGATGCTTTGAGGGCTCTGGCCCAGAGAGGCCATGACTCTGTCTATAACAAAGGCCATGCCTCTGAGAGCAATGAGGAAATAACATCACCAGCATGTCTAGATGGGCTGAACCGTCCTGTACAGCGCGAGAAAACTTCATTGGGAAGCTTAAAGAGAGCTAGTGTAGATGTGGAGCTACTGGCGCCTCGCAGCCCAATGGGTAAGGAGACCATGGTAACCTTCAGCAACACATTACCCCGTGCTACAGCTCCAGAGGAGCCAACGAGGCGTCTGGTGACAGTACCTGTTCCAGTACCACTGGACCACATGCGGTCACAGCAATTGGTGTCGGAATGGAAGCAAAAGTCAATGGAGATGCGAGGTGGCAGCTTGCCCGATGAGGACACCAGTGATCCGGGCTCAGATGGCGGCACAACCACAGAGGAGGACAGCGTCCACTCTTCAGTCTATTCGTCTGTTCAGCCATCAGCCAAACCGGCTAACCCACCTGCAGGGGCAAGAGTAGTGATGCCCCCTCGCCCACCAGCACAGCCCTCAGTCCCTCCACCTGTGTCCCCTAAAAGTGCCAGCACTCGGGCCAAATGGCTGTCCATCACAGAGAAAAGTGGTGCAAATATTCCAGTTCTTAAGGCAGGGAATCAGCCTCGGATCATGCAGGTCATTGCCATGTCAAAGCAACAGGGACTCCTGACTGGATCAGCCAAATCCTCAGAGACCTCCTCCTCTTCTGGTACCTCATCCATCACAGGCACAGAATCATCGCCTAATCGTTCAGAACGTGACAGCGGTTCAGGCATCATCACTGTTGATGCCCACGCACCCCACCACCCCGTAGTCCGTATGACCTCAAACCCCAATAACCCCTGGGAGTGGAGAGGATCTTCTGACGGAAACATGGCCGAGGCTTACGAGCTTAAAAATCTAAACCGCGACGGTTCCCGGGGTTACCGCAACATGAGGAGCGGCTCTCCTTGTTCCTTCTCCAGTGAGGCTGACCACGGGCCTCCCCAGCCTCCTCAACCTCCCCAGCCACCACTTCCCCCTCAACTCCCACCCGTGGGTCACACCTCAGAGGGTCGCAGTCTGCGCCGCAAGACCCCTCTAGTTCTACTGGATAGGGAGGGCAATCTGAACCACACGGAACAGGACAACTACTACAAAAAGTTACATAGTGGCAGGCATTTCAAAGAGTGACAATGTGCTAATATATAT
Organism: Enteromius thamalakanensis; assembly: GCA_032357475.1. NCBI lineage: Eukaryota > Metazoa > Chordata > Actinopteri > Cypriniformes > Cyprinidae > Enteromius > Enteromius thamalakanensis. The sequence goes on from JAUCMT010000013.1 coordinate 10,645,354, forward strand.
ATATGGGCACAACTACACTTTTTTGGTCATTTGGGTTTAATTACTTGATTTGATTCCATGAGGAATAACCCGATCCACTACACTTTGAGTCAGTAGCGCTTTCGGGAGATGCTGCTTCTGACGACTTAAGAGCACAGTGGCTTTTGCCCTCTGCGGGCAAGCCAAACTACATTATCAAAATTTCCATCAGATGTATTGTATTTACATAATCTTCATATTATCAGAGTGTAAAATAAGGTTTGGGATTATTTTTATTGCTGCTCTTTTTGTTTATACTTGACTTATTTAAATGTGTGACTGAGATGTCAAGTCGAATTTATGTGTGTGTTTATGCACGATTGTTTAGTAGTGTATGTTGTAGTGATACAATAATAGAAAATATTTGACTGCCTTGTAACGCTCACCGTGAAAACCGATTTAAAGTGTTTTGTTGGCTCTTTATGAATGATAATTGCTTTGCAAAAGGGTAGCATCCGTTCTTCGTACATCTAACTATAATTGCTGATAAATTGTTCTGGACATTCTGCAAATATATTGACGACATCCTGTCAAAAACACCACGAATAAGCACTTATAAATCTCTTTGTGTGTTAACAAATGAGGTGAATTGGATTGTCTGTGAGGAATATTAGACTGCTCTGGACAGTCCATCACATAACTTACAGTGGAACAGCAACTGGACAACAGAATTTACTGCAGGTCTCACATTTTATGTATCATAATGAGAAAGAGTTTCCCGAAAGAAACAGCTTTTTTGGTGTAAATCACGAAAATAATTTCTACAAACACTCTGGGATTTATCTGTTATAGTTAGCGGTCTCCTTGCCATGCTGTTTCCCAGAAGTTCTCCTCTAAATGAACTTGATGCATGTTATGTGAGTGTCGTCAAGGTGGAAGTGAAGCCTTGTCAGTGAAGAATTCCAATCTGTTATAATGTACGTGTGCAGCTGTCACTGCAGGTTGAAGTCGGTGAAGTCTGTCTACAGCTCTCTCTTCACGGTGCTCTGAGCTGCTCCTGGATCTCTGTAGATGGTTGTCCGTAATGGATGCTTCGTGCTGTTGATGCAGTTTTCTAAAAAAAAAAAAGACAACATAAATGACAACAATAAACAAGCTGCTGTAAAGTACAATGACCCTAAATTGTAATTTGTAACATACTGCAAACATTACCCCTCCTATATCTGTATTGAAATGTTCTGGTCTTTATTTATAAAGTGTAAGCAATTAGTAGACTTTAAGAGCAATAAATGCTATGCTAAATTACACTTTGCAAAAAATGCACAATTGCTACTCAAAACTAGCCCAAACACATTTCGACGGGGTCCCTCAGCTAAAATCACATTTCGGTGGAGAAATTTGCACTCCAGGAGATAAATATCACGTTAAGGAACTGAAAACCGTGGACTTGACAACACTGCTTTGCAAAGATCTTGATTGACAAGCGATCAAACCAGTCATAATGCTGAATCTGCCACAAATCAGACAGTAGAATAGATTTGCTTCAGTGGCCTTATAGTCCCCAAGGTATCCCATACACAAGCGTATACTAAACCTAAGGATTACTTAAAGGTCCTGCATTGTTGATTATTTGGGATTTTATTGTTACATTTAGCAAACTCGCAGAAGAACAACGAATGTGGAGGCAGTTATTTCTCCAGAGTAATTAACCAAAAATATAAAACACTGTAAATCCACAAACCAGGGTTTTAAGTTGGATTCAAATATGACTCACATTTGGGACCTGATTTTTAAACAGCTTGTTCCTTTTCAGGAACTCGAACTGCGTCCAAAAACGCTTTGGGAACGCCTCCAGCGTGACCACGCTCTGAAACTG
>JAUCMT010000013.1:10655066-10671075 GCA_032357475.1 Enteromius thamalakanensis
AAAATAGCTGTGCTAAGATATATAAAAATGAATTTTCAATGCAAAAAATGTGATTTTCATTTGTTGCTTTATACCACGGGTCACAATTGTGACCAAAAATAAAACACAAACTTTGACAAATTTTTTTCCAAAAATATTTATTGATTATTTCAAAGGGTTACTAATGAAGCATCATTTGGATACATTTGAGATTAAATGGGTTCATATATCATGCATAGTTTGATATACAGAGATAATATTATGTAGCTGGCTAACACAGATTTTGTGTGTGTGTGTGTGTGTGTTTGCATATAATATACACACAAACCTTTTTTTTTGTTATAAATTGCTATTGCTTTTTGCAAAAACAAACAATGAATGAAAGAATGAATCAGAATTTTATTAATGGAAAAGATAATGAATACAATTTGAACTATATTTAAAGTATTATTGACAATATAATATATACCGTATGCAAAAATCCTCATTGCTGATTCCTAAAAGTATAGCCTAGAGAAAACAGAGCTGGCCTTCATGAACTGGTATGCATGAATCAAAATATATAATGTTATATTAGCACATAAAGAATGTTATTCGACTTGTAAGAAAAGAAGAAGACAGACATCTTCAGAGGTTTGATCAGAAACAGCTGGGAGAGGCAGGAATGTCCGAGGTCTGCAGTGCATTGTGCAGTAAATGCCAAGAGCCTTTAGGAGCTGGACAACAGACAAATCATACACCTCATATCCATAATTTAGTCTATAATTTAAATTTAAAGTCTATAAGTGTGAGTATAGTGTAACTTCTCTATGGCCAGTGCGTGTCTTGTGTTTGACCGCCTCTCATGTGTCCATATATTGCAATAAAATAATCAACATGAAGTGCTGCAGTGTTCTTGGATTGGTTTTGTATAAGTCACTGTAAAAAGGTTTGCACAGCACCATAATTGCCCCGCCCAGAATATATTCATCTATCCCGAAGTTTCAGAGTGACTATGCTCAGACTTTTATGGCTGCTGGTAATGGGCTGGTTCAGGGCAGCCTATGCATGTGCACACATCGTATGTGGTTTGTAAATGGCAAATAAATTGCCATGTAGTTCAGTGCTTCCAATAAGCAAACGCCAAACTCTGAGAGTCAGAGGAAGAAGGTAAGATCAGTTTCAGAGAGTAAATCAAAGCAGTGCCTGGTCTGGTGCCAAGGCAGCTTAGTGCCAGCTCGACACTTAGATTTTAGTGCCAATTAGCTGAATAATTCAGGCTCTGAGAGCCAGAGCTGTGCACTATTTGGTTAGTAAAGATCTCTTCTCTCATAGGAGATCACCAAAGACAGGCGATAACAGAATTGAAACTCTTTCGGGACGTGCATCACTAGCATCATTGCTCAACTGATGCATCAATCACTTTTTTTTTTCTCTGACATGGATATGTGCATCATTTTCATCACAGTTTCTAAATTTTCATTTAAACTTTCAGTGTTCCCAAAGGGTGATTTTTTTTTCTTTTCTAAATGAATCAATGCTTGTGTACAGGACACTGAGTGAAGCAATGATTCAATTTTTTAAAACAGAAATTAGTTAGAATTAGAAGCATTCTGTACTGTCAAAACATCATTGTATATCTATCTGGAACTCTCTGAATGGTCAGTTGGGAGGAAAAATGTAATTTGGTGTGTAGTAGTAATATGGGAGTATAGTTCCGCAGGCTGCAGAGTATATTCTGCATAAATTAGAGGATATTCTTGCTTACATACATTTTGCATTTTTTTGCAGTCAAAGGCACTGAGGGAAAGATGGCTACTGGACGGTGCGCCCTCTGCAGGACTGGAGGAAGATGAGACCACAAAACAGCTGCGTGAAGATGAGGCCAAAACCAGAGGTCTTGAGGAGATCATTTTCAGGTGCACCAGAGTGATGAAGCGCTGAATTCACATATTTCATAGAAGGAGACTAGGAGTTTTTGGGAGTAGAAAACAACTGTCCAGCTGTGGTTAGACAGCAAGTCCCTAATGTGGGATCCATCAGCCTGGACTGTGTAATATAGATCTAGTGGCCAAGATCTTTCTTATCTTATTTATTCGTAATGGTGAAAAAGTGCCGTGGGTCTTTCTGCTGGCAGAGCAGTCAGTCTGGTGGTCCATTGCTTGATTAAATCTCTGCTCTGACACAGGACTGGTGTTCCAACCAATGAGTCATGCCAGTAAACAGCCAATAAGGCCTGGTGTGGAAAAAAAACACACTCAGAGAGGGGTTGTGAAAAATATAAAATTATGTGAAAACTAATTGATGCAGATCAGTATATATGTGTATATATTAACAGTATTAGTTTATATATTTATGTATGATTTATGATTTGGTGTGGTCCATTTATTTATTATTTTATGTATTTATTTATTTTAATTATATTAACTGAATTTAAATTATTTTTTTCCCCACACCTACAGATAATTGTAATGAAAAGGTGCTTATCCTATAGTAGTTTTTTTAATTTCTTATATATAATTAATTTATTATTAATTATATATTAATGTATATATATATATATATATATATATATATGTATGCATTATTTTATATAACAATAGTCTACTTATTAATTATTTCATATATTAATCTTAGTGCTGTCAAACAATTAATCTTGATGAATTGCATCCAAAATACAAGTTTTTATTTACATAATATATGTATGTGTACTATGTATATTTATTATTAATATATATATATATATATATATATAAATTATACATAATATAATTTTATTTGAAAATATAATGCAAAAAGTTTTACTTTATTAGTTATTGTAGTTATATTAATACTTTAATTCAAGTATGCATTAAATTCATAAAAAGTAACAGTTATATATCATCAAAAGAAGACATTTATTGCAAATGTTACAAAAGACAGAAAAAACTGTTTTACATTCATACTCTTTTGAATTATTATTATAAATAATTTATTTTATTTTATATTATTATATAATAATTAATAATAATAACTCTATTATTAATAACTGAGCACCAAATCAGCATATTATTATGACTTTTAAAGAACAATGTGACACACACACACACGCTCAAAACTGAAACAACTGTTTTTTTAATAAAGATAAACCCATTCAGATGTACAAAAATAAATAAATATTACATAATCTAAAATATCCATCCTCTTTTCTTCAAACACAGACTGGAGAGAGAGCTGGAGGAGCTAGAGACAGGTGTGTCTGCAACATCCACCAAAGAGAACCTGTCAGACGTAGTACAGGAAGTCAACATCAAGACAGTCGAAAAAACGGTGCGTCTGCCCGACAGCTCTTTCCAGCCCATAAACTTCACACCAGGGTGGGCAGCAGGGGATCTAGAGGCTATTCAAAGCTATAGTGCATGACACACAATAGGGGACCCGTCTCATGTCCGGCAGCACAAAGGCCATCTTGATTAAGGGAAGGGATGGATCTGTTACAGTGCAGGAGTCAGTCTCACTCAAGCAGCAAGTACTAAACATGCAGGACTGACAGACTTTTGCATTCAGAGCGGCTTCCATAGCAGCAGCGGCAGTGCTTCTGCAACACAAATATCTTCTCTGATTAGCCTTTTCTGTGCCCGTCAACATCCTCTAAAGTACATCATATATCACTGTCCAGTGCCTGCTGAGCTCAATGCTTACTGTTTATGTGGTCTGTAATCAGGACTGTTGTTCAAAGTATTTTTTATGTGAATAGATTTCCACAGAAGAGTCTTGAGCTGTGGATAGATAAAATTCCTTATAACTCTTTTCACCCTAGTTTATTTATTTAATTTTTTACCTTATTTGCATCGCATCTCAAAGAATGAATTGTGTTCTAATATCCTAAAATATGTAGTAAAAAAAAAATAAAAAATTATAGAAATGAGAACATACACATTTTTTAAAGCATATTAAATTTAATAAATTAATTAATAATTTATATGGTAATATTTAGTAACTAAAACATGTTAACCATACATAATATGTTAAAAACAAAATTTAAGTAATAAAAAAACACCTTTTTAAAGCAAAAATAATTGAAATATTTTTTGTTTTTACTTTTTAATCTTTCTAAACAAAAGAGTAGTGGAGAAATCAGGTGTCTACAAAATGTTTTTAGTTTTTAACATTTTTTGAGCTACATGACAAACTCACATTTTAAGGCTAATATCATAGCTAGCATTTTATGTGTGTACCTAAAAAAAGAACATTGGGGTGGTACTGTTTACCTCGAAATTGATGCAAAAATTGCACAATTCATATTAATAATTAATAAATATTAGACAAACATAATAAAAAAATCTGAAACTGCATTTCTCATCTGATAAAGTGGTCTTGATATGAACAGAAATAACTCACAATAACTAAAATATGACAGTATTTGTATAGTTCATTTATAGATAAGATTTAGATAAGATTTGAACATAATTTTCTCTTATTTTTCAGATTGTGATGGACCCTGTGACAGACTCTGTAACAGGTAATGTCATCATCTCTGACAGCAGAAAGACTCCTTAAATAGCCTTTTCATGAGCAACATATGATCATAATTCAAAAAAAGATCAGTTTCTACAGTTATCCTCGAACATATTGACTGCGTTTAAGAATATTGCAGTCAGTCATCATCCCTCTCTCTCCTCTTTTTTACACTCTTGCTTCTTATACCTTTTTATCATTCTCTGTCCTTCTTTGTCCTCGTTCATGACCCTATTAGAGGTCAAAGTTCACGTCAGCCCTCGTCTGGAGAAATCCGGAGGTGTCTCTGACATGATGAGAGCAGGTGAGTGTTGATCCAACTGTTGCTCACTCAGAGATCACACACTCTTCCTGCTGTTTTACTCTTTTCCTCTTTAATTCTGGGATAAAGATGGAAAAAGAAGCACTAAAACTGCTCTGTCTTATTATTGATATCATATTCTGAACTTTGTGTTCAATCCAGTTTTTCTGAATGAAATATATACAGACCAAAAGGCAGAAAGATGCTTTTTTTAAAAAACTTAAAGGGGTTATATGATGCGATTTCATGTTTCCCTTTCTCTTTGGAGTGTAACAAGCTGTTAGCGCATAGATAAGATGCCTGAAGTTCCAAAGATTAAAGTTTCAAAACCAAAAAGAAAAGTTATGACTAACATGGCTCGTTTAAACACGCCCCCGCTTTGTTTCAGGAAGGTGGAGCTTAGAGGAGAAACAATAATGTACAGTATGTAAAAAATAATGTTTTTTTGTACATTAAATTGTATAAACACATTGCATTACACCAAATAAACAACTACAAAATATTTTTAGCAACATCATATGACCCCAAAATGACAATTCGGTCATTAATTTCTGACCCATCAATTACCAGAAAAAGCTATTTAAAACAATTAAGATTTTCTTTTTTTTTTTTTTTAAAGAGGTGTGGACGATGTTAAAATTAATAGATATTAAAAATCACAGCAGTCTAATATTACTGCTGTCTATCATTTATGAAAATCTCTCACTGCTCTTGACTAAATCACTTTTGTAACTTTATTATGAGGAAGTATATATGTAATATGCATTTTTTATAAATATTTGATTACTTTATACAATTGCTGTAGCATTTCCTATTTGTTTGTTTTGTAGTTTTTTGTCCTATTGCTTTTAATTATTTTCTTGTTCCTATATTAATTGGCTGACTGCTTACTGTGTTTAATGAGCTTGAGTTTTTGTTTGTTTTTAGGCTACTATTAGTGTTTTTGTGATCTTGACACTGGTTGCAACAATTATAATATTTCTATGGTAGTAAACAGTTTGATATCATTAAGACCTCATTTATAGTCTTATATATTGTCCTACATCAGTGTTTTAAACTTACTAATCCAGTTCTGGTTTCTTCTAATCTTGTCTTCTAATTCTCTGTTCTTTCAGCTGATGTGTGTTTGCATGTATGTGTGTGTCTTTGTGTGTCTGGTATACACACCACATCATCTCTCACTCACATATAAAGTTGAAAAGCAGAAAAACATCTAATAAACAGCTATTTTTAGAAGTTGTACTACTAAAGAATCAGGTTTCCATGGCAGCATTGCCACAGAAACCAAATCTCAGCTTTGATTCACTTTTTCTGATAGAATTATCACAAAACATTATATACAGTATATAAATACTATGTTATATACTATACAGTATATAATTTTTTTTAGGTTTTTTAGGTTTATGTTTTAAGTTCCAATTTTGTTCTAATCTCTAATTAAAATCATTTGTCATCCATTACATCAGAACAGAAACATACACCATGTAGTTTCTATCAGTCATTTATCTGTCTTTCCACACCTCCCTCTGCATTATTATTGCCATAGAGTCTCTTAAAATCACACTTCACTGGCCTTTTGAATACAGAAAGCATAACTGGCCAGAACTGTGTGTGTGTGTTCAGTGACTTTATGTGAGTGTGACCGTGCATCATTACAGGATGGTAATGTGTTCTTTCGTTGGCACTGCAGCGATGTACTCCGTAGAGATTACAGTTGAGAAGGACCTGGTGACTGGCGAGACCAAAGTCCTGTCCACTAACACACTGCTTCCCAAAGACCTCTCGCAGCAGGGTGTCAAGGTCTATGAGGATGAACAGAAAGGTGGTTGCAGATACAGCAGGGCTTTGCTATATATGCCTACTTTACGAGAAGTGTCCATTTTTACGTATGACGTATTGACGAGGGAAAACATTCAGAACATCAGCTGTGGTTCTCTTTTTTGACAAAACTTGATGTTTATGTTGTTTTATTTTATAAGAGAACAATTAATCCAAAAATGCAAAAAAAAAGTTTTTCCAAACCTGTATGATTTTCTTCCATAGCATCACTGAGGTCAAACCTGGCATGATGCATCTTTAAGTGGTATATTTAAGTTTACAAGAAGAGCCAATAAAGGGCAAGTATCATAGTAGAGAATTACAAACTACAAAAAAACATACCTTAGTTTCAAGTTAATGAACACTAATGGTAGTGAAACACTAAAACACCTTCTTGAGCATGAGGATGAGTTACTGTATTATAATCTTGTTTTATATTTTTCAGCTGATGTGTAATCAAATGCAGATCACTTCTCGTAAAGAAAGAGGTTGATTGAGCATGGCTGTAGATGCAGAGTAACCGCAAACCCCCTGATTTCTGTTGACTTTTATCATTATTTTCTGTCAGAGAACGAGAGACCGTGTTGTGCGCTAAACTCAGTTGTTCACCGTGCAGTTTGACTGCTAGTTTTGGGCATGTTGCTGCCAAGCTTAGCTACAAGCCTGATGGGTCACTCTTCCCATAAAGACACTATAAATTTAACACATATTAAATATATTCCGCAAAAGTTTATAGATGATTAAAATACGTGTTTCACATATACTGCATTGTTTGTACTACTAATGCTGCTAGCTGCTAATGCTAACACCAGTAGCACTGCTTGCTTCCTGCTCTGTTTACTCCGCTTGCCACACTTTTCCTGTGTTTGATCCCTCAGCTAAAGGAGCACTTCTAGCAAGTGAAGTGCACTTGATGTATAAAATATTTTAAATGCAAAGCTAACAGTAGTCATTAACTAGGCACAGTATGCTTTTCGTCAGTGGCTAGAATGAGTAGTGTTTGTCTAGCAGTCTTTATTGTAAATTCTTATACATTCTTTCAGTAAATATGTGCTGCAGAAGGCTAGAAGTTTGACTGTACACTATAAAAATGATTTATATAGGCATTGTCAAATATGGTGTCAGCTGTTTATTTGGGGTGACCATATATCCCTTTTTTTCCACAGATCTCCTGGCCCGGGATTTTTACATTTTTCAAAATGTCCAGGGTTAGGCTTTGTTTTCCGATTGTTTTCATACTTGCTGAAGTTATTGACTGAAAAGTAGAGGGACCAATAGTGTGCAGGTACTGTACACAATCGACCAATTGTGGCACGTGAGAAGGCGGAATCTACAGAGAATGTCCAAAACAATGCAAATACTCAATGTATGTGGACTGTAAAGAAATGGACAATAGGGAAAAAATGGTCATATATATGGTCATCCCAGGTTTATTATAAATATGGCCTGTTTAGAGCAGTCAGTCAGGGAAGAGTTTCTTTCCTGATCTAAGACTATAGAATATCCAAGACGTGTCACTCGTATAGTTTTGAATGGGGAAAAATGCAACTGCTCTATCCAAAGAAGCCCCGCCTTCTGAGAAGAGCCAAACGGTAACAGTTATGATCCCATTGTTGTCAAATTTAATTTGTGATTTCAAATAAGAAATTTAATCATTCGTTTTGTGAACATTTCTAGAGAATTCAATATTTCCCTATTCAAAGAGATAGAAGCTGCACATAGATGTCCGCCGAGTGACGTGCCATAAAAAGAGACTTTGTTCCTGACTCAGTCCGTCTTGGTTTTTTCTTCTGTGCAGTGGTGCATGAGGTGCGCAGCGTGGACGGCACAGTAACCAATGGTGTTCACCAGCTGAGCTCTTTAGAGGTGGAAGAGCTCCTCCACAAGGCTGATGAAGTGACCATGAGCGAGAGCAGCAAGACTACACCGCGACTGGAGCGAGGGCAGGCCGAGAAGGTGGAGAAAGATGTAGTCCCAGCCACCGTAATGGAGATCACTGGTGTAGAAGCCAAACCTGCAACCCCTCAGACAGAAGTGGGTGGGGCCAGCACAGAGAACCCAGTCACAATGGTTTTCATGGGCTACCAGAGTGTTGAGGATGAGGATGAAACAAAGAAGGTTTTGGGGATGGAGAGCACGACTGTGAAGGCTGAGGTGGTGCACATCGAGGACGGAGATGCCAAGACCGCCCCCGGTGATGCTAAGCAGGAACAGGCGCCCCCTAATGGCAGCCCAGCAGACCCACCGAAGGCTGAAGAGGCAGCCGGAGAGTCGGGGCAGCCAGAAGGGGGTGCTGCTGAGGTCAAGAGCAAGGAGAAACAACCCTGCAAGTGCTGCACCATCATGTAAGCCCAAACACACCCTCCCAAACACGGACTTTACTGATGAAATGCTACAGCAGCAAGGCTGAGAGGAATAAACGTTCAGTATCTTTTGATAGAAGCTGTTGTTTCTTTTATTGATTTTTACCTGTTTTATATTTTCTATATTACTTTATCTTTTCCCCCTTGATCCTTTCTAACCTCATTTAACCTCATATACGCTCTTGTGAGAGAAGTATGAAGATTCGACCCTTTAACTCATATGAACTGATCAACAATTAATCAGCATTTAGTCCACTAATTTTTTAGTCTTACCTTTCCATATGGAAGATACAACTATTTCCCATAATTGTATAATATATATGATTTTTTTTAAAGCCTGTTTAATTTGAGTTCCCTTTTTGCGGAGCATGTGTTGCGTGCACTATGAAGTATTTTCACTCTCACATGAAAAGAAAAGATTGAAGAAAATCATTGATCTCAGCATTGTGTTTGGTATTTATTACGGATGAAGCTGTGAGACGTATTGCAATTATTTTTTATTTTATTTAGTTTTTTAAATTAGGAATAAAGCCTGTGGGGATTGACAGAGTGCACTTTGCATTTGCTTAGAAATGACCATCATACAGGAGTTCAAAGGAAATGTTCTGGGTTCGATACAAGCTCGATTTGACTCATCCCTGAGTTTGCAAAAAGTATTGTTTTTTAACATAAATTTTTCCTTACAAAAAGTCTGTTTCTGGAGCTGTAAAGCTTAGGGTCTGGATTTTTAAATGCTTTTGAAAGACATTTCTCATGTTCACCATGGATGCATTTATTAGATTACAGTAAATCTAACAAAATACAGTAAAACAGACCTTTTCTATTTGAATACATTTAGAAATGTAATTTATTTCTATCATGCTGAATTTTTATCATCAGTGTCACATTATTCTTCTGTGATGCTCAAGAAACATTTCGTTTTTATTATCACTGTTAAAAAAAAAGTCATTCTGCTTGATATTTTTGTGCACGCTTTGCAATCTTGTTTCAAGACTCTTTAATGAATAGAAAAAATGAAAAGGAACAGCGTTTATTTAAAAAGGCTTTACTGTCCTTTTAATCCTTGCTGATTAAAAGTATTACATTCTTACATATATGTATATATTACATGTATATATTGCATTATCAATTTTACAAACTTGGGGATGAATGAAAATTATTTTACAGTAAATTAAAGCATGTCACAGCGTATGCTCTCTATTGAACCAACATTCCTGCAAATGCACGTGACAAAAAAAATTGAATGGTCAATCCCTTCTCCTTTTCCCTTGCTATTTCTCAAACACACAGTAATACAGCACCATTTTCCTTATCTTCCTTATCTTTGTTTTCCCGTGAGTCCAGTAGATTGCGCTCTTTCATATTGAAATGTAGGACAGGTGAGCTGAGGATATCTCAGTAAGCTTTGATGTTTTGCTGTTAGGCTGTTAGGTGGTCGTTCTCAGTTAGACTGTTGCAGCAAAGAGCTTGCGCATGTGTTCTTAATTGTTCCTTTGTGTTTCTAACAAATATATATATATATATATATATATATATATATATATAATCCCCACTTGAAACACTCTATTTGTTGGAAATAGAGATCAAGAGTAGAGAGTCAGTTGTTCTCTCGGTTACTTTCAAACTGCTGCATGATGTAAACTTGCATCGGATCATTTGTAGCCTTCTCATCTTTCATCTGCATCGCTCTCACTTGCATTTGGCCTTGTTCTGACGTTCAGAGGTGTGTATGTATCAAGCTGGCTGTGTGTTTTTAACTGTATGCCAGTCTGCACTGCCATCAGCCCTCAGGAAGGGTCAGTGACAGCTCATTCCTAACAAGTGACATCAACAAACTGCTGCAGCCAATCCTATGCAAGAGCCCTCATGCGTGTAAAAACTAGTGTCAGAATAAGCAAAGCTCTCTCACTTCCACAGCAATCATAACAGCCCCCGAGACTAGAATGGAGAGACAGGAAGGACAATATCCGCCCTTCCTTAGCTGTTCTAAGGAAGTGCGACAAGGGGACAGGAAACGTTTATTAGGTTATTATACCAAGTATTAAAGCTTTTCTTTTTCTTTATATATATATATATATATATATATAATGTTAGCATTTCTGTTAAAAGTAAAAAAAAAAGTTTGGATTTCCCCTTAAAGTAGCTAAGATGCCAAATGCTTCAGTAAAAACAAAAAGCTTTTTAGCCTGTGTGTTTGTGAAAGAGATGGGTGTTGGATTGTTGCTTATTTAAAGTTATTTACATATTTTCCATTACAGAAATAAATGTTAGTAACATTAAAGGTGCATTTTGTAGTCTGGTTTCACAATCGGTGACTAGTTTTATGTAAATTACACCGATATCATCGTGTAAAACAGCATTTAATTAATTTAATTCCCTTACCTGTCTAACAAAACTCAAGACTTTCTCCCTTGTCAAATCTTGCCGTACTGACTTTATCTATTTTTTATTGGCTTCAGACCATTTCTTCCTCTTTTTCTGGTCTTAAATGTAGTAGTGCTGTCAAACGATTAATCACAATTAATTGCGATTAATTGCATCTAAAATAAAAGTTTTTGTTTATATAATATATGTGTGTCTACTGTGTATATTTATTATGTATATATGAATATGCACTCATGCAGTATATATTTTGAAAAATATTTACATGTATATATTTTTTATTCACATAATTTATACCAAATATATATATTTAATATATAAACTAAACATATATTTCTTAAATATACACATGCGTGTGTATGAATTTATATATATATAATAAATATACAAAGTACACACACATATATATGAACAAAAAATTTATTTTGAATTAGATTCAGAGGCAGTTGTGGCCTAATGGATAGGGAGTTGGACTTAAGGTCGCGGGTTCAATACAACGACTGAGGTGAGATCCTTGAGCAAGGCACAGATCCCCCAACTGCTCCCAGGCGCCGCTGCCCACTGCCTTGGGTGTTTATGGTGTGTGTGCACTGCATTCTCACTGCTGTATGTGTGCACTTGGATGGGTTAAACGGTAGATTTTTGTGAATCAATTAACGTTTGTATAATACTCATTATTTGCATCCCCAAACAACACTACGCTACTAGCGGCTGTGCAACTTTTCAACATGCCAAAATGGTGGGGATGCACCATGCCATACATAACTGAAACACATTTTATAGAAATCTTTTTCTGAGTCTTCATCTCCAGTGTGTTTAGACCAATCAGACTCTTTACAAAAACACTTTATTTCTCCTTGTGTAAAACTTTTTTTTTTTATTAGCACCAAACTACTAAATGCACCTTTACGTCACATTGGAGGTTTTTTTTAATGAATCTTAAACCTGTACCTTATAAATTACTTACTTTGTCAATTTAATTTGATAATTAATAAATGATTTTTAGGAGAATGAAATAATGTGGCATGGGTAGCTGTTAGAGGTTGCTAGAATAATGTCTGTGTGTGTTTTTAGTTTCATTTAATATGTTTTATATCTCATATTTTAGTTACATTACTGCCCAAATTGCTTGGGTGAACTGAATAAGTGTTCTTCAGAAACCCAGGAGTCAAATGAGGTCAACATGAATGCAAAAAAAAAAAAAATCAGTTTTTCATTTTTCTGTCATGTTTACACACATTCACTTATCCGCATACATATGTTATGGATGGAAAGCAGCACCAGTGAGGTTATAATTCATAATTCAAAAGCCTTTTGCTTTCCTCCCAATGCTCATCTGGGCAAGTTCCTTTAAAGTCTTTGCATCACTGTGAGTTTCATGGTTTGCCACTCACCTTACTGTCCGTCAGTACTAACATTCCAGTTCCGACGTGTTCCTCGCCCCTGAATGCCTTGTTGTCTGGCCTCAGGCCTGACGTAACTCTTTTGTATAGTTGCATGCTTTTATAGGTACATACATCACACATATCTACATATACATATCCATTTCCATGTTAGATAGCGTCCCTGTGCTTGAACCCCTAACCCTTGATGACAAGCTGAGTTCAAAGCATTGATAGAACAGAGGACAGTGTAGGGACATATAACCAGGTTTCTCTCATACTGGTTCTCTTGATAATGAGTGTGTGTGCTTTTACTGCCACTGTTGTCTGTGCATTGTGAAGGTCTGCTTTCTTATCAACCTGACGGAGCTGTAGAAGGATTTGGAAGGAGACATTAAAATGTGACATGCGTCACAGAAATCACTGCCTCTGTCTTCTTTTCTCTATACAGTAAATGTGCTGTTTATGATCTATTATACAGTATGCACAAGTCTTTAAGTAACAGTATTTCCTGCTATTTTCGACACCACAACAAAAGATTCATTTTGTCACTGTGAGTTCACAGTTTGTATTGAATGAGATGCAATGAAAATATCCTTCACGGCTTTCTACTGAGTTGTCCCAACAACTAGTTTTATATTAAACCTGGCATTGTATACTAGAAATACTGTTGGTTCCCTTCTTGTGATGTTAATCATTTGCAAGTCACCTTGGATAAAGCATCTGCTACAGTGTAAAAGTCAAAACAAAATACAGAACAGCCAGTACAGGCTGATTCTCTAACAAATGACTCTTATGAGTCTGTTCTTTTAAAAAAAAGGTCATATGGGTTTTCGAAAAATATTTTATTTATAGTTTGTAATGTAGCTGTCATTTAATGTAAGCACTCTGCAAAGTTGTTAAAGAGTCGACTTAACGAGTCGTATATATTTTTAAATTTTCTGCCTGTTATACGTCACCAGGTAACATCAACCCCACAAAATACAGTCAATGTAAACGCTGTGAAAGCAAATGTGTTTTGTATTTATTGCCTAAGAATGATGAAGAATCATTTGTTAAAATTCATATGTTTTTCACAAAGCCTTGTGAAAAATCTTTTTGTGGTGACCAATCAAAACAGACTTGGCCAACTGACCAATCAGAGCAGAGTTGGCTTATGGAAGGGTTTACAGACCTTAAGATCCGAATTGATTAAACTCAAACGAACCATTTCGAAATCATTGCAGAATTATTCTAATATTAAATGCACATTCAGAAAAAAAGTCACCAAAAAAGGGACTACAACACAATATTAGGACACTATAAAATAGCATATGACCTAGCCTGGGCCGCCCATACTTGTGACGCTACGTCAGTCTGGCAAAGCTGCAGTTTTAGAGCATTTCTGCTCCCAAAAAAAGTGGGAACCAATGAGAGACGAGACTCCCCCTCGGATGAGGCGGGTGTAACGCGATGACACGGCAGTTCTGCGACCCGAAACCATACCAGCTTTCAAACATGGCGTGTACCGAGCGGCAACAATCGTTCGACTTTCGAAATTTTCATGACAGGTTTTCTTTGAAAACGGAACAGAAGTAATTAAAGTAAGTAAAGACATTTTCCTACTGCTTTAATGAAGGTTACGGTGGCTTCAGGTTCCGCCGCTACGCATACGTCATCGAAATGAGTGGTCTGATTGGTTGTAGATTCGTCCAGTAGTATACAGAGTTATCTGATGGACACCGGTTAAGCCCGCCTCCCAGAAGGCGGGTAGTAAGGTAGCTTGGCCAGACTAAGCTCCTATGAGCTTTATAGT
The DNA here is from genome assembly GCA_032357475.1 of Enteromius thamalakanensis. NCBI lineage: Eukaryota > Metazoa > Chordata > Actinopteri > Cypriniformes > Cyprinidae > Enteromius > Enteromius thamalakanensis. The sequence goes on from JAUCMT010000013.1 coordinate 10,669,563, forward strand.
CGCAAAAGCCAGGCTACATATGACCTGCTCTTTAAGCAAATAAGAAATAAACAGCACAACCATTGGCTTTAATGAGCCAAATCTTTTAAGTGAATCAGAAACACACAGCACAACCACAGTAGTTTGATTCAACGAGTGTTTTTTTTGTTCTTTTAAGTGAAGCACAAATATGTACAACCAGAGTAACAAATGACTTATGAACCAGCGTATTTACACAAACTAATAGAGGACAAAGTGGAGGAGTAAAGTGGAAAAGCACGGAAAGAATCTCTTGATTTGATGCAAAAAATTACAAACTGGTTGCGGGCCTAGTAGTGAGACCTGAGGAACACCGCTGCTGCAATTCAGAACTAATCTAATCCGTAGTGGTATTGTCCCCACCATTGTTAATGATTAAATGACCAGGCTTCCCAGCAACTATGAGGTGCATTATGGGATGGTAGATGGGTATTCTCAGCTTTTGTCCTAAGGTTGCTGATTGTAGCAGCATTCCAGGCTGTTATCCCTGCCCTCAGCACAGTCATCGACACACACACGCATGCATGCACCGAACCTCTGACCATGAGCCAGGTTACCCCACACACACATTTTGGCCATTTTTGCTTAAGGTGATACCTCTTGTTTTGACCATATTGGAGGAGGAGCTTTACCACAGCAACTGAGCCAAAACACAAGTTGTATGGGTAGTGGATGAAAACTTAAAACTTGACACCTGCAGCAGTACTGATGGGGTTGGCCAGACCTGTTTTCACTGCATGCTTCATCGCTACTAGACACAATGGTCTCACTTGGTCCATCGGCCTGCAATAGATGAGGTGAGTCATTCCGAGTGAGAAAGAATGAGAGTAAAAGCAAACTAATTTTATAATAATTACAAAAATATATATACATTTTTTACTGTAGCATTTTTTAAATAATCTAACATTTATGAATATCTGACGCATACTAGTGTATGGTTATTCTTGGTAGGTTATGGTACATAAAAATAGTTTTTGCTCTTCTGTTCACTCTCCAAGACTCAACAGGATTGAGTTGAGTTAACCGCATGCTAATGTTTTCCTGTCAGACTCTAGCACTGCAACAAACACCATGTTCAGGTACACTCCTCCATGGCAGGTGCTGTGCAATAGCCTGGATCATTCTTTTAAGGTAGGGCTGTACAAAAACATGTTTTTGATGAAATGTGTTACAATTTTAGACTAAAAATAATGGTATAACTAAAAATTAATCCACAAAAGGTTAATTGTACTGAAAAACATTGTTTAAATGTTATTCATACTAAGGAAAAATGGTTTCTGGAAGCATTCATCACAGAAAGGTTATTTGTTGCATCGCTACAGAAACCCCCTTTTGGGACCTTTATTTTTAAGAGTGGAGGACTTTAAAAAAAAAAAAATTTAATAATAATAATAAAAAAAACACACACATATATATATATATATATATATATATATATATAATTTTATACTAATACAATTTGTCAGTTTAATCAGCTCTAAAAAAGAAGCTTTGT